>JARHVA010001730.1:2555000-3144831 GCA_037957365.1 Torreya grandis
TACCCTCATGCCATATATTCTCCAAGTTATCAACCATAACTTCTTTGTCATTAATGCACTAGTACCTCATGATCTTCTTGACATCAATGATAAGTTAAGATACTAATGACCATGGTCAACATCTTATGCCTGCACTATCACAATTCACTAAACTTCACTATGTTTCATGCATATACCTTCTCATAGAGCTAGTCTATACTTCTAAAGACACCTAGTACTTAAGGATTTGAACTCAAACAAGATAAACCTCAATGAAATTAACCAAGAAAATTCTTCAATCATGATTCTCTAAAGACAATACTATTCTCAACAAGCTCATGAGCTTGTCACATTACAACATTGTGCCAAGACCTCATACAAAACTCAAAGTCTACTAAACCATGCTCATGATATGACAATGCTCCTCAAGACTAGGACTCAACAATAGCTTACCTTGTATCATGATCTTGATCTTGACATGCCATCAACCTTAGAATAATTACCAAGTTGCCTTAAAATTCTCTCTCAACAGAGAGACAATAGGTTGCCTTTAAATTTTCTATTGTCATAAGACTTCCTTGTCACATATGACTTCACCATTCATGACATAAACTTTGACCTTGACATTAATGACATCCATCTTAACCTTGACATAAATGAAAACACTTATGCCACAACATCAATAATAGGAACATACCTTAATAATCTCCCCCTTTGTCATTGATGGCAAACACTTCAACAAGGTTGATCATTCTCATCTCCCTAAGCTAGATCTTCTTCAAATTGGCCTTTCTCCCAAACTATAAAATCACATTAGATTAAATATATAATAAAAGGGACAATTAGATTAGATGAAATTATTCATTTGGTCTTGAATTTGGTTTTGATCAGTAGACCATTTCTCATGTTTTAGGAAGGGATATTGATAAAACACCAATTTTTTTATTGTTGGAAGTTGATGTATGATTCTCTACTTCTATGTCACCATGATTAATTCAATCTTGGAAATAATGCTTGAGTCTCATATAATGATTGGTGGAATTCCCTTTTATTTTTTGGTAGTGGAAATATTCATTATCTCAATACCACTCAGATTTTAGAGCATTTTCATCAAAGGGTTTTGTGTTTGGAAATATGATCATGTTTATGGCTACCAAATTTCAAAAGACTACTTTGAGTGGTTCTCCCAAAGAGTGAATGTTCATTTTAAATTTTCTTGTCAAAGTTGACCAGTATGTATGGTAATGTTTTTGATAAGTTGGGTGCTTTGTATTTGTTTATCATTAGTTCCACCATCCTCTACCACATTCATGTTTTTTACATTATGCTTAGGCTTTTTGTTTTGACTTGAAGATGAGTTGTCTTGTTTGAATATTTTAATGATAACTTTGGCAACTAGTGCTCTTACAATTTGAAATCATTTTTATATAATTTCATCAAATGATGTAGCATAATGGATTTGTAATTGATAAGCCCATTTTTAATTGAAATTATTTGTGAAGATGGCTATAAGTTACTTTTTTGAAGGCGACCATGGGAACCAACTTGATAGGGTATGCCATCTCTACAAGAAGGAGGTGAAACTCTCCCAATTGCATTCTTTAGTGTTGTATAGATTTAAAATGTTTAATTCACATTCAACATTATCTGAAAAATGTCACACAAATTTATTAGAAAGGTCCACAAAGGTTGTGATGGATACTTTAAGTTGGTGTAAGAACCACTAAATGTTTGACCCCTATATTGCATGGAAAGAGTATTATTAGATAATTAATGCTATAAGCAGAATTTGAACATGCCATATAAAACTCTTTAACTTATTATCTAGGATCTCCTTTTCCTTTTTACTTGTCAAACTTTGGGGGTTCAAAATGTGAAGGAAAAGGTACCATTATCATAGTAATGCCAAAGGATTGTGGATAAATTTATTCAAACTTGAATTTTTTACTTTGGGAATAGCTATCATCTTGTAATACTTGTATTTGGTCCTTCATACTTTGCCATTCTTGGATAAATGGCACGTCCTTGAGTGGAAATGATTGGTTTAAGTTTTGATTTAAAATTTGGTTTAGATGTGAAATCTAATTTTGATTTAGATTTAAACTTGAAAACTGATTGGGATTTGAAAATTGAAATTGAATTGAAAAATGATTTGGATTGCAAAATTTATTTGGATTTATGAACTAAATTTGATTTGAATTTGAACCCGGATTTGGATTTGGATTTGGATTTATTTTTTTATTTTGATTGACATTTTGATTTGGATTCAAAATTAAACCCATATTTGGATTTGTTGATTGATGTTTAGATTTGGATTTGGATTCAAAGTGCAATTCAAATTTTGATTTTGATTTTGATGGATGTTTGGATTTGGATTCAAATTTGAATTCAAGTTTGGATTTTGATTGATGTTTGGATTTGGATTTGGATTTTAATTTGAATTCAAAGTTGGATTTGGATTGATGTGAGTTGATCCTAAGTTATTTTCATTATTGATAGGATAACATTGATTTGTGTTTAAATTGGTAGACTTGTTGATTGAAGGATTATTTGACATGTTGGATTTAAGATCATTTACTTCCTTGGTTAACCTTTTAACATGGTTTTCAATGTTAAAGACATGGCCTAATTTTGAACCTCTCATTTACTTGATAAGCTACATACTTAAGAAGCTTGGTGAATTATTTCAAGTATTCATTCACTAACAAAATACCCTTGCTTAAGATTCTATAAATCCATAAGCTTTTGCTTGAAGTACAACTATGGAAGCCATCATGACCTAAATAGTGTCACAAACTATTCCTAAGTGGTGGTAGTTGAGTCGAGGTTCATTTCAAGCTTCTTATTTTCCCACCAAGTCACTGCTTCACCAACAAATTGATATGATCCCCATACTACTTTCATGACTTTGGAATAATTATGAGTCTCAAAATACTTCTCCATTTCTATTAGTTTTGATTTAGCTCCATCCCCCAAAATAGTTCCATTGAATTGGGTGGATTCACTTTTTTCCTATTGCATGCTAACTTTGTAGCTATTTGAGCTCTCACATCCTATGACACCTCCTCTTGCCTTTGATCTTGAAGATATTCTTGGTCATTAAGATGCCTTTCAAGTTCTTCCTAAGTATTCTCCTCTTCATGGACACGTACTTCCTATTCTAGGGCAATGATCTCTTTCACTCACCTTCAATTATGTCAACAAGTGTTTGAGTTTAATAAGATAGTTTACAATGGATGGAAAATCTTTACGATTGAGAGAAGTGATTTCTACTTCAAAATTTATGTCTCTCATGTTATCCACCATACCAAATAAACCCTTGAATTTTTCCCATATTTTGAAGGAGAGTCACATCCTTCTAAATTAAACAAAATACTATCACTTACATAAATTCCTATCAAATACATACACACATCAAATTCACATTAGTGATGAAATTTATCATATTCTCTAGTGAACATTGGTTTTAATTCAGTCATTAAGGCTCATAGTCCTTTTTGTTTAATGATTATTTCCATTATTCATCTCCATATGTGGTAATTATGTGTTGTTAATGTCTCACATTGAAATAATGCATAAGAAGAAGACATTCTTAAAAAAACATCAAAGAGAAAGAGAATGCAAAAATGATATTGAAATTGGCACTGAGACAACCCACTTTAAAGACTATTTTAATAGGCCCCTCCAAATTTCACATTTTATAATTGAGTTTATTTTATAATATAAATGACACCAATAGATCAGGCATACAAAAACATACACTTTTGAAAAAATTGACACTCAATTTTGAGTTCCTAATCAAAAGTTATAGTTTTTACAAATTTCCCATCATAAATGGTCAAATATAAAATGTACAAAATTAAATTGCTTGAATTTTTTTAAAATCTTGGAGAGATAAAAAATGGCCTTGGGATTTCATCCCCAACTAGTAGGAATCAAAATTTGATCGTCCCCTCCCCTACAAAGGAAAGAAACCATGGATGAGCCATAGAGAAAGAAAGATGACCCAAGAGAAAGAAATACGGCCTAAGGGTGATCCACATAAAATTCCAAAACTACAAATAATGTTGGTCAATCTATCACCAGTATTATGGGTTCTTTAATATTAAAAATAAATAAAAAAACAAAAAATGTAGTACTTTCAAGTAAAAACCCAGTAAAACATTATCACAGCCTCAAGGAAACAAGCCATTAAAAAGTTTTGATAGTTGCAAGGAAAAAACTTAGTAAAAGGTTTTCACAGTCGCATCCACCCTCATCAAAAAATGGATTCATTATAACAAGATGAAAATATGGATATAAAAACTTGTATCAAACTCATAAATATATAGTTGAAACACTTATCACTCTGATACCATGAAAAAAATTAAAAATAAAGCAATCTAAACCACAAAGATCTCAGGTGTTAACAATAAAACATCCCAAAGAGAATATAAAAGAATAGATTTTTTAAATCAATATGTAGAAAAAAGAGAAATATCATATAATATATCTCTAGAAATATTATTTAGTATAATTAATGTGCCTTGTATATATAGTCAAGGAATATTAATTTAAAGCCATAGTATCAAAGGAGATAACCTAGGGATAAAAAATAACTATACCTAAATATTTATTCACACCTAAGTGGGTGGGAAAAGTAATTAATTTTTAACTACATAACTCACCTAGGGAACATGAGAAAAGGAAAATAACCCAGGGAAGTTTCATTACTAGAAGTGATTTTGTCAAATCAAATGCAAGCTAGCAAAAAAAAATTCTAAAAAGAGAATTTATAACAAAATAATCTCTAAATAAATAAATGACTACAATAGGTATAGTTTAAAATTTATGTTTAAATGGGGTATTTCCAATTATTTACTCATATTAAAATACTTTCACTATCTTTTCTAACATAGAGGGAAAATAGTTTATAGATGCTAAGGTTAAGGAATATTAGGAAATAATTTTTTCTCTATGTAATTTCTTACATATCTTGGGAATAAGGATCAACACTTGGATAAAACTAGTGCATACACAAACATGTATGGGATCAATCAAGTTAAGAGATTATTTTTTTTAAAAGAGTGTTATATTAATTTTCATGTTATTTCAAATTCAAGTGCTTATAATGTATTTCTTGAAACATCATGCTTAAAATCAATAGGAGCAATGATTGATAAAAGCAAAGGTTTTATATCATTTGATCATGAAGGCAAGGTCACAATATTTTCCAAAGAAATAAAATATCTAGAGAGAAATCATACAAAATAAATCATGCTTTCAGTTAGCATACAAATAAATACAGGTAATGGAAATTCAATTAAGGCACATGACACAATACACATTACAAAATATAAATCATAAAGTTAAATACCACATAATGGGTCCATCCCGTATTCATATCATGATACAATATAATCAAAGAGTGGCATTTCAAAATTTCTAAATATAGATGATGATGAATATATCAATCTAGATTGGTATGATCCTAATGATACCAATTATGTAGGATATGATTATTGAAATGACATAGATTCTATACAGAGGCATACCCTTGAGGAGATGTTTGTATTATAGTATCATCCTTGTTTGCACATAAATACTTCCTTATCATAGCATTTTAACTTGTAAATAAATTTTATTATCATGTTATATATACACAAACATATAAAAATAGTAAAACATTTCTATACAATACCACAAATCAAGACTTATCCATGCTTATGTTCCATTGAACATATATTAGTTCATTTATGCACATTATTTGATACTTATTTTAACCATTTTTATATCATGTATGCTTCATATGTGTAAAAAGGTGAGTGTATATTACACATAAAGCCATTTATAGACTTAGTTTTAGGTAATATTAATATTACACATTTGTTTTAGTTAGTATCACTCATTTCTTAATTTGAAAGTAGCTAATGAAAATAGTAATAGGGAGTGTAGAAGAATACCTGGTAAAGTGTACACATGAATCCAAATGATTATGGGAACTCCTCTTTGGCTTGGAAGGAATACCCTATACATAAGAAAGACATTAAAAAAGTGGGGTTGTTAGATGGATGGTTGAGTGTGTAGACACCTAAAACTGGCCACTGATAACCTCTAATTAGGCTTTTGGCTAGTTTCAATCTAAAACGTACAATTTGGACTAAAAATACTAAACCACACAAAATGATGTGAAAATGATATTTTCAAGTGCCAATTTTGGCAAGGGTATCCCTAAATGGGGAAATAAAATTTATGGGATAGCTAACTTTGACCAGTCCATTTCAAGTCAAAATGCCAAAATTGCACCTGTGTGCTCTGGACTGCTCTTTCCTATCAAATATTTTGCACAAGACTTGTGCCTTTGTTATTTATTGTTGGAAACATCCTAAATGGGAATATGCATATAACACATTTGAAGTGGACTTATAATACAAATCCAGTCAAATTTAGGACCTATAACAAGGCATTTTGATCTATTTAGGTAATTTGTGCACAATGCGCTTAATCATGCCTAAGAGCTAATTAACCCAAATTAAGGCCTAATAAAAAATTCAATGGAAACTTGTTCAATACTTATTTTTGGAAATGAATATGGAATATCTACATCATTAAGTGACCTCATTTCTTGGGAAGACATCCCTAGGCCATAAATGCCATAAATATCAGGACTCATGTCCTCCATGCCTCATCAATGCCTTCCATGATGCCCTCCATGCCTCTTAATTGCCCCTTCTTCAAATGTCATGATGAGGATAATTACAAATTTTAATTCCAAAATTGAATTAATCCTCAACCACACATCTCAATTTTGAGATGGATGGTTGAGGTTGATTTTGACTAAATCCAAAAATCTATAAATAAGAGGCCTTATAACATCATTTCTAATCTTAATTAGTGAAAAGTTATAATACAAGAATGGTTTAAAAAAGCTTTAAGAAACTAGTGTTATAATGTCAAATTGATTCCAAGCCAAGCCAAGCCATAAACCAAAGGTGCCAGGGAGAGATGGAGGTTTTCAAGCTTCCATTGCCAAGGACTTCATGAGCATAAGCTGAGCAAGCCACCATAACAAGCATTTTGGAGCATCCAAAGAAGGTAAAAGAGTTTTCTTTTGCATTTTAGTTGTGTGTTTCATTGATGGTTGTTAACTAAGCTCTCCCTAGTGTCTAGGCCTAGATATGTTATGCTATTAGTGTGTTTATTATATTTTATTTTTATTTTGGAACTAACACCATACTAACCATCTTCTCTTGAGTCAAATTCTTAGATCACATTATGACACACTCGGTGGGACTAGATGCATCCTCTACCTAAATGAGATCCTTTTTCAACCTTAAAAAAATTATTTGAGCTTTCAAAACTCTTGCATATTGGTTTTCTAATTTTTTTTTCCATTTTTGGTTGCCACAATTTTTACATAGTAACCAGCATCAACAAAAATAATGACATCAATTACTTGGCTTAACCGACATCAGTCAGCAAAACTAACATTGGTCAGATCTCAGTTGCTATAACTGATGTTGATGGTATTGAATGATGTTGGTCATTGTGTTTTTCCAAAAACATAGAAGTGAGACCTACTTTTCCAAAGTTTCTTGTTGCAAACTCAAAAGGGCATCAAAGCTAAAGGACATGCTAATAATTTTGCTATAGGACCAAGTGGGATATTTGCTCAAAACATGTTTAAATCACTTTTTCATGCTTAAAGTTGGATTAGTAACTTTGTTTTGGTGCTTAACAAAGAATTTAAGTATTTTTGGTGAATGTTTTCAAAGTATAGAACTAACACCAAGGGGTCAAATGAAAACCACCAAAATTTTCATTTGGGTTTAAAATTGAACACACTTGTCTATTTTTGCTTTCAATAGTTGCTTAGATTAATCTTGTTTGGCAAAATGATGGGTTTTGTGTGTATGCTCTTCTATTTGTCCCATAGAGGGAACCCTTGGAATCAAAAGAACCATTCTTATTGCAAATAGCCTAGTCCAAGACTTAGAAAGAATGTCACCTAAAGCACTCCCAAAAAACTTGCTAAAGCTTGGGTGATCTTGAAAATGACCATAAAGTATTTCTATTTTCATGCTTTCTTTGTTTTTATGTAACTTGGATTATGAGGGGGAATTCATCACCTCCCATAAGTTCTTTATGGAATCTTTGACCCAGGGTTTCATCTCCCGATATTGACTTCATTTGACACTTTTAGAGTTGTACACAAGACGTAGTGGCACTTGGACATCACACTACACTAAGCAAATAACAAGATGTAGTGGTTGCAAAAAGGACTAGACCATTTTACAACAAGCTAAGTGATATGGACCCAAAATACATTCTTTTATTTTGTATTGTTTGGTGTGAAAGTCATTGTGCAATTGATTCCCCTAGATCGTTCAGAAACTTGTTAGAATTTAGACAAATCCCCACTTATTGCATAAGTATTATTGGTGCAAGGTGCACCTCAAGGTCCATGTCATAGTACTATCATTTAAGATAAGGGAGGTGTAAAAAACCTACTATATAATGTGTATTTACTTTTGGATGAACACTTAAAATCCTCTCAAATGATGTATATTGATAGATTCTAATAGTACCAAGAAACCTTATCAGTTTAGGATCTAAGGGTGATTAATTAGTTTATCTTTTCCTAGTTTAAAGTGTTGTTTGGAGTCAAAACTTGGTGTAAACAAATAAACTAAACCCAACACATAGTCCAAATTTTCCTTTGAATAAAGAGGCGTTATGTTGCTCCGTGAGATCATCCATTTTCCTTATTCAAAGTTCATTAAAAGCTTGAGAGTCATATCATCCAATTTGGCATAGTTATGTTACCCAATTGAGTGTAGACCTTTACCAAAGTTATTTAAGTCCAATTATAATTTAAATTTGAAATTACACCTTTACAAGTTTATAGGGCTGATGTGTAAAGTGGGTTTACCATTTGCACTAAACTTGAGGGAACTTAGGTTTAATTTCCAATTTAGGTTGAAATCTATTTTAGACTCATAATCATTATTATCACTTGATAGAATTAAGCCATTTTTTTCTAAACACTTACACTTTAAGTCTATGTACCACAACATTTTGAGTCAAGAAAAGTAGTGTTATGCTATCAAAATTGTGGAAAAATATCTTTGCCTTAGAGAGTCTTTGAAACAAACTTTTTTATCACACCTTTTGGATAGTATAATGTCGTTACAATGCCCAAATTATTTCAAAAGTTGTTTCATGGACCCTCTTAAATAGAATCCCAAATTTATTCCTACATATTCAGACCAATCCAAGTGTACTTTTGATCCTTTGTCTAAAGCGTAGTTATACCGTTCACCTTTGTCTAGCTTATTTTTCAAAAAGAACAAAGTTTTATACCATTATTTATGAGAAAATAAACTATTGTTAAAGTGCCTTTTGTTTCATACCTTATACCTAGTTGACCAATTTCATGTCTAAGAATCAAATGCCTAGTGTTTATTAGAAGTGTTTCAAATCTCTTAGATTAAAACTTTCATCTAATTTCAAAGTCTAGCTTTTGACATCATTTGGCCAAGAGTCCTATCACATGCCTTATTTGAGCCTAGCTTTTGACATCACATTTGGCCAAAATACCTAACAACTTTTAATTTCTTAGATTAGACTAATTTGAAACACTTTGACCTTAGATTTTGGTATTTCAAATTTTAGTCAATTTACTTATTTACCTTTTTGTGAATGGTGAAATATTAGATACTTCACTCTAGCTTGTTTCCTCACAAATCTTTGTATAAACCTTTTGATCCTTTTGACAAATCTAGACCAAGTTGAAGGCATCATTTTTTTTAGATTCTATCCTTTTTAGATTTTGTAGAACTCTTTGACCTTTTATCGCCAAGCATTGACTATGGATCCAAACATTTATTCCTACACTCGTAGTGGACTCATGTACAATCCAAGGATTAGTAATATAGTTTCATAGAAAGAAATGGTGAAATACCCCTATGTGGATAACATTGCTTATGAGAATGATTCTTATCCCTCTTATAATACTCAATCAGGGGCATAAAGCCAAGATCCATTGGCTAAATATTTGGCTAACACACCACCTTACACAGAACATGACTAAGAACAAACTGTGCAATACTTAGCGACAATACCCATAGTGGACGAGCCAATACTTCAATAGCCAGATGCTACTAATTCAACTTGCATGTATGATCCATTTTTGTTTGAGTAACTTTGTTAGAAAATAAAGATGAGATTTTAGTTAGGGTCATAGAGGCAGGGGCTAAGTTTTCAATTGACATCCCCCATGAAAATATACCAAGTCTAGTAAGAGTGCCTCATAATATCATTTATGATCAACAATCTTCTTCTAGCAATCCTATGGCTCTAATCCAAACAATGTACCAATACCCCAATATATCCAATTTAGGAAAAAACATCATGGAAGATCACTTTAACCAAATGCAAAAAATGTACCAAACCTACCTAAATTTAGCACATGATTTCAATTAGATGAACATGGTAAGTAAGCCTCTCATTGACCTAGTTACTTCGAAAGGGGTGTTGATGAAATGAACTGGACAATAAAATCTAAATTTTGACCCATTTGTACAAACCACTTTGATAGATAACTTGATACATACGCTAGTTATTGAAGAAGTGTCTTCAACTTTTACACTGAATAGTGAGCCAAATGTAGTAGACAATGTACAAACAAGTCCAATATTGATCAAAGTGGTACTAATACACAAATAACTAGCCAACATCATGTTCCTATAGTTAATCCCATGAGCATATCATCATACCAAGGAATAAGAGTTTATGTACCCCAGCTGTTGAGTTGTGGAGCTAAAAGCTTCACCAAATGAGTGAGTGCAGAAGTTGCTGGTTTTACATAGTCACTGGTGTCTATCAGGAGCGACTGACGTCAGTCAGGAGTCGACTAGGAGATGCCGGCGTTGGTCATGGATCGACTGACGTCGGTCATAGGTAGATAGGAAGGAACTGATGTCGGTTACCTATGCATCCAGAATGTTATTTTCGTGGATAGAATAGATTGTTTGCATGGTAGGATTAAGTGTTAGTCTTAAGTCCACATCTCTATCTTTAGTAGGATTGTTTTAAGCCTTTGATTAGGAGGTACATCTGATGGTTGATATTGCATTGCTCATGATCCCTAATTCTATCTAATAGGGATAATTCTTCATAGCTTATTGTATTGTAATGGTAATTTGTAAACAGTACAGATTTGTATATATGAATCAATCCAAGTGTTGGAATTGATTGTAATTGAGAGAGAGAACTCTTGAGGGAAAGAGAGGTGTACATCTGAGAGAGGTGTGGAAGAAAATAAGTTTCTTCAATTGTATTTCCTTCTGTAAAGAGTTTAATACAAGTTTTTAGGGTGGTTTCTTGTATCTCTTATTCTTTGCTATTTCTGATTCTAGTTACTTATCATTCTAATTTAATTCCACATTTAGTTGCTTGCATATTAGTAATCAACCTTGTTGGTTGATCCCCAACAAGTGGTATCAGAGCTCAGGTTCACTAACAAGTGGTTCAGATCTGTGTAGTGTGTGTTGATTACAGGTTACTCATAGAGGTTTCTGTTTGAGTGGGAGAAGCAATGGCAGAAGAAAGTAAACTGAGAATGGAGAAATTTAATGGCAAGAATTACCAATTATGGAGAATGCAGATAGATGATTATCTGTATCAGAAAGATCTATACTTACCATTAGGTGGGGCTGCTAAGAAGCCCACAGACATGGAAGATGAAGAATGGGAAGTTCTTGATAGAAAGGCTCTTGGATCTATAAGATTGAGTCTGGCATCTACTGTGATATCTAATTTATCACAGGCAAAGTCAACGGTAGAGTTAATGGCTAATTTAGCAAATTTATATGAAAAACCCTCAGCTTCTAATAAGGTATATCTTATGAAGTAGTTATTTAATTTGCAAATGCAGGAAGGTGGATCTGTATCTAATCATCTAAATGATTTCCATGGAATTGTAAATCAATTAAATTCAGTCAAAATAGTGTTTGATGATGAAATTAAGGCTCTATTAATCTTATGCTCATTACCTAAAAGTTGGCATAGCTTGGTAATGGCAGTTAGTAATACTGCATCTGCTTCAAATATTTTAAAAGTAGATGATGTTGTTAGTGTCATCTTGAATGAAGAAATTTGCAAGAAAAGCACAGAGAAAGCATCAGGGAACGCTTTAAGTTTTGAAAGTAGGGGAAGGCAAAAAGAGAAGAGCAAGAAAGGGAGATCAAGGTCTAAGTCAAAGATGAGAGGTAGATCCAAATCCAAAAATGGCAGGAAGCCAACTTGCTAGAATTATGGAAAGATAGGGCATGTAAGCAAAGATTGCTGGTCAAAACCTAAAGAGGACAATTAGCATGAAGGTAAAGAAGAAGTAAAAGTTGTAGGTATTATTACACAAGATGCTCTTATTTTCTCTTTGCATAATAGTATAGAATCTTGGGTTTTAGATTCTGGTGCCTCTTTTCATGCAACCCCAAATAAAGAATATTTCAGTGACTATGTCCATGGATATTTTGGAATAGTTTATTTAGGGGATGATGAGCCTTGTAAAATTGTTGGCAAAGGAAAAGTGTAGCTAAAAATGTAGAATGGCAACACATGGGTGTTGAGAGATGTCATGCATGTTCCCAACTTGAAGAAGAATTTGATTTCTGTAGGAAAGTTAGGGGATGAGGGTTGTACAGTAACTCTCATAGCTAAATCTTGGAAGGTTACCAAGGGTGCACTTGTATTAGCCAGAGGTAAGAGAGTAGGTACTCTCTATTTATGTAATTGTATTACTGATAATTCTCCTTCTATATTATCTACTTCAGATGTAGATGCAAAGTTGTGGCACCACATGCTCAGCCACACGAGTGAGAAGGGAATGTCCATTCTTAAGTCAAAAGGTAAGCTTTCAGATTTGAAAAGCATAAATCTAGATTTTTGTGAGCACTGTATTTTTGAGAAACAGAAGAGAGTGAGTTTTGTCAAGACTGGGTCAACAAAGAAGAAGCACAAGTTGCAACTTGTTCACGCAGATGTGTGGGGACCAACTCAGGTTTCTTCTATTGGAGGATCACAATACTTTGTTTCTTTCATTGATGATGCTACAAGAAAGGTATGGATCTATTGCATAAAGAAGAAATCTGATGTTTTTAACACTTTTAAGATTTGGAAAGCTTTGGTTGAGAATGAAACAGGCAGGAGATTGAAGTGCCTAAAATCTGACAATGGCGGTGAGTTTTGTATCTATGAGTTTAACCGATATTGTTATTTGAATGGAATACGTAGGCAAAGGATGAATAGAACAATATTGGAGCGTGCATGGTGTATGAGATTGCATGCTGGTTTGCCCTTAGAGTTTTGGGCAGAAGCTGTGGATACTACAATTTACCTGATTAATAGAGGACCCTCTACAGCTCTAGATGGTGGAATTCTAGAAGAGGCGTGGACAAATAAAAAGGTAGATCTTTCATTTCTCAGAGTTTTTGGTTCTGAAGCTTTTATGCACATTGATAAGGAAAATAGAAAGAAGCTAGATGCTAAGTCTATGAGGTGCACTTTTATTAGCTATGGCTCTGATGATTTTAGATTCAGGTTTTGGAATTTAGGAACTAACAAAATAATTAGGAGCCATGATGTTGTTTTCAATGAGAAAGTGATGTATAGTGATTAGCTCAGGAAGCTGAATCAATCTGAGTAGAGTAATGGAGAATTGGACGAGGTGATGGTCCAAAATGAGCTTGTGGGCAGAAATAATCACAAATAAGAAAACAAAGAGATCGATGTTGGTCAGGCAAGAATTGACATCGGCAATACAGGAACTGATGTTAGTCAGATAGTGACCGACGTTAGTCAGGTAGGAACTGACATTAGTCAGGTGGAACTGATGTCGGTTAGTTACAGGCCTGGAGGTGATCGAGGTTGGTCACTGTCAGAGAATTTGGGTGGACAACATGTTGTGAATGAGTCTCAGATGCCCATCAGGAGGTCAGAAAGGGTAAGTAAACCTTCAATTCGATATTTCCCTTCATTATTTTACTTATTGCTCACTGATGGTGGAAAACCAGAGAGTTTTGAAGAAGCAATATAGGTGGAATCCAAGAATTAGTGGGAGTTAGGCATGAATGAGGAGATTGATTCCTTGAAAGAGAACCAAACGTGGGATTTGGTTGAGTTGCCAGCTGGTAAGAAGACACTGAAGAATAGATGGATCTACATATTGAAGGAAGGTGAGAATGGATAGATGAGATATAAGGCCAGGTTGGTAGTGAAAGGATTTGCACAGAAACCAGGTATTGATTTTGGTGAGATTTTTTCTCTTGTTGTTAAAATGACTTCTATACAGACTGTATTGTCTCTAGTTGCTATTGAAGTTTTGCATCTTGAGCAGCTTGATGTTAAGACAACATTTCTTCATGGAGATTTGGATGACGAAATATATATGGATCAGCCAGAAGGATATGAGGTCAAAGGTAAGGAGAAACTTGTGTGCAGATTGAAGAAAAGCTTGTATGGCCTCAAGCAAGCTCCTAGACAGTGGTATTTGAGATTTGATAGGTTTATGACTGAGCATGGCTACAGTAGATGTCAATCTGACCATTGTGTTTATTTTAAGAGATTGGATAATGGTAGATATATTATTCTATTGTTGTATGTAGATGATATGCTGATTATAGGATCACACATGCAAGATATCTCTGAGCTTAAAGTGAAATTAGCTCACACATTTGCCATGAAGGATTTGGGAGCAGCAAAGAAAATCCTTGGCATGAGTATTAAGAGAGACAGGAAAAATCATAGGTTAATTTTGTTTCAAGAGGATTATGTGAACAAGGTGTTGAAACGGTTCAATATGCAGGATGCAAAACCGATAAGCACACCTATGGCTAGACACTTCAAGTTGAGTAAAGATCAGTGTCTTAATTCACATGATGAGGTAGAGTACATGAATAGAGTTTCATATGCTTTCGCAGTTGGGAGCTTAATGTATGCAATGGTATGTACTAGACTAGATATTGCCCAAGCAGTGGGAGTTGTCAGCAAGTATATGGCCAATCTAGGGAAGGAACATTGGAAAGTAGTTTAGTGGATTCTCAGATATCTGAGAGAGACTAGCAGTAGGCATTTGTGCTATGGTGGGTCAAATACTTCTCTACATGGTTATGTAGATTCAGATATGGCAGGTGACTTGGATGGCAAGAGAAGCACCACAAGATATGTTTTCACTATTGGTGGAATGGCAGTTAGCTGGATTTCAAAGTTGTAGAAGGTTGTTGTTTTGTCAACTATAGAAGTAGAATATATTGCAGCCACGAAGGCTAGTAAAGAGATGATATGGATGACATGGTTCATGGAAGAGTTAGGAAAAGAGCAAGAGAGTTTAAGATTATATAGTGATAGTTAGAGTGCAATTCATTTGGCTAAGAATTCAGCTTTTCATTCAAGAACCAAGCATATACAGCTTAGGTACCACTTCATTAAATAGGTATTGGAGGATGGTGAGTTGAAGCTGGAGAAGATCCATACAGATAAGAACCCTGCTGATATGTTAACCAAGCTGGTAACAAAGGAGAAGTTGAATCTTCATTCAACTTTTGTTGGTCTTCATGATTGAGTTTGAAGATGGAGAAGCTAGAAGATGTTGCTGTACAGGTATTGGTGTAGCTATTTATCTCCAAGTGGGAGATTGTTGAGTTGTGGAGCTAAAAGCTTCACTAAATGAGTGAGTGAGAAGTTGTTGGTTTTACACAGTCACCGGCATTGGTCAGGAGCGACCGATGTTGGTTAGGAGTCGACTAGGAGATGCCGGCATCGGTCATGGATCGATTGATGTCGGTCACAGGCAGACAGGAAGGAACCAATGTCGATTATCTGTGCGTCCAAAATGCTATTTTCATGGACAGAACAGATTGTTTGCATGGTAGGATTAAGTGTTAGTCTTAAGTCTGCATCTCTATCTTTAATAGGATTATTTTAAGCCTTTGATTAGGAGGTACATCTGATGGTTGATATTGCATTGCTCATGATCCCTAATTCTATATAATAGGGATAATTCTTCATAGCTTATTATATTGTAATGGTAATTTGTAAATAGTATAGATTTGTATATGTGAATCAATCCAAGTGTTGGAATTGATTGTAATTGAGAGAGAGAACTCTTGAGGGAAAGAGAGTTGTACATTTGAGAGAGGTGTGGAAGAAAAGAAGTTTCTTCAATTGTATTTCCTTCTATAAAGAGTTTAATACAAGTTTTCAGGGTGGTTTCTTGTATCTCTTATTCTTTGCTATTTCTGATTCTAGTTACTTATCATTCTGATTTAATTCCACATTTAGTTGCTTGCATATTAATAATCAACCTTGTTGGTTGATCCCTAACACTAGCCTCAACCAGTCACTTCCTAAAGTATACAACCTAGAAGATTAGATAATCAAACAATGGCTAATTTTACACCTCAATAGCAAAATGTGATGAGTCCTACTCCTCAACAAGTAGTGAGTGGTTTTCCACAATAGCAGACATAGTCTAGTGTATCAACACAACAAAGGATGAGTACATTTCCACCTCAACCAAGGGAAACTAATATTCCACCTTGTCAAGTAATGACAAACATACCTCTTTAGCTATAGATTAATATGCCAGTCCAAAACCAAGTAATGACTAGCTAGCAATGTGTAAATATTGGTCAATGACAGATGCTAAATTTGGAACATGATTTCACTTCTTCACAAGGATTCATGCAACAAGGAGGTCCCCATGTTTCTCAAGTACCTACTAAATAACCATTATTTCAAAATGTGCCATGAGATATGGTCTTAGTTCACAATTTACCACTCAACAGCAAGGTTAGATTAGGTGGTATCATGTCCCTTTTCAACCAAAATAGGCACAATATAGTTATATCCCTTCATCCCAACCACAAAATCTTCCAAGTAAAACCTTTATCATCAACCCAAACTAGAATATCTCATAGCTAAATGTGCAATTTCAAGTACATCCCAATCCATGTATGCGTATTCCTAGTCCATTCCCCAACTAAGCCAATGTACCCCAATAAGTGTCTCCATCATATCCTGGTCAAAGTGTCCCACTTCTAACCTCCCAACCATCTATCCAAATCAATATTCTCCCTTAAACGAATATCCCTTCTAGTTTTCTATCCTAATAATTATAAAAAATAAAGGATGCAATTGTTACCATTCAAGTGGAGAAGCAAACTAAGAAGTTAAAATTGGATGACATATGTTCTTATCCATTCAATATGGAGTATTTTTAGATATCATTTCCTCTAGGATACAAACCACCCAAATTTGATAAGTACAAATGGAAAGGTGACTCTAAGGCTCATTTGATTGAATTTTTTATCACATGTCAACTAGTGGCATATAGTGACATATATCTCTTGCTATTGTTTCCAAGGAGCTTGGTTGGATAAGCCTTGGAGTGTTTTTTAAATTTTCCCAATAATTTAGTAACAAACTTTTATGATCATCTAATAAATTTATGTAACACTTTTCTTATAATCTCGAGCATGAGATTTCATTAGTAGACTTGACAAAAGTAAAGGAAAACATTGGGAAGAGTTTTGTAAGTTATTTAAAGTGATGGAGAGCCATTGTAAGCTATTTCATCCATAATTTACTAGATAAATAATTATCCACTGTGTTTACTAAAAATTTGCATAGTGAGATAGCCTATCATCTAGAACTGCAATGTGCACATACGTTCAAGGAGATCATTGATAAAGGTTTGTTGATCAAGTGAGCACTCATCAATAAAAGGGTCATCAAGCTTAATTCAACCAATCAAAATCAAGGTAACAATCATGGAAATGACCAACATCCCAATCAAGCACAAGTATCACAACCAACACATGCCAATAATCATGAAAGACTAAAGTAATTCAACCAAAATAGGAATGTTGTGGGAAATGGAGTGACCAAATCTTGTCATGTAATAATTGTGCAAACATCATCTACACAACCTTTTCAGCTTACTCCTACCCAAAAAACTCTCCAACCAAAGCTGCAAGTGTAACAACCAAGACTTGTACAATAAATATAGTAGCCTTTACCATTGCAAACCCTTCTTCCTAAAAGAACCGTTCCTGCACATCATGTCTTTAGTGACCTAGGAGAACCTATTGAGTTTATATTTTTCAAGCTTTCTACTACTAATCTAATTATTTGGCCCATACCAAAGCATTATCTGCAAGGCATTCCTTACCCTGATTGGTACCATCAAAATGAATGGTGTCACTATCATCAGGTCAATGGACATAATTTATGAAGATGTGTCCAAATCAAGCATTTAATCAAGAATATGTTGGAGAATGGGGAGATAAAACTGGATAATGTTGCTTCCACTTCTAATCAAACTTTTAGGATCTATAAAAACCCATTTCCCTAACATAAAAATCAATAGCAATAGAATAATCAACAACAACAACAACAACAATGGCTAGTGCAAAAAAAAATCAACAGTATAAGAATCAAAGGCCAAACCAATAGAATCAATAAAATTAGCAGCAAAATCCATAATGACAAAACAATAGACAAAATGAAGGTCAGAATGGTAACAACCAACAAACCTACCATTTAGTTGCACATGACTATAATAGGTTTGTAGGTCATATTGTAGGGGCTATCATTAATACCATATCCATTAGTCCTAGACCATTCATAAATAATAATATTCAACCAAATCACATGGATAATCCTTCTTACATTTGGGAGTGCATATAGGCAAACCAACAAACTAGGACTTCCACTTTTGGATCTTATAGCGATAACTTGTTCTTGTCATGTGACCACATGCAAGTGCACTGGTAACTAAGACTTATCATGTCTAGTCCCACACCATTTCTAACATCAGTTAGTAATAATGGTCTAGTATTTAATCTTCATTATGAAATCATAAATTTGAGGTCAAATATTACTATCCCAGGCCCATAACCATCTTCTATGTTGCCTATTATCTAACTAACCGTTCAACCTCAAAATAAACCATTCACTACTGACCAAGATAAGAAGTTTGATATTGTGGAACAATTGCTAAAGACAATAGCACAAATTTATATTTTATATTTTCTATGGATGTCAATAATCCAAAAGAACATCTTGAATGAGATTTTAACCCAATCCACTATTGCTAGTGACATATCCCCTAAAAACTTTCAAGCTTTGGTTGGACACCTAGCTCTAGCCCAATAAGTCACATTCAACCAAAGTGATATGTCTTCCCTTGGCCCACTCCATAATGACCCATTGTACATAGAAGTTTGTATCAAATGGAATAGTATCCCTCTGTTTCTAACTATTTTCACTTTTTCACATTCAGAAGGAATAAGAAACTAAAGTTAAATGGTCAGGGGTTAGATGATACCCAGATGAAGTTTGCACACCATATCCAAACAATTGAAGGAGCTCCTCTTTGGCTATGGAGAATGACACCTGTAGATGAGAAAGACTTAAACAAAGAAAATGTTAGATAGATATGTGGTGAATTACCAAGCAAAGCTCAGTCCCAGAAGTGCAAAGACTTCCTTGAGGGATGACAGTCCACTAGTTGATAAAGAGAATGTTGTAATGAAAATAAATAATGAAAGACTTAAAGAAAGAGAAATAGATAATGCGTACATGAATCCTGCAATCTATCTTCCATAGTCACTGACGTCGGTAGTTCTGTCAACATCAGTTGGTCAAGGTTGCTGACGTCGATTATGCTACTGACGTCAGTAGGGGTAATGGGCCTAGATGCTGATGTCGGTGGGGGTAATGGGCTTTGGATAGGTTTTAGGGCCTATCTATGGTTGACAGAATGGTCTAGGATGTTTGTGGGAGTTTAATGGTTTGTGCAAGATTTTGCAGGGCAGTGAATATCGTCTGAAAAAGGGCCCAAGTAGAGGACAGGGGTGGAAGGGGAATAAGAATGAGAGGAAGGCTTTTCAACCTTTCTGGAAAGAAGGTTGGGTTGTCTCAACAGTACTCAAAAATAGACAATGGATTGATTACCAATGCATCTTAAGAGTACTGAAATATAAATTAGAAGAAATACTTAGCTCTATGTGGAGAACTAGAAGTGCAGAAGACTTATTTCCATTATGGTTGATGTAGGAGACTCTGTGCAAGGTTTCAATCCAGTGTGGAGCAGATTCTATAGAGTTTCTTAGCCTAGAGAGTGATGTTAGGATGCTGATGCCTGCAAAGAGTCGAGGAGCAAGAGAATTCACCTTCCTGGGAGCAAGAGAATTCACATTCAGGGCTGTAGTTGAGGTCGGAATTTAGTTTTAAAGAAACCGACGTCAGCGATACTGCTGGCATCGATCGACTGTTGACTAATGTTGGTGGCTAAAGAATAGGAAAAAGGCTATTTTTTAGCCTTTTGCCCATTCTTCCAACTGCCAGGTTTAATTGTCATTGTTAAATGGTCCAAATGGTGGGTTTAATAGGTGTGAGGATTAGTGGGGGAGTTGAAATAGGTCTTAAGTAATTATGATTAGTCATAGGTGATAAATGGTCTAAGAGCTAGGAATCCAAGGTGAGATGTCTAGGGGAAATTATTAATTTAAAATAAGTATTTTAAATTAATAAAACATAGGTTAGGTATGTTGAAGTTAGAAAAAGGACCAAGGGGGGGTTGACACTATTTTGGTGTCTACATTTGCCCTTTTTTGTCTTGTTGGTTGTTCTTGATGAACTGTAAGATAAAAATAGGAGTAAGTTGCCCGAGGTATGGGATGAGGTGTTCCCCCTCAAAGTGGGAGTCGAGGGAAGGCAACATAATATTGGGTGTTGATTTGATAGATAGTGGATAGATATGGTGAAGCTAGAGTGTGAACGCTGCAAAAGTTGAGATTGCATGTATACCACTTCACGTGATAGGTAGGTCAAATTGTCACAATCAAAGGTCGAGGAGTGCTAAAATTGAAATAACTAGTCCCCATCATTTAGTCATAGCTGATTAGGTTAAATGATCCAAGCTATAACTCTAATGGTCGTCGTGTTCCAAGTATCTTGGGCTCGGGAAGTGCTCCTAGAAAACATGAAAATGTCACAAGTAGTGGGGCTCAACTGGAGTGTGAGCTGATACTTGTGGGGGTCATGGACAATTTGCTAACTATTTGTGAGGTAGCATAAGCAATCAAAATAACCAAGGCATAGTTGTCTCAAAAGTGGTCGTGGTCTGAGGAGATAGTCGTGATCTCCAAGGTCATTGGTCGAGTCAGGCTGAGATATAAGTCATCTCGAGTGTGCCCCAGGACGAGTCTAAGATGACTTCTACTATAAGGCTAGTTGTTGTGGGCATGATTTTGGTCATTTGAAAGGTGTCGACGTCGGTGGAAAAATTGATGTCAGTCTCAATAAGCTGCCAACATCGGTGGTAATCAGTTGACGTTAGCAGCCTAGGGCACATTTTTACTGGCATCGACGGCCTGCCAAACTCAACAAAATTGGATTGGCGGCCCACCAAAAGTCATTTGTGACATTTGTAAAAGTGAGAATTTGAGCTCTGAGGTGATTGAGTGAAAGTGACTTCTAGGTGACTGAGGCAATAGTGTGAGGTGTTAGATTGCAATTGGTGGAGAGAGTGAGTGAAGTTGAGTGGGATTGGAGGTTGAGGAGCTGGTTGTGGGCCACCAGGGGGTGTGTTGAGAAATCAAGGTAGAGGAGATGGTAGAGGATGGAGGAGGCCCCATGAAAGGACCACCACCAGTGGTACCTATCATACCACCATAGTGGTGGCGACGGGATGAGGTAAGGTGGTTAAATTTGAATTTGTCATTTGTTTTGGAATTTGATTTAATTCTTGAATTTTTTGTGTTTTGAACTAGAAATTGAGGGGGACGGTAGGTAGAAGGGTGGTTAGGTCAGTTAGGGCAATTTAGGAAGGTTTAGGAGGTGGTTTAGGGGTTTTAAGGCTAAAAATAGGGAAGCCCTAATTTTTAGGGCTTGCTCCATTCAGCCTTAGGGCCAAACCAGTCGTTGATGCCGACAGTTCCACCGACATCAACCGACCAATGACTAATGTCAGTCATTAAGCTACTGATGTCAGTTAGGTAAATGCTAATGTCAGTCAGTTAAGTGCCATCACCGGTAAACTAACTAATATTAGTCACTGTAAATGTGTCTAGGGCTTTGAAAAAGTGTTGAAAATGAGAATTTTGAGGGCCTAAGTCATGTCGAGGTTTCTCGAGTGTAGGGATAGGCATATAGGTGTAGGTAGATGGTCAATTAGATAGATGAATGGGCAAATGGATGAGCTAACCTCAGAAAATCCCATGTCAACTAAGTGCTACCTACATAGCCCCTATTTTAAGGGCCTCAGGCCAATGTAGTTCTCCCAAAAGGGAAGAGTGGTCATAGAGGTTGGTAGTCAAATTGTTAACATGGGTTTGTGTGCATTGGTTAGATGTAGGTGAGGCAAATGCTGATGCTATGAGATCATCTCCTAACATTGTTGATGTGGATGCATCATGAGATTATCGGAGAGGAGTGGACCCACATGACTGTAGTGGGACTAGGTGGGCTACAGTGCTACTGCTGAGTGGAAAGAGATGTCAGTCTTATGGTGGTGTTGATCGAGTGGTGGGATCACTCCACCAACACCTTTCATCTACTGACAGGAGAGCTGACAGTGATAGTTGAGGATGTGTACCAAATTTTGTGGTTATCAATACATGGGGTAGAGTTATATGCATGCTCGAGAGAGGTGCATGATATCCAAATGGTGACACTGTTTGGTGAGCACGTCACTGAGGTGACTTATCATTTAGCCAGCTTTGCATACGAGCCCTTGTATGTTGTAGATGAGGATGTGCATCAGTTGGACATCTTGATGATGATTGAGATCATAGTCTACGCACTTTTAGATGCAAAGGGAGGTAGATTTCCAGTCGTTATGACCAGAGTTTTGATAGACATGCTCGAAATGCAGATAGTATTCATGTGGGCTCCTATCTTTTTGGCCCAATTGTACAGAGAGCTCTAGGATATCAACCAATGATGGTGGTATAGTTTATGTGTGGGCCACCTCCTGCACTATTGGGCATACGAGCATATCATAGTCACCCGATCTCTTAGCCTTCCAATTGCTATTCAGGCTAGCTTCAAAGTTGGTTTCAGGTAGTGGAGGGAGGTCATGACACAGACTCAAGTGGATGGCATAGTCAGGAACATCGATTGCTATAGAGGGGTATTGGAGGGCCTGATTCCTATAGATATCATCTCGAGATCATACCTAGTGTACCTAGCCTTCAGAGACTAGGTAGAGTAGCTTGTGGGTATCCAGAGTTTGAGGTGGGTTAGGGGCAGACGAGCCGGTGAGCTTGAGAGAGTGCCAACAGAGAGAGTGTGGCACAAGTATGGGCTGTTATAGGATGTGCCTCCTACCTTCCCTATATACAGGCAAGATGATATAGAGGCACTACTCCCATTGCTAGAGGAGATAGAGTGGTTGGATTTTGAGGAGCTACCTATAGGACCTGGTATAGTAGATCTAAGATGCATAGAGGCCTACTCAACTTGGTGGGTGGGACAGTACACAGGGGTTCAGAGAGGACCATAGCCTGATCTATAGGCAATCACTAGGGATAGGGACACTACGAGACAAGAGAGGGATGCTGCCATCTAGGAGAGGGATGTAGCATGAGGATAGGTGACCATTTTGTAGGGCCAGGTTACAAGATTATAGGGTCAGGTCACAGTTATGACATGTCAGGTGGCTGCCTTGACAGGGCAGGTTACCATTTTATAGTGGTAATTGGTCGTAGCCCAGGCACATGTTTTGGCAAGATAGGTTTTTGGAGGGCAAGGCCCTATTCAGCCACCACCACAACAGTCAGCATAGTCAGCATCTTAGCAACCAGCTCAGCCACAGCCATAGGGTTTAGTTCAGGGCATGGCATCAAGATTGATGGGTCCATTGCAGATTGTACCTATGTCTAGGTACAACACTATTTTAAATGAGATCGTGTATTATGAGGGGGCCATTAGGGGGTTTCCTCAAATATAGTGATATTTAGAGATGAGAGCTGAGTAGAGCTGGCAAACATCTATGTCACATGTGACTACTTCAGGTTCTCGTAGATGGTGATGATCAGAGGGTGGAGATGATATAGTGTCATCATGGCCACCACCACCACCACAGCCATAGCCTTAAGGGTTTTTTCCATTATGTATATACTGGCCTGTGAGCCATTGATGTGAGATGTAGATAGTTTTTGAGAGAGAGAGATATATACATTGTACTATTGTAAACATAGATGTTCACATATATATATGATTAGATTTTGATTGGATTATTGATGTGTTATGGATGTGATGGATGTTAATGTTTTTAGCATTTCTCATATGTTTTAATGATATATGCTTAATGTGATGATGTTTATGATGATGTTAATGATTATGATGTGAATGATGTATGTGATAATGATTGATGATGTGAATGATTATGTTATGATGATGTTGATGATGTATGCAGTGACATTGATTGTGCTTTGGTTGCTTAGTTTCCATGTGTATTATTTTCCATAGAAACTAATGTGTTTGGTCTATGATAATGCTAATGGTTGTGGAAATATGTGATTGGTTGTTATGTGATTGGCATGTGACGAAGTTAGGTAAGAAGCGAAAAGCGTGTTGCTCTTTCATTAACAAGGACCATAATGATAGCATAGGTAGGGGGGTTGTTTGGAAACAAAATCCCCATTCATGCATTACGTCATTGACCATTGGTTATGTTAGAGAAGTAATCGAATCACTTTGACATGAAATGAGTTCAAAATCCCTTGAGTATGTTAGGGTAATAAGTGATGTGATATGTTAGGATAGGGTACCCCTTTTTTGGTAGGGATAACTTCACCCCTTTTTATAGGAGACCCTAAGAATGACTATAGGTCAAGTCCATGACTTAATTTTTTTTTGGTGGTCTGATCAATGTGGGAAGTCTACGTGGGGATGTTATTTTGTTTTTTGGTCATATGTGAAGCTGATCAATGTGGAAAGCTTCTGAGAGAGTGTTGTTTGTAGCAAGATGTAGGCATAGCCATCCTTCGAGGGATTGGTCTATATTTTTGCTTTATATGTTTTTGAGGGCTTTGAATAACTGTCCTTCAAGGGAGTAGTCTATTAGCTACAACAATGATGATGTAGCTATCCTTCGAGGGAGAAGTTTGCATTTAGAGTTTATGACCTTTGGATATTTTGTTTGACATCCCAATTTATTTTTGACAAAATTTTTAGTCATAGACAAGACTATAGAAGTTTAAGGGCTCCCTTTTATTAGGACAAAGCATTCATACTTGATAAAAGGGTTACATAGTGTTTGTTTAAGGGAACAGGGTTGAAAGGAATAAGGATTAAAATGACAGGGATTGCTCAAGGGATGAGCTCAAGTTAAATATCAAGTGAATGAGTACTTGATCAACATTAGAATGGTCATAGATGCAAGGCATTAAGGGGCTCAGGTTCTGGCCAGCCTTCAAGAGAAGACAGCCAATAAGTCTCGGATCCATACTTGTGCATTATGATATAAGGTTTGAGCCAATTAGGAGCAAACTTGCCTCATTTACTTCTTTCCATGTTGGTCACATGTTGGTTTTCTTTGAGGATGAGGTCTCTGATTTTGAAATCTCGTTCTCTCAGATTTTAGTTATAGGCACGTTTGATACGATTTTGATAGATATGGAGATGGTTAAGGGCAGCAAGATGACGTTCATCAAGTAACTCAAGTTGAGCTAATTGATCTTGACAAAATTCATCGTTAGAAAGTATGTCATGCAAAGAGATGCATAAAGAAGGTATTTGTACTTCAAGAAGTAGGACAACCTCTATTTTGTACACTAAAGAGAAAGGTGTAGCACCCGTAGGGGTTTGGATGCTAGTGCAGTAGGCCCATAAAGTGAAGGGAATGTGAATGTGCCAATCCCTTCTAGTATCGTTGACCACCTTCATTAGAATTTTGGTTAAGATTTTGTTGGAAGCCTCAGCCTGCCCATTTGCTTGTGGGTAGTAAGGCGAGGAGAAGCTGAGCTTGATGCCAAATGAGTCACAAAGTTTCTAAACAATTTTGTTTTTGAATGATTTGCCATTATCGGTGATGATCTTGTGGGGTACACTAAAATGATAGATGATATGGGTGTTGATGAAGTCAACAATTTTTTCAGCTTTAGTGGAGATGAGAGGAACAGCTTCCACCCATTTTGTGAAGTATTTAGTTGCGGTGATAATGGACTGATGTCAGAGAGATGAATGAGGGTTAATCTCATCGATTAGATCTAAGCCTCATTGTGAAAAGGGCCAAAAATCCTTAGTAACTTGTAGAGCATGGCTAGGGATGTGAAGTAAGTTAGCATGTTGTTGGCATTTGATACAACATTGAACATAGTCACTGCAGTCTTGGTGAAGAGTGGGCCAATAATAATCTAGGTGAAGGATGCATTTGGCAATCAAGTTACCACTGAAATGTTTGCCACAAATCCCATCGTGGACTTGCTTGATGGCATGAGATGTTTCATTGGAAGTTAGACATCGAAGAAGGAGGCCATCGAAGCCTCTTTTATAGAGAAGACCCCCTAACATAGTATATCGAGCTGTGCTTTTGATAAAAGTATGTCATGCATTGCTAGAGAGATCAAGAGGGATAATAGAATAAGTTAAGTAGTCCACGAGTTGTTTATAGCAAACATCCTGTGGACTAGAGTCAATAGTGTTGATGAGGTTGATGTTAGTAGAGATATATGAAGGCAATGCCACATGATGTATCGTGACATAAATTCTTGATGAAGATGATGAAGATGGAATATGTGAGGTGAGAGAAGTTGTGGTATCAGCAAACTTATTCGTAAATCAAGGAATAATTTGCAAGAGGTAATGATCGAAAGATTCTAACAGGGTGTCAACACAGTGTTTGTAATTTTATAAAACTTCATTTTTATAATGATATGAACCATTGATTTGATTGATGATGAGTTGTGAGTCGCCAAAGTTGTTGATTGTCTTGACGCCTAGAAAAAGGGGGTTTGAAGTCCCAAAATTAAGGCTTCATATTCAACCATATTATTGGTACATTCAAAGTCAAGTTTGAAAGATAGGGGCATGGGCTCACCCTCATGAGGGATGAGAATGACCCCCGCACCCCCACCATGTTGACATTTAGACCTGTTAAAGAACATTGTCATTTGATATAAAATGTCATCAGTGGAAAGTGTGGCAATAGATTTGTCAGAGAATTCACAGTGAGAAGGTTGGTTGTCAAGTAGAGGGGCATCTACTAGTTGGTCAGTGATTGTTTGCCCCTTTATAGATTTTTGTTGGATGAATTCCAAGTCAAACTCAGCAAGAAGCATGAGCCAACGGGCCATATGTTGGTTTTGGTATGGCTTGGAATGCATGTATTTGAGAGGGTCGGTGTGGGTGATGACGTAGGTTTTGTGATTGAGAAGATAATGATGGAGTTTGGTAGTGGCAAAGACTAATGCCAAACAGAGTTTTTTGGTATGAGTATATCGAGTTTCATAGTCAATGAGCATTTGACTTATATAATAAACTACCTGCTCATGACGTTGTTCGTCTCGATGCGTGGTCATGACACCTAAAGAATGATTTATTACTAAAATGTAGAGGTAGAAGGGTTGGTCATCTTTTGGTGGAATAAGGACTAGTAGAGAGACAAGATAACATTTAAGGGCTTCAAAAGCCTCTTGGCAATCCTTATCCCAATGAAAGGAAATGTCCTTCTTGAGGAGGTGATGAAAAGGTTGACATCGGTCAGAAAGTTGTGAGATGAAGCGATGAATAGATTAAAGCTTCCCTTGCAAGCTGCAAAGTTGCTTTAGATTGGTAGGTGGTGGCATCTTGAGTATAGCTCAAATCTTAGTGGAATCAATCTCAATGCCACGAAGAGAAATGATGAACCCCAAAAGCTTCCCCGAGAGAACCCCAAAGATGCATTTCTTGGGGTTAAGGCAAACATTGTATTGAAGAAGGCGAGTGAAGATTATTTTAAAGATGGTTAAATGGTCACGACAAAGCTTAGATTTGCCTAGTAGGTCATCCACATAGTCCTCCATGATTTTGGGGAGGAGATCATGAAAGATGTAAGTCATGGCATGTTGATATGTGGCACCTACATTCTTTAGGCCAAAAGGCATGACCTTATAGCAAAAAGTCCCCCATGGGATGATGAAGGTAGTTTTGTGTTGATCTTCTGGTGCAATCAAGATTTGGTTATATCTTGAAAACCTATCCATGAGTGATAGCATCTCATGACTGGCCATAAGATCAACAAGTTGGTCAATGTTCGGTAGAAGAAAATTGTCCTTCAAGCAAGCCAAGTTAAGGTCACGATAGTCAGTACAGATTTAGATCCCCCAGTTACTTTGGTGATAGGGACGATATTTGATACCCATTGCAGATAATCAATGGGTTTGATACAGGAGACATAGAGAAGACACTGAAGCTCCTCTTTGACAAGGAATGCAACTCATGGATGCATCTTGCAAAGCTTTTGCTTGACAGGCTTAGCCTCTGGGTTTGTGATGATGTTATGAAGGATGATGTTAGGGTCGATGCTAGGCATGTCACTATAGGTCTAAGTAAAGGCTTTGCTATGGTCTGAAAGTATTTTGGTATAGTCAATTTGTTCCTGGGTATCTAAAGATTGGCCAATCCTTAAAACGTGAGGAATATCAAAAGATGGAAGGTTAATGTCAATGGTCGATTCATTTAACATAACTTGTGTTTCAAAAGGAAGTGAGCATTGAATGAAAGAGTCATTAGCACCCATGTAGGTGAGAATGGCATCATCGTCTATGCATTGAACAATGTTGATGGTGGCAGATTCATTGTCTATCATGTTTGGATAAATGAGAGGGAGAGACCTGGATACCCCACCTAGTTGATAGGTTAGGGGTTCCAAACAAATGGTGTTTATGGAAAAAAACTAGAAGGGATGGAAGCCATCGACTCCGTAGGTGAAGATGGGGGAATAGGTGAGTTTGGAGGTGATTGTTCTATGATAGGTTCGGGGTGAGGCTTTTTAGAAGTTTTAGTAGGTTCTTTAAAACCCAGGCCATGTCACTTCTTGGCATTCTTTATGGCCTCGTCATTTGGTGGTTTGACGAGCTGGTGGGAGCCTTATTCATAGCGCCCGAAGCCAAAACCTTTACAAGCACACCTATAAAGATAGGTATGAGCAGAGTTTGGGTTTCCAAAAAAAAGAGAAATTGGATGTGAATAGTTGAGGTGAGGAGAGAGGATTCCCATCAGTGGGAGCTCGATCTAGCCCTCCATAGATGAGATTTGTTTGAAGATTGAGAGGACCATAAGGGATGACCATTTCGATATGATGGTCATAGCTAGGATTGTGATGAAGTTGTCCATACTCTTGAGGAGTCTAGAACATGTCCAAGGTGAGTAAACGATACTCTCCAAGTGAAAGACGTTGGAATATATCTTCCATAGGGTCTTTTATTGTCACTTGAGGAGGTGGTGTAGGTGTAACCACCGTTTGCATACTTGTTGAAGCTTTCATGGGTGGAGGCAGTGTTTGGGTTGATGTCTTGAAAGGAATGAAAACATCGTTGGGTCGATAAGTTGTGTTGCATGTCTTGAAAGGGGAGGGGTTTGTGGAAATGACATGGACTTGACCGTCATGTTCAAATTTGACACAACGGTGTAATGTAGAAGGGACACAGGCCATGGCATAGATCCAAGGTTGTCCTAATAACATGTTGTATTAGAACTCTCCCTCGATGATGTATAAGAGCTTTGGGATTATTCATGGACCAACATGAATATGTAAGATGATGGTGCCAATGGTAGTGGTGATGGTGTCATTAAAAGATCAAAGAATTGCATCAGTCTTTGACATACAATTCTTTGGGAGGGCTAATTGCTCATAGGCATGGGTGGAAATGATATTGATGCTGGCACCCCCATCAATCATAACTCACTTAACATGAGTTCGATCAATGTAGGCTGTGATGAAAAGGGCAGCATCCTGATCTTCCAAGTTGGAGGTAGAAATTTCAAAATCACTAAAGGTAATAGAGGCAACGGCGGGTAATGATTGGACTAAGGCAACTAGTGGTTGGGGGTCCTCGGGTTGGACCTCCACTGCCTGTAAGGCTTTGATTAAAGCTTGATGATGTTGTGGAGAGCTTTGAATGAGGTCATATAAGGTCATCTTCATGGGAGTTTGGTGAAGCTATTTCACCATAGAATCATAGATTGCCTCTGAAAAAGTGGGTTGGGATGTACCTAAGATAGAAATTTTGGGTTTTGGTGGTTGAGGAGGTTTGACAAATGGGTAGGTCCAAGGAACAACAATTTTTTCTTTTGCTTTATCATTTAAAGTTTGTGACCTAGTGGCCACATTGATGGTGTTAATTTCAAATAAAGGGGGCGAAGGAGGTAAAGGGACCATAGTCTGATGATGGGATTCTAATGAAGGTGAAGAGGTTTGAGAAACATGAGATGGTGTTGGAGATTTGTTGACAGTATCCTCAACAAAAAGGGTGTCTTTCTCAAAGTATTAGCGAATGACAACCTTGAGGGCACAATAATTCTCGGTATCATGTCTCGATGAGCGATGATATAGGCAAATTTTAGTGTCATCGAACCAAGACGGTTTTAGTCCAAGAGGTTGAAATGGTTTAATAGGTGGAAGAGTGATGCTAGATGTTTGCAAAAGTCAGCGCAGTATCAAAGCATATGAACCCACTAAGGGGTCTATGCTTGTTGATGCACTGGGTGTTGATGACTTTTATTTGGGAGTTGTTGAGGGAGACTTTCGTACCACCTTTTGGGTTGGTGGGGTGGTCACTCATGTAGATGACACTTTCTTTGTGTGGGGTGCCAAATTTTTTAGAGGAGGTAGGTTTGTGGTGGGTAAAGGGAGTAATGGAGGCAACTTGTTTTTGTTAGGAGTTAGAGTAGGGAACACTCCTATTAAGGTAGAAAGATGTGGGCCCAAAATGGAGGGCAATGATGATGGTGGAGGAGGAGTTCATCGACGTGTTTTAGTAGCCTTCTTTAGTTTGGTTTGAGGACTACTATTATGGGGGGTGAGATTCAAATCTACCTTCACTTGTGGGTGAGGTTAGATATGGGGCGACCACTGAGGGATTTAATCAGTTTTGATATGGTGGATGTTTGTGAGGGTTTAGGTTCAGATGTGGATGGTTGAGCTTCTGAAGGTTTGGAAGTAGAAGCCTGGTCCTCATTGGAGACTTTTGAAGATTTTGTCACAGGAGGGTCGACAGCATGAGATGAGATGAGACATTCAAGGTGAGGAGCTTTGAGCCACTCCCATAATGCCTCATGTTCTAAGTTCCTCAAATGGAGAAATCCTAAGTTCTCAACCAATCAAGAGAATGGTTTGGAAGATGTTGGATGAGGCTTTGGTTTTTTAGAAGATGTGGGTAGCTGTGAGAGTGGGAATGTGTTAGATGCAACAATCTCAGGCCAAAGGTGAGAGAGAGCCATTACTGGATCCTCTTCGGTTGAAGTAGGTGAAGAGGCAAGTTCTTCTCTTGGTGGAGAAGGAATTGGAGAATGTGACTCCTCAAGAGGATAGAGGGTAGGGATGATTGTGCCTTCTACTTATGGTTGAGGAGCAGGAAAGGTAAGGTCCTCCATTGGTAGTAGGAAGGATGAAGGTGGGGCTAGTGGCGTTGGTATGGTTAAAGTGTCCTCTAATATAAGAGGGGTAGATGGAGGGCTAATAGAAGTAGAAGGTTCTTCCACCTATGGAGGAGAAATAAGAGAAGAAGGTTCTTCTACTTGTGATGGACAAATAGGGGAAGAAGGCTCTTCCAACTATGATGGACATATGGGAGAAGAAGGCTCTTCCACCTGTGATGGACAAATAGGTTGACTAACCTCTTTAGACTATGAGAGAGGTTGGTTAGGCATGAAAGGAGAGGCCGTGTTAACCGTGCATATATCACACTCTTGGGAGTCATCAGCCATGGTCTGCATTATTTCAGCTAGGGGGATGGCTAGGGAATGGTTGTCTAAAGATGTCTATGTTTTGGTTAGAAGGCACATTTGGGTTATCCAAGACGAGATCACCTTTATCTAACATGTCCTGGATGATATTCTTGAGGGTTTTACAATTGTCTATGTCATAGCCTTTGAAACGGTGATAATTACAGAAGTCATTCTCCCTATACCATGTAGGGATGGCACGTGAGGGATCAAATTGAGGTGGTGGTCAAATTTGGGGGAGATTGAGGACTCCCTATTTGACAAGCTTATCTAACATGGACGTGTATGATTCTCCTATTGGAGTATATTGATGTTGTATGTACCATTGTTGGAATTGTCGTGTAATGTTTTGAGATGTGGAAGGTTTAGATTGGTTAGTTGTGGTCGATGATGATGATCTAAGTACCACAGCATTTGCTGATCCCTTTGATTTGGAATTGGAGGAAGAAGATTTAGAGGAAGGGTCATTTGACTTTGCGTTGGGGTTTTTACTACAAAATTTGACTTTATTTTCTTTGATAGCATGGAGTTCAAGCATTCTAGCCATGGTGAAAGCTTTGTCAAATGTGCAGAATGTTTGGACCCGTAAAGTAGATGAGATGTGTTTGGCACACGCTTGTGAAAATAGCTCAATGAGCTCAGGTTGAGGTAAAGAAAAGGAGATTTGGTTGATTAAGCTTCTCCAATGGGCAATGAAATTAGCTATTGATTCATCATCAAATTTTTTGATAGAGTATAGGTCTGTGATGGAGACCTTTTTGGTGACGTTGATCGAAAAGTGGTCAAGAAGAAGTTGAGCTAGTTGGGTGAATGTAAAAAGAGAGTGACTGGTAATAGAACTATACCAATCAAGGGTAGTACCAGAAAGAGACATGGGAAATGTGTGTAGCAATAATGCATCATCATGTGCTATAAGGTAACAAGTGTGTCTAAATGCTCGTAGATGTTGCTGTGGGTCTTCCTTACTCTAAAAGAGAGTAAACTTGGGAAGTTCCCACTGACTAGGATATGGTCGGATTGGGACTGAAGGATGAATAGGTTCATTACAGATTTGTTCATATGAGAGAACATTTCTTGAACCCAAAATGGATGTCTCAAGATTAGACATCTTGTCCATCAACATCTTGATTAGATCGGTTGATAGATTTGCAGGTGGGGTGCCCCCTAGGTTGTAAGGCATTTGGAAGGTGTTAGGAGGGGTGTATGACATAGTTGGTTGCACTTGTATAGGTGCAACATATTGGTAACTAGTCATAGGGATTGATGTTGAAGCCAAGGGTGGTTGTGTCATGAAGCTAGAAGGCACAACTTGACTTGATGTGACCAGAGGTGGTTGGATGGTGGCAACACTAGCCAAAGGATGAGTAGCCACCCTTGTGTTGATGGGTGCAAGAGTAGGTGGGATGGAGACAATTAAGTTTTGGAATGGCATAGAACTTTGTTGAATGGTTTGTGGTTGAGGGGGTACCGAAACCCCAATGGAGGTAGGTCCAGAAATAGAAAGAGAGGCCACACTTTGAAGGTTGGTCATGGTCGGGTTGTTAGTTGAGGCAATGGCTTGGGTGTCTATGGGTTGAATTACGAAGGCTATTGATATGATTGCTATCTCAACTAAGGAAGTTGGCATTTTCATAAACTAGGTTGCCTGAAGAGTCTCATGTTTGACTTCTTGTGAGATAGTGATGAAGGGCCTTGACATTGAGGTCAAGGAACCTTTCAAAGTCTTGGTCCCCTTCGGGAACAATAGGGGGTTGAGTTAGGGTTGGTTGGATAGGAGTACATTTAGTTTTTGAATTATACTCCATTTGGGGACTTGATATAGAAGGCGAAGGTGGGAGTGGTTGTTGCCTTGCGTGGTTAACAAGAATTTTGGTTTGACTACGTGTCAAGACCATCCAAGGCAAAATAGATTCCGGTTACTGTGTATTTCCAAAAACTCAAAAATCTGAAAGTTTTTGGAAGAAAGAAGAAAGTTCTAAGTTGTTTTTGGAGCTCAGAATAATGCATCCTTACCAGCTCAAAAATCTAGATAAAAATAGAAAAGTAGATGAAGGCAAGCAAACCCTAAATGTTAAATTCTTAAGAATAAGTTTTAGAGTCGTGTTGGCTTATGCCTTAGAAGAGTGTGTTTGGGAAGTTGGACTTTTAGAGCGGGTCCTAAAAGAGGCAGTCTAAGGTTGGTTTTAGGTTAAGCTTTAGTGCTCAAAGTCTGCATTAGGTTCTGTATGTGGCCTGGTGCTAGGAGCTTGCTCCCCTCACTTCACGAGCCTGGAGACAAGCTGGGTCTCTTAGCCAATATATACTTCCCCTAGAATTTATACTCTACCAGAGAACAGAGTGGGTTCTCCCCTTGGTAGTGAAGTCCAAGCGGGATCACTAAGAAGGGTAAGGTATCCGCTAGGTGATGAAATCCTAGTCAAGCCTTGTCTCAGGTATGTTTAGATGTTTGATTATGATAGTGGTCTGGTCATGTAACATATGTGCACTATAATTTATTCATAATGCAGTTTTAATTACTAGATGAGCTAAAAATGCATTCAGGTAGGAATGAGATGCACTATATTCTTAACCCAAATTGAAATGTGTGTTCAGATGCAGACAAGTGAGAAGAGGTTTAAGAGTATGAACTTCACTACTCTAAGTGTTAGGTTGTGGAGCTAAAAACTTCACCAGGATGTGAACAGAAGAGTTGTGGAAGTTATGGAGGTTGTGGGAGTTGTAGAATCAGTTGCAGGGCAATCGACATCAGTCTGATTAACTGACGTCGGTCATGGTGCAGTGTAGAAGCAACCGGCGTTAGTCACTAGTCGGCCGACATCGGTTAGGAAGGTGCTGACGTCGGCAACTTGTGTAAGCATGCAGTTTGCATGTGAGTTCCGAACAGGTCTATTTTTGGACCGGCAGTTTGCATGTAAAGACTTAATTTAGTCTTAGAGTTGTGAGTCTAATTATTGTAATTAGGTGTCTAATTTTTGTATGCATGAGATCTATATAATAGACTCATGGGCTGTATTGTAAAAGTGTGCTAGAGAGTAAGAGAGCAGAAATAAGCTCTTTCTAAGAGAAGAGAGCAATGGTGTGTTCCTCCTAGTTCCATACCAGTGCCAAGCATGGGTACTAGTGGAGAATCATAAGGACTTGGTGAGGCAAGGACAAGGGTTCTTCAGGGTGTAGAGACATCTACAAGGTGAGTAAGGTCTAGTGATTTGCAGGTAGCAGTAGAGAGCAGGAGATCTACTTGGAGTACGGTTGTGTACTTAATGTACTGGTAGAGTGTTACTGACTGGTAGAGGTGAACACCAACTCAGTATTTGAGTTGGTTGTTGGGACCAGTTTTGTTTTTGGTATGAGAGTGAAAGTGTTGGAGGAGAATTACTAAACACTTGAGGTGTGGGAAGCTTCTGTGAGGTGTGGAGAAGAAGTGGCATCTTATTTAATGTATTTCCTTTTGTATAAGTATTAATACAATTGGGTATTGTCTCTCATATTCTGTGTTGTTTCATATTTCTAGTTACTTGTAATTTTGGTTAAATTCCATGTTTAGTTGCTTATACAAGGTAATCATATATATGTTCCTACTAAAGGAGGGGTGCGATCCTGACAATTGGTATCAGAGCCAAGTTGCAAGTTCTTGAGCTTGATACCAACAAGTGGTATCAGAGCTTTTGGTTGGGTTTACTAACCGGTTGTTTCAGATCTGGCTAGTATTGATTATAGGTTACTCACAGGTGTTTCTGATTGAGTGGGAGTACAACAATGGCAGATGAAAGTAAGCTATGAATGAAGAAACTGAATAGCATGAACGGTCTGATTGATGGAATGAAAGAGCAGGGAAAGTCAGATTGTTGGTTGGTAGAAGATCAGCATGAAGGAACTGAAGAAGTAGATATTGCAGGAGACGTTGCACATGATGCTCTGGTATGTTTCTTGGATAAAGTAAAATCTTGGTTTACAAATTTTGTTGCCTCTTTTCATGCAACCCAAAATAGAGCATCTTTTCATAAGTGTGTCCAGGGAGACTTTGGAGAGATTTATTTAGGGGTTGGAGAGCCTTGTCAGATTATTGGCAAGGGGAAGTGAAGCTGAAATTGCAGACAGAGAACACACAGGTGTTGAAGAAAGTCATGCAGGTTCCAGTCTTGGAGAGGAGTCTAATTTCTTCAGGAAATTTGGGTGATGAGAGATGCACAGTAACTCTCACAATGGATGCACTTGAATTAGACGGTGGTAAGAAAGTAGGTATCCTTTATCTATCTACTTATATTATTGATTCACCTTCTGTTGTAGAGATGTGGATTTGTAGGCTTGGTCACATGTGTATGAAGGGAATGCACGTTCTTAAGTGGAAGACAGATGTTTTTGATAAACTTAAGAACTGGAAAGCCTTAGTTTTCAAGGAGGAGATGGTAGACAGAGATCAGTATGAGGAGCTAAAGAATTTTGAGCAGAGCAAAGTTGACTTGGACAAGGTTTTGATCCAAAAGGAGCTTGCGGGTAAAAGTCATTGCTCACTTGTGAAACACAGAGACCGACATCGGTTGGAAAACTGACATCAGCGTCCAGATAGGGACCGACGTCAGCTCAGTGCAGACCAACATCAGTGACTCAGGGATAGATAACTATCGATGTCGGCTAGGGGTAACTGACATCGGCAAGGAGGCAGTCGCATGGAACCGACATCGGTCAGAGTAGACTGGGAGATGGCCGAGATCGGTCATTGAGATGGATTTGGGTGGACAGCAAGCTGTCAAGGAGTCTCAAATGCCCATATGGAGGACTGAAAGGGTAAGTAAGTCTTAAATTCATCATTTCCCTTCTTTACACTACTTGTTGCTCATTGATGGTCAAGAATCAGGAAGTTGTTAAAGAAGCAGAACAGGTAGATCCAGGAAACAGTGGGAGCTAGGCATGGATGAGGAATGTGATTCCTTAAGGAAGAACCAAATAGGAGTTTTTGGGTGGAGTTGCTAGCTGGAAGAGAGCACTAAGAGACAAATGGATTTGGAAGGATAAAGAAGAGCGAGAATGGATAGGTGAGATGGAAGGCTAGGGTACATGGTCTTGAGGTAGCTGCAGGGCAATGGAGGTTTGACAGGGATATGACTAAGCATGGCTTTAGTCAAGGTCAATATAACCATTGTGTTTTTTCTTTACCAGGTTGGATAATGGTCACAACATTATTCTATTACTGCTATGTGGTTGCTTGTTGCAGGGTTACATATGCAGGGAGTTTTCTAAGCTAAAGGTAAGGTTAGTTCAGAGGTATGTCACGAAGAATTAGGGAGCAGCGAAATTCTTTGGCATAAGAGACATGGAAGATCACAGGTTGGTTTTGTCTCAAGTGGGAGCTGATTTGAATCAGGGGATGGCGAGGTTCAAGGTGTAAGATGCAGAATTGGTAAGCACACCAATTGCTGGACAATTCAAGCTGAGCTTAGAACAGTGTTTGAAATCACATGAGGTCTAGTATGGACCTGAGTTTTCCCAAGCAGTGGGAGTTGTGAAAAAGTTTGGAGCTAATTCAGGGAAGAAATACTGGAGTGCAGTTCAGTGGAGTCTCAGGTATCTGAGAGGGATCAGTAGCAGGGTTTCTTGTTATGCAAGGTCAAGGTCTTCACTACATGAGTTGTAGGTTCAGGTGTGGCAGGTTACTTGGATGATAGGTGGAGCATCACAGGGTTTTGTTGTGGTGGATGAACTTTAGGATTGAGCTTGAAGAGGGATACAAGCCAGGAATGAATTAGATAGTGTATAGGTACAGGTACAGGTGCAGCTATTTATCTCCAAGTGGGAGATTGTTAGGTTGTGGAGCTAAAAGCTTCACCAGGATGCAAACACAAGAGTTGCAGAAGTTACAGAGGTTGTGGGAGTTGTAGAATCAGTTGCATGGCAATCAACATCAGTCTTATCAACCGATGTCGGTCATGGTGCAGTGCAGAAGCAACCGACATCGGTCACTAGTCGGCTGACATTAGTCAAGAAGGTGCCGACATCGGCAACCTGTGTAAGCATGCAGTTTGCATGCAAGTTCTAAACAGGTCTATTTTTGGACCGGCAGTTTGAATGTAAAGACTTAATTTAGTCTTAGAGTTGCGAGTCTAATTATTGTAATTAGGTGTCTAATTTGTGTATTCATGAGATCTATATAATAGACTCATGGGTTGTATTGTAAAAGTGTGCTAGAGAGTAAGAGAGCAGAAATAAGCTCCTTTTGAGAGAAGAGAGCAATGGTGTGTTCCTCCTAGTTCCATACCAGTGCCAAGCATGGGTACTGGTGGAGAATCATAAGGACTTGGTGAGGCAAGGACAAGGGTTCTTCAGGGTGTAGAGACATCTACAAGGTGAGTAAGGTCTGGTGATTTACAGGTAGTAGTAGAGAGCAGGAGATCTACTTGGAGTATGGTTGTGTACTTAATGTACTGGAACAGTGTGACTGACTGGTAGAGGTGAACACCAACTCAGTATTTGAGTTGGTTGTTGGGACCGGTTTTGTTTTTGGTATGAGAGTGAAAGTGTTGGAGGAGAATTACTAAACACTTGAGGTGTGGGAAGCTTTTGTGAGGTGTGGAGAAGAAGTGGCATCTTCTTTAATGTATTTCCTTTTGTATAAGTATTAATACAATTGGGTATTGTCTCTCATATTATGTGTTGTTTCATATTTCTAGTTACTTGTACTTTTGGTTAAATTCCATGTTTAGTTGCTTATACAAGGTAATCATATATATGCTCCTACTGAAGGAGGGGTGTGATCCTGACACTAAGATGTAGGGAAAAGGTGACAAAAAAAAAGAGAGGTTCTTTTTAACTTGTGCTTATGGTTTCATTTCAAAATAAAGAGATAGAAGGAAAGGATGCAAGAAGAGATCTAATGCACCTATATGAAAGTTTGCCTTTTAGAAGAAAAAATTATGAATCTAAGGAAAACTCCAGGGTCTCACTGGGCATGCCAGAATGTTTCTAACTATTTTCACTTTTTCACATTCAGAAGGAATAAGAAACTAAAGTTAAATGGTCAGGGGTTAGATGATACCCAGATGAAGTTTGCGCACCGTATCCAGACGATTGAAGGAGCTCCTCTTTGGCTGTGGAGGATGACACCTGTAGATGAGAAAGACTTAAATAAAGAAAATGTTAGATAGATATGTGGTAGACTACCAAGCAAATCTCAGTCCCAGAAGTGCAAAGACTTCTTTGAGGGATGACAGTCCACTAGTTGATAAAGAGAATGTCATAATGAAAATAAATAATGAAAGACTTAAAGAAAGAGAAATAGATAATGCATACCTAAATCCTGCAATCTGTCTTCCATAGTCGCTAACATCGGTAGTTCTATCGGTGTCAGTTGGTCAAGGTTGCCGACGTCGGTTATGCTACCAATGTCGGTAGGGGCAATGGGCCTGGGTGCTGATGTCGGTGGGGGTAATGGGCTTTGGATGGGTTTTAGGGCCTGCCTATGGTCAACAGAATGGTCTAGGATGTCTGTGGGAGTTTAATGGTTTGTGCAAGATTTTGTAGGGTAGTGAATATGGTCTGAAAAAGGGCCCAGGTAGAAGACAAGGGTGGAAGGGGAATAAGAATGAGAGGAAGGCTTTTTAGCCTTTCTGGGAAGAAGGTCAGGTTGTCTCAATAATACTTAGAAATAGACAATGGACTGATTACCAATGCATCTTAAGAGCACTAAAATATAAACCAGAAGAAATACTTAGCTCTAGGTGGAGAACCAAAAGTGAAGAAGACTTGTTTCTGTTATGGCTGATGTAGGAGACTCTGTGCAAGGTTTCAATCTGGTGTGGAGTAGATTCTATAGAGTTTCTTAGCCTGGAGAGTGATGTTAGGATGCTGATGCCTGTAAAGAGTTGAGAAGCAAGAGAATTTGCCTTCCTAGGAGCAAGAGAATTTGCATTCAAGGCTGTAGTCGAGGTCAAAATTTAGTTTTAAAGAAACTGACGTTGGCGATACCGTCGGCATCGATCGACTGTTGATCGATGTCGATAGCTAAAGAATGGGAAAAAGGCTATTTTTAGCCTTTTTCCCATTCTTCCAACTACTAGGTTTAATTGTCATTGTTAAACGGTCCAAATGGAGGGTTTAATAGGTGCGAGGATTAGTGGGGGAGTTGAAATAAGTCTTAAGTAATTATGATTAGTCATAGATGATAAATGGTCTAAGAGCTAGGAATCCAAGGTGAGATGTCTAGGGGGAATTATTAATTTAAAATAAGTATTTTAAATTAATAAAACATATGTTAGGCATGTTGAAGTTAGAAAAAGGACCAAGGGGGGGTTGACACTATTTTGGTGTCTACACCCTCAAATTCAACAAGCTTCTTGGGTACATGATGACAGATCTACAAATAGAAATAATAACTATCAAAGCTTATGATAATTAGGAAAGAGAATCATAGGGCACCATTAGTTTACCAATTATCATTAGGCCTTTGACCCATGATACACTTTGCCATGTGTTGGACCTTGAGTTGTCTTACAACATGCTTTTAGGTAGGTCTTGCTTACATAAGATTCATGCAGTCCCATCAACACTAAACCAATGTATCAAGTTTTCCCACTCAGGGATGGAAGTGAATATTATGAGAGATTTACACCCATATGAACATTGCAAGCATCTTGAGGCCTAATTTCAAAGCTATAATTATCAGTATGGTATGAGTCCTAGTTTGAATTAGGATAAAGGAAAAGCTATACTTATTGATCCTTCATCAGATAATTGCATAGATCCTAATGCCTTAGACTCCCTTTCTCACATACCACCTCCTGAAGCTTCCAATAATTTCACCATTTCAGATAATGGACCAAGATAATATGTGACCCATGATTAATTTCATATCACCAATCTTCCTCAGAATATAAAAACCTTTGGGCAACCTAAAGTCATTCCACATATGCATTGGCAATAAAAGAACAAAGATAAGGGAACTATCATGTTTGTACTAGCATCTAGCATAGAACATGACACTATTGAAGGAGATGAATCATGGTTATTTAATGACAACTAGGCAGATTGTTATAAAAATGCAAAGTATCATATTCCCAATAGGATCATGGAGCATCACAATTATGAAGGAAGAGGCCTCGAATTGAATCAACAAGGAACCATCAAGCTGATTTCCATGACTAAGTATGAAAGACCTTATGGACTTGGATTTAAACTAGCCGGGATTGACCCCACATATTTTATTCAAACTCCATCACTAGTGACTAGTGATAATGATGTTGACAGTGAAGTAGAGTCTGATCATAGCCTTACCTTTGATAACCTAGATGAAACCAAACTATTTGATAACAATGCCATTTTTACAATTACCCAAGCCATTCATCACAATCCATTACAATTATATTATCCCCAAATAATAGATTGGGACCAACAAGAATCTAGTCTACTGATTGATGAGTTCTAGAATGATGAGGCATTTTATGATTTCTTAGGCCTTAGAGACAATGTTCCATGAGGAGATCACAAATTAGGATTCTCAATCACATTGGATACTGTAGCCTATTTTGGAGAGTGAGTGAACACCCTTAGCCAAAAATAAAAAAGTAAAACATTGGGGTCCCAAAGTGAAAACCTCTTTGATGCACTTTTTGACCAGGGAATAAGTAAAGATAAAGGCTAGTTTAGTGGTGAAAACCTCTTTTAGGTGTCATTGTATGGGGGTGGTCATTCTTCTTTGAATTTAGACCAAGATACCACCAAAGCCAAACTTACCTATGGTTCTAATTTCAATTTTTAGAAACAAGTATTTGATCAAATTCTCCAAGAATTTATAACTATTTTTGTTACATGGCCACCATTAGGAGACTCAAATTCATCATGCCTAGGATAAGTTAAAGATCAAGTATTAACAAAGGACCCTGACATAGTCCAACAGTTCAAGTCACTACCTACTATCCTAGAAGACAGTTTGACCCTCCTAGTCAAAGATACAATAGAGGTAAACATTAGGAGTGTCTCTCACTAAGGAGGAATGCGACATATTTTTAGCTCTATTGAAAGAGTTTGTGGGTATATTTTCATGGGCCTATTCTAACATGCCAAGATTAGACCTTACCTTGGTTCTGCACCACCTTGTGGTTAATCCTAATGACAAACTCGTAAAAAAAATAATCCATAAGATGCATCCTCACTTTGTTGTATTAGTAAAGAAAGAGTTGGAAAAAATCATAGAAGTAGGATGTCTCTGATCCATTGATTACTCTAAATGGATCTCTAATGTTATACCTTTTAGCAAAAAGTTTGAAGGAATCTAAATTTATACTAATTTTTTGGACATCAACAAAGCTTGTCTTAAAGATGATTCTATTGCCTAATATCAACATGATTGTTGAATCCATGGTAGGTTATGAAATGCTTTCACTCATGGATGGGTTTTTAGGATACAATCAGATCAGAATAACACCTAAAGATCAACATAAAATAGTGTTCACTACTCCATGGGGAACATTTTGTTATCAAGTGATGCCATTTGGCCTTAAGAATGTGGGATATACATATCAAAGAGCCATGACTATCATATTCGATGATATGATGCACAATATTGTTGAAGAATATATCAATGACATATTAGGAAAATCTAAGACCAGAGTCGACCATCCAATAGTGTTACGTAAGATATTTGAAAGACTACGAGAGTACAAAGTCAGACTAAATCTAAAGAAATGTGTGTTTGGTGTAACTTCAATCAAATTATTGGTCTTCATCATGTCTCATAGAGGTATTGAAGATGATTTAGCTAAATTTCATGCTATAACTAAGATGCAGCCACTTAGTAATTTAATGCAACTTCATAGTTTGCAGGGTAAGATCCAGTCCATCCGATGCTTCATCTCTTAGTTATAAGATAAGTTACATATATTTACACATATTTTTAAGAAAGGAGTTGCATATCACTAGGATGATCACTACCAAACAAATTTTTTACAACTCAAGGACTATCTTGTTAATCTGTCTATTTTATTACCTCCTATGCTAAGAAAGTCATTCTTGTTATACCTATCAGCTACTAATTATGATCTAAGGGCACTCTTGGCTCAACATGATGATAATGGAAAGGAGCATGTTGTTTACTACCTAAGTCATACCTTTGTTAGATCTGAACATAATTATGGACCTATTGAAAAAGCTTGTCTAGCCATAGTTTTTGTAGCTTAGAAACTGCATCATTACATATTGAATAATAAAACCATGCTCATTTCAAAAGTAGATCCACTCAAGTATTTACTATTTAAAATAGATTTTTAAGGTGGAAAGGCTAAATGTATCATGATTCTTAGTGAGTTTGGCATAGAGTATGTCAATCAAAAAGCAATCAAAGGACAAGCTAGTGTAGATCAACATGCCGAAGCACCTCTCATGGACACAACCACTCAAGTTTCCATTTCCTGATGAATCCATCATGACCATTATTAATACACCCCTTGAGGAGTAGCCTTAGAAGCTATATTTTTATGGATCATTCAGTATGCATGGATCGGGGGTAGGCCTATTGTTTATTACACCATAGGGGGATCTAGTCCCTAAATCATTCAGAATCATCATTCCTTGTACAAACAACATTGCAAAATATGAAACACTTGTTGTAGGACTTTGACAAGCAGTGCATTGGAATATATATCATCTTTAATTTTATGGTGATTCTCAGTTAATCATAAATTAGGTCATAGATCCTTTTCAGACCAAAGATGACAAGCTAGTTCCATATAAATGAATGGTTGACACTCTTAAAAATCAAATTGTAAACATTTAATTTGAGCATATATCAAGGGCTTTTAATAGAACTTTAGATGCCATGGATACTATTGGCTCTCTAATTTGACAAATAGATAAAGTGAAAGAGTATCAGTTCCTCATCAAAAATTTGTCAGTATTAGCTCATGAACCTTTAATCATTGCCATGATTTGTGATATTGTTGGTCATAATTCTATCTGGTACTTAGACCTTTAAAACTACCTTCATGACCAAATTTTTCCACCTGACATATCTTAAAAAAAACCAAATCCTTAATTCATCATTCCACTCATTATACTTTACTTGGATCCACTCTTTACCATCATAGTTTTGATGGAACTTTGCTTCATTGTTTAACTTTAGTAGATTCTACATTAGAGTTAATAGAAGTTCATGAAGGAGTATGTGGATGTAATGTCCCCACTTTAGCAGTTGACTCACTTAGTTTCATGCATACTTACTATTTTTAGTAAGTTAGCAGGATGTAGCATAGGCTAGTTTTGATGATTGGATTTGATACTCCTTGCCAAGAGCTTTCCAACAAGCTATCATTTGTGCCAATCAGAGTCTGGTTGCTAGTATATTTTAATGCCTAAAGTGCTGTAAAAAGTAGCATTTAACCCAATTGCAAGATATTAAGTGTTACTTTAAATATTTACTTTATGGGGATGATACCCAAGGGAGACATAAGCAATATTCTAATGTATGAACTGTTGCACATCCTTTATCCCACATTTCTCAAGTGAGTTGAGTCACCCCTTGGAGAAAGGATAAAGGGAAGTGTTTGTGGCTTCTTTAGGAATGTTGAATAAGAAGAAAAGAATTGTTACACTTGAAGCTTGTAGGTTACTTGGGAATTTGAGAATATCCTTCTCATTTGTAGCACTCTAGACATCAATCCTTGGGATTGGTCTTTAGAGTTTGTACTGTCAGCTAGTGTAGCAGCGATGCCACTATAGCAGCCATGCCACTGTAGCAGTCGTGCCACTATAACAACTCATCATTGTAGTAGCTCCATCACTATAACATCTCATAGTAGCCTAGAGAGTCTATAGAAGAAGCCTATAGAGTTTGTAGAAGCAACCTATAGAGTCCATAGACATAGCTTGCAAAGTCTGTAGAAGCACTGGAGCAGCCTGTAGAGTCTGAAGACAGCCTCTAAAGTCCGTAGAAGCGTTGGAGTAGACTATAGAGTCTATAGATGTAGCTTATGGAGTCTATAATAGTGATGGAGTAGATTACAAAGTCCATATATGTAGCTTGTAGAGTTTGTAGAAGCACTAAAAGTAGCCTGCAAAGTCTGTAGATGTAGCTTGCAGAGTCTGTAGATGTAGCCTACAGATTCTATAGAAGCCACTTGTAAAGTCCATAGAAGTAGCTACAGAGTCTATAGAACCACCTGTAGAGTCTATAGATTTGGCTGTAGACTCCATAAAAACTTCCTACAGAGTCTATAGAAGCAGCTTTAGAGTTTGTAGAACCACCTGTAAAGTCTATAGAAAACCAACGTGTAGAGTTCATAGTTTCGCTGGATGGAGAAAAAAATGAACACACCTTCAACACTCACCAGGATAGTCACTTGAAATAATGTTCATATGATCACTGGAGAATTTAGTGAGTTACCACGTGATCAACATTGTACTCATTTACTCATTTTGCTATTAATATAAATATAGTGTGTGGTTATTTCTACTATGTGTATCTATGCTTGAAATTCTATATTTATGTTACATGCATTAGTCTTTGTGAAACAAAAAAAACACAATACAAGTAAACTATTCTAGAGTCATAAGGGATTTTAGTTGGGGTTAGTTTGGGGTGCAACAGGGGTGCCCATTACAGTGGTATCAGAGCCTATTTTTCCTACCATCCTATGAGGTTTCATGCATCCAACACATCAATACTTCTTGAGGAGAAACTGAACAAACCCAGACTTGAATTTTTTTTTAGAGATTGAAGAGGAGGGTGACCCTTTTTCTACACTAGCCATGGATGACAGAGATGGGGAAAGGGGAGAACCTAGCACTAGGATGATGCTCAGTGATCTTGCTAGGGGGCAAAGGGAGCTACATGCCACATTGTAGTGTATGGCTCTAGCAATTACACAACACCCGACTAGAGTAGATCAAGGCAATAATGCCAGCCAGGGTAATAATGCTAACTAGGTAGGTGGATAGGGTAATGGAGGTAATGGAGATGCATCAATTAATAGAGGAGCCCAGACATATGCTAGAGCAGGTTCTTCTACAAGACCACTCATGCCACAATTCCCTCTGAGACAGAATGACTAGGATAACGTTGGTCCTACATAACAAGAGATATAGGACCAAATACTAGAGGATTGGAGAAATGCTGGACCAAATTTTTAGGGTGAAATGTCCTTTAGGGAGTATATGGATGTTAGACTCAAGATATGCCCATGAGAGGAAACATGCAATAAAATTATGAGATGAGGAAGAAGTTAGGAAAGTTGTCTATTCCATACTATGATGGTATAGGGAAGACTTTAGCATGAACATGGGTCAAGAAATTAGACACTTACTTCCATCTTAATCCCATGCCTAAGGAGGACATGATTAAGTATGCTGCATTGCACTTGGATAGAAGTGCCCATGAGTGGTGGCACCATCATATGGTCACACTTGGCCATAACTAGATAGATACCTATGCAGAGTTTACTGAGAGACTCACTAATAGATTTGACACTAAGGACCTAAAATTACATTTCAAGGAGCTAACACAACTTAAATAGTGGGGTTATATGGAGGCCTATATCATCAAGTTGCAAAAGTTGGTAGTATTGGTGATAGATATATCTGAAAGGAGACTGGTTGATCTTTTCATGGATGGGCTTTCTAATCCCTTACGAGGATGGGTAAAGGGACACAACCCCTCTTCACTACAAGAGGCTATTAAGAAAATGAGGGACCTAACATCTTCTTCCTACAGGAGTAAACTTCACTCTAAGGACTCTCATTTTAAAAAGGATAAGGAAAGAAAGACATGTTAGAAGGACCCTTAACGGCCTAAGGGGGAAACTAAAGGGTTGGATAGTGACACCCCCAACGAGCTTAGGAAGAAAAAACTATATTTTCATTGTAGGGAGCCATGGAGTCTCTCCCATGAATGTCTGCTTAAGGCAAAGGCTAAGCAAATGGAGTATTTTTTAGTAGATGAATCAACTTTTGAAGACAAGGAGTAACATTCAAATTCAGAATCTAGTCAAGGTGATAGCACAGTTGAGGAGAGTTCGGATGATGAGAAGTCTCTTGCTTAGTTGACAGGCATCTAGAAGGCCATTACCTTTAAGGTAAGAGGGATGATTCAGGGGCAACGTGTGGTTTCATTAATCTACACAGGGGTAATGCATAACTTTATTGATGCAAAATTGGTGGCCAAGAGAGGCCTTCAGACTGAAGAGCATGCGGGGTTTAGAGTCATGGTGGCTAATGGCCACAAGTTATTATGCACTCAAAAGATTTCAAATCTTTGCATCAGATTGGGAGGAGAATATGAGTTAGAGGATTATTTCTATGTAATTGACATGGGTGATTATGATGTCATCTTGGGAATGATGTGGATGTTATCTAGTAGAGTTTACCTTCAACTTAGCTAAATTGGAGATGAGGTTTCAACATCAAGGCAGGAAGGTGGTGTTCTGAGGTTTACCTAATGGGGGGCTTAGGGTGGTATCTTTGAAGAGGATGGAATGGCTATTTATACATGACGATGTAGAGTGGGTAGTTGAATGTTTGATCATGCCTATGCCTCCAGAGTAATAGTTAAAATATATCATCCAGATGTATAGGGGATCATTTCTAGGCATGATAAGGTGTTTGGTAGCATTCCACATGGGGTTCCTCCCGAGAGGGGTATAGAGCATGTTGTTGAGCTAGAGGAGGGGGATAAACTAGTCATCATCACCCCCTACCACCATCCTAAAAAGCATAAGGATGAGATAGAGAAGTTGATAAAGGAGCTATTGGAGATGGGGCATATTAGGCCTAGTAAAAGCCCCTTTACTTCAGCAATTGTTTTGGTAAAGAAGAAGGATGGGACAATGCGTATGTGCATTGATTATAGATCCCTCAATAAGAAGACAATTAAGAACAGGTATCCCATCCCTAGGATTGACGAGCTAATTGATGAGCTACATGGAGCATGATATTTCTCTAAGATAGACTAATGTTTAGGATACCATTAGATCAGAATGTGAGTGGACATAGAAAAAACTACCTTTAGGTGTCACTACGGGCACTTTGAGTTTTTGGTTATGCCATTTGGGCTAACCAACTCTCCAACTACCTTCCAGAGTTGTATGAATCAAGTGTTCAGAGGGAAGCTTCAAAGATTTGTATTGATATTCTTTGATGACATCCTGGTATTTAGTAGGGCTTGGGAAGAACACCTACAACAATTAGAGGAGGTGCTAGTCATTTTGGAGAAGGAATAGCTATATGCCAAGGAATTGAAATGTGAGTTTGGCATAACAAAATTTCTCTACTTTGGCCATATTATCAGTGCTAAGGGAGTTAGAGTGGATCCAAAAAAGATTAAGGTGGTTGTTGACTGGCCTACTCCAACAAGCCTTACATAACTCAAAGGTTTTTTTGGATTATGTGGTTTTTATAGGATATTTGTGAAGTGTTTTTCACAGACTGTAGCACCATTAACAGACCTCACCAAGAAGGGTGCTTTCTTATGGACCAAGGTAGCACAATAGTGTTTTGAACATTTCAAGCAGGTGATGTCTTTGTGTCTGATTCTAGATCTACCCAACTTCATGAAGCCTTTTAAGCTTCATTGTGATGCATCAGGTGATGGAATTTGAGTAGTATTGATGCAAGAGAATCACCCCATTACTTTTGAGAGTAGGAATCTCTAAGGGGTGGAGAGGAAATATTCTATTTATGATCGAGAGATGTTAGCCATCATGCATGCCTTGGCCAAATTTTGATCCTACTTAGTTAGAGGGAAGTTTGTGATCAAGATGGATCACAATAGCATAAAGTATTTCATGGGCTAGTGAGACTTGAATGACAAGAAACAAAAGTGGGTCACTAAATTATGACTTTGACATTGAGTTTGTCAAAAGGAAGAAGAATGAAGTAGCTGATGCCTTATCCAGAAGACCTCACATTTGTGCTCTTGCAGAGATTTTAGGAGATTGGCAGGTTAAGATTATAGCAGAATATGCTAAAGATGCTTGGGCTTTGAGATTGATTTTTGGTACTATACAGGATGATCACTATGAGGTGATAGATGGGTTGATCAGATTTTAGGATAGAATTTATTTAATTCTATCATCACACTTAAGATAAATGATACTGAGGGATTTTCATGATGCACCTACAACTGGGCATCTAGGGATATTCAAGACCTACAGGTAGATCCAAGAGTATTTCTCATGGAGAGAGCTCAAGGATGATGTTCAGAGGCATGTCAGGGAGTGTGTAGTTTGTCAGCAGAATAAGGAAGAGCACATGTTTCCTACTAGTTTACTGCAGCCCTTACCCATTTTGGACTAGAAATTGGAAAGCATTTCTATGGACTTCATCACTGGCCTACCATGAGTGTAGGGAAGAGATTGAATTTATGTGGTGGTAGATATATTGATGAAGTTGGCTCACTTCTTTGCTATCCCTTCTACTTACACAGCAACCCAGGTGGCAAATTTGATCTTCAAGGAGGTTTTCAAGTTACATGGGTTATCGATATTTATTTTTAGTGACAGGGATATCAAGTTTATGAGCGCATTTTGGCAGGAGTTATTTAGGCTGTGTGGTATAGACCTTACACCTAGTATAAGCTACCATCCTCAGACAGATGGGCAGATGGAGATAGTAAATAAATGGGTGGAAGGTTATTTATAGAACTATGTGACTGTGTAGTAGAAAGCCTGGGTTAAGTGGTTACACATGGTGGAGTATTGTTACAATACCACACATCACATAACCATCATGATGACTCCATTTATGGAATTGTATGGGTATGAAGCTCTAAGCTTCATGGATATGGTTTTGGGGGACAACAGAGTGCCCAAAGCTAAAGACCTATTTAAGGATAGTCAAGATATCCTGAGAGCACTCAAGGAGAATATACAACAAGCTCAAAATTAGTAGAAGTTGTATGATGATCATCATAGGGTAGAGCATAGTTTCAAGGTAGGGTACATGGTATATTTGAGGCTACAGCCATATAGGCAGTCATCACTCAAGAAGAGTGGAGCAGAGAATCTTAAGCCTAGATTTTATGGCCCCTATAGGGTGATTTGAAGAGTGGGCAAAGTTGCCTATGAGCTTGAGCTTCCAGAGGGTAGTTGAGTGCACAATGTATTTCATGTGTCTAGGCTTAAGAAAGCCATTGGTCAGAGTGTAGTGCCTTCTGCAAACTTACTCCCTTTAGATGAGGAAGGGAGGCTCGTGTTAGAACCTAAGGCTATTCTAGACACCAGAGAGAGGAAACTCATAAACATGATAGTGAAGGAGTACTTGGTCAGATGGAAAGACCTACCAAAGGAGGATGCTACATGGGAGAGTGAGCAAGTTATTTAGTAGGCTAGGCTAAGATTTCTTGAGGACAAACAATTTCAAGGGGGGTAGACTATAATGTCCCCACTTTAGCAGTTGACTTACTCAATTTTAGGCATACTTACTATTTTTAGTAAGTTAGTAGGATGCAGTGGAGGCCAATTTTGATGATTGGATTTGATACTCCTCGCCAAGAGATTTCTAGCAAGCTATCACTTGTGCCATTCAGAGTTTAGTTGCTAGTATATTTTAATGCCTGAAGTGCTATAAAAAGTAACATTTAACCCAATTGCAAGATATTAAGTGTTACTTTAAATATTTACTTTATGGGGATGATACCCAAGGGAGACATAAGTAATATTCTAATGTATGAAATGTTGCACATCCTTTATCCCACATTGCTCAAGTGAGTTGAGTCGCCCCTTGGAGAAAGGATAAAGGGAAGTGTGTGTGGCTTCTTTAGGCATGTTGGATAAGAAGAAAAGAATTATTGCACTTGTTGCTTGCAAGTTACTTGGGCATTTGAGAATGTCCTTCTCATCTATAGCACTCTTGATATTAATCCTTGGGATTGGTCTTTGGAGTTTGTGCTCTCAACCACTATAGCAACCGTGCCACTATAGCAGTCGTGCCATTATAGCAGTCATGCCACTATAGTAGTTGTGCCACTATAGTAGTCATGCCACTGTAACAGCTCATCACTGTAGCATCTCCATCACTGTAGCATCTCATAGTAGCCTGGAGAGTCTGTAGAAGAAGCATGTAGATTTTGTATAAGTAGCTTGTAGAGTCCATAAATGTAGCCTACAGAGTCCATAGAAGCACTGGAGTAGCCTATAGAGTCTATGGATGTAGCCTATGGAGTCTATAAAAGTGATAGAGTAGCTTGTAGAGTCCATAGATGTAGCCTACAAAGTATGTAGAAGCAATGGAGTAGCCTGTAGAGTCTATAGACATAGCCTGTAGAGTCTGTAGAAGTAGCTACATAGTCCGTAGAACCACCTACAGAGTCTATAGATCTAGCTACAGAGTCCATAAAAATTGCATACAGAGTCTGTAGAAGTAGCTGTAGAGTCTATAGAACCACCTGTAGAGTCCGTAGAAAACTAGCATGCAGAGTTCATAGTTCCACTAGATGGAGAACAAAATGAATGCACCTTCAGCACTGGCTGGGATAGTCACTTGAAATAATGTTCATACAATCACTGGGGTATTTAGTGAGTTACCACATGACTGGCATTATAGGCATTTACTCATTTTGCTATTAATATAAATATAGTGTGTGGTTATTTCCACTATGTGTATTTATGCTTGCAATTCTATATTTATGTTACATGCATTAGTCTCTGTGAAACAAAAAAACACAATACAAGCAAACCATTCTGAAGTCATAAGGGATTTTAGATGGGGTTAGTGTTGGGCACACCAGGGGTGCCCATTACAGTGGAACCCATTCTAAAAATGTAGTCCTATCCAAAACACTCTTGTTTACTAGTTATTATTAGCTGATAATGTGTCCAGATGCCATTGCATATGTAAAGAAATGTGACAAATGTCAATGGCATGCTAATTTAATTCATGCCCCAACAAAAACTTTGAAACTGATGTTGACACCATGGCCATTTTATACATGGGGACTTGACATCATTGGGAATATTAACCCCACTTCATCTGATGGCCATAAACATATCCTTACCACCACCAAATATTTCACTAAGTGGGTTGAAGATATACCCCTCACTTACATGACTAGAAAGCAAATTTCCAAATTCATCTTCAACCACCTCATCTACCACTATGGTATGCCCTCTAAAATTATATATGATAATGGAATATGATTTAAGAAAAAATATGTGGATAAGTTATGTATTGAATACAACATCGCACAACACTTTTCTACAACATATTGTCATCAAGGTAATGGTCGGCTAAGGCATCCAACACAACCATTATCAACATTCTCAAAAATATTCTCAATGATGTCAGTCATGATTGGCAACTCCAGATATTCCTTACCCTTTGGGCATACCATACCAATCACCATACCCCCATAAGAGCCACCCCATACTCATTTATGGTATTGAAGCCATCCTTCTTATTGAGGTCGAGTTGCCTTCACTACACATCTCTTTTAAGCATGTCCTAGATGATCATGACTATCGAGTAGCTCACCCACAAGAGTTAGACCTACTAGATGAGAAATGCACAGCTATGCTCAACATTATTCAAGCATACCAAAATTGACTCAAAGGCCACTATAATCAGCATGTGAAGTATAGAACATTTGAACTTGGTGATCTTGTTCTTAAATAAAACTAAAAGAATACCATGACTGAGATGAAACATAAAGAGAAATTCAAACCAAATTAGATAGGGACTTTCATCATCACTACAGATTATGGATCAGGAGCATACTAGATTGCCACACCAGACAATGATGAACTTCTAGAGCCAATGAATATTATTCATCTCAAGTAGTACTATGCTTGAATACTAAGGTGTATTATTTATAAGGACTAGTTTAGTTATGTCTTTTTGTCACTAGTCCTCTTTGTACACATACCATTCTTATCCATCCTCTTTATCATATCCACTTTCCATTTCCAACTTATTAACCCAATGTGTTCTGAAGCCTAGCCTATTTGACGTTGGTTTTTGTCATTTGTTATGTAGTTTCAGCATCAAGGTATCTAATTAGTTTATCAATTGATTTAAGAACTTCAGATAGAGATTGTATTTTGGGATAGTGTGATAGAAGGTTTAGTAGTTGCATCCTTTATTTGTTAGTCCTTTCTTACCACCACTCTTGATACTAATTATAACTACCTTTGGGAAAATAAGTACCATTGATCTATGCCATTTTGTCCTAGTTGATACTAATTATAACTTCTTATGCCATATTATGACTTTTTAACCAACTATGCCTTTTTTGTTTGAATTGGCTACTACACTAGTCAAATTCCTTCATTGTAGGGTAGAACTATAGTGAATTGAGGTCCTATTTTGGGAATATGTAGGTAGTGCTCAATAATTATTGATTTCAGCTCAGTTACCCTTTTCCCAATTGCTCTCACTATTTTGTGATCAATCTAAGTTTAAACACTCTCACCATTTTACATGCAATCTAAGCCACACTCTCACCATTTTGAGAGCAATCTAAGTTTGAGCACTCTCACCATTTTATGAGAAACCTAATTATGAATGCTCTCACCTTTTTGTGAGCTTGAACCATTTAGTGTCTCATCATTCTCGATTGAGTTGTGACACTCCAAAACATTTCCAAAAACATTTTAAAAAATCATTAGAAAAGAACAAAAACATTGAACACTTCTTTGCCTTAAGGATTCTGGGAACACTTACTAAGTTACATGCAAATCAATTGTCATTTAGTTTCCCCATTTTTTTTCCTTTTCTCTCAGGTACTTACCATTTTTCAAGACCATTTGTATTCTTCTATGACATCCATTCTATTTTTTTTCATCAGTTATCACATTCTTCTAATTCCTTGGGAGAACTATATTTAGCCTGAAGTTTTTTATTAGATAATGCATCCATGGAACTATGTAGGTAGCATCCACTTTCCTAGTACATATAGAGATAGCTTAATCACCCCCTTCCTTTTCTTCTATTCCCCCATTTAGTTTTTTTGTTAAGTTGTCACCTATTTTCTAGGGGAAATGTTCATAGGATTTTTATTGCATTGTTTGTTTGTTTTTGTTTATTTTGTTTGTTTGTCTGCTTGTTTGTTTTCTTTTAGCACTGTTTCCTTGATTTAGTTTATGTGTGTTCATTGGATTATTCATTTTCCACACTTAAACTTGAATCCATCCATATTCATATTTTTACATTATCATCATGGTTTCTATCATTGGTGCATTATTTTCTATTTGAGTTTTGGATTACGGGAGTCAGTCCTTATGCATATTTTAGTCAAGTATTTATGGTGTTATATCATGATTCCCAACATCACATACTACAATAAACCTTAGGTTCAATAAGTCTATCATCAATGGTGGCATCTCTTCGGCACTGACATCCCGATTCACTCCCAATCATATCCCAAATAGAGTAACTGACCATGAAAGAATTTCAACCTTTAATAGTTTAGATGAGCATCTCCCTACTAGTAGGTTGTTCCAATTCATCATTACCATCTATGTTAAGTTATCATCAGCCTTGGCCAAGTTTATAATGTTTTCCATAATTGAGGTCCAATGATTATAACTGTCTATGGGCAAATCATTACACACCATCCCACCTATATTTCTCAATGATTATAATCATCTTTGGGAAAATAATTTTGTTGTCACCACTTTAATTTTTATACGTATAAAAGGGCATTTTATTATCTTGTTTGTCTATCCTAATTGGGGCAACTCCATCTTCTCAATGATTATAATCATGTTTGGGCAAATCATTGTGTTATCATACCACATTGCCACTATCGAGGTACAATGCTTATAACCACCTTTGGGAAAACCATTGTACACTATCTTACTTGCATTCTTAATGATTTTGCCTACTATTTAAATATCATTATGTTTTCACCCCATCATCTTTCCTTTCTTTGGTCCCCTCATTTCACTTCTTTCTTTTTGATGGACCATTTGTCGATCCATTTGTGCCAACTGTTCCCTTGAGGGGGCATCATACAATTATTTTATCATCATTGCAATTGTAGGCATACATGACTTTTTCATTCTTTGATAAGATGTTACTATGCTTATAGCTTGCAACACCTTCCCAAATAGGGGCAAACTCTAGACACCTAAAACCAACTGATGATAACCTCCAATCAGGTTTTGGCTAGTTTCCATCTAAAATGCATAATTTAGCCTAAAAAAACTAAAACACACAAAATGATGTGAAATTGATATATTCAAGTGCTGATTTTGGCCAGGGTATCCCTAAATTGGGTGATATGATTTATGGGCTAGCTAACTTTGATCAGTCCATTTCGAGTCAAAATGCCAAAATTGCACCTGCATGCTCTAGACTACTCTTTCCTATCAAATATTTTCCACAAGACTTATGTCTTTATTATTTGTTGTCGGTAACATCCTAAATAGGAATACACATCCAACACATCTGATGTGGACTTCAAATTTAGGACCTATAACAAGGCATTTTGATCAATTTGGGTAATTTTTGAACAATGTGCTTAATCATGCTTAGAGCTAATTAACCCAAATCAAGGCCTAATAATAAATTCCATGGAAAAATTTTAAATATTTATTTTTGGAAATGAATATGGAATATCTACATCATTAAGTGACCTCATTTCTTGGGAAGATATCCCTAGGCCATAAATGCCACAAATATCAGGATTCATGTCCTCCATGCCTCTTAATTTCACCTTATTCCAATTTCATGATGAGGATAATTACAAATTTTAATTCTAAAGTTGAATTAATCCTCAACCACACATCTCAATCTTGAGATTGATGGTTGAGGTTGATTCTGATTAAATCCAAAAATATATAAATAGGAGGCCTTACAACATCATTTCTAATCTTAATTAGTGCAAAGTTATAATGCAAGATTAGTTTCAAAAAGATTCAAGCAACCAGTGTTATAATGTCAAATTGATTCCAAGCCAAGCCAAGCCACAAGCCAAAGGTGCCAGGGAGAGATGGAGGTTTTCAAGCTTCCATTGCCAAGGGCTTCATGAGCATAAGCTGAGCAAGCCACCATAACAAGCAATTTGGAGCATTCAAGGAAGGTAAAAGAGTTTTCTTTTACATTTTAGTTGTGTGTTTCATTCATGGTTGTTAAATAAGCTCTCCTTAGTGTCTAGGCCTAGATATGTTATGATATTAGTCTGTTTATTTCATTTTATTTTTATTTTGGATCTAACACCATACTAACCATCTTCTCTTGAGTCAAATTCCTAGATCACATTATGACACACTCGGTGGGACTAAATGCATCCTCCACCTAAAGGAGATCCTTTTTCAACCTTAAAAAAATTATATGAGCTTTTAAAACTCTTGCATATTGATTTTATAACTTTTTTTCCATTTTTGGTTGCCACGATTTTTACACAGTAACTAACATCGACAAAAATAATGACATCAATTACTTGGCTTAACTGACATCTGTCAAAAAAACTAACATTAGTCAGATCTCAGTTGATATAACTGATGTCGATGGTATTGAATGATGTTGGTCACTGTGTTTTTCCAAAAACATAGACTCAATACCTACTTTTCCAAAGTTTCTTGTTTCAAACTCAAAAGGGAATCAAAGCTAAAGGACACGCTAACAATTTTGTTGTAGGACCAAGCGAGATATTTGCTCAAAACATGTTTAAATCACTTTTTCATGCTTAAAGTTAGATTAGGAACTTTGTTTTGGTGCTTAACAAAGAATGTAACTATTTTTGGTGAGTGTTTTCAAAGTTTAGAACTAAGACCAAGGGGTCAAATGAAAACCACCAAAATTTTCATTTGTGTTTAAAATTAAACACACTTGTCAATTTTTGCTTTCAATAGTTGCTTAGATTAATCTTGTTTGGAAAAAAGATGGGTTTTGTGTGTATGCTCTTATATTTGTCTCGTATAGGGAACCCTTGGAATCAAAATCACCATTCCTATTCCAAATAGCCTACTCTAAGGCTTAGAAAGAATGTCACCTAAAGCACTCCCAAAAAACTTGCTAAAGTTTGGGTGATCTTGAAAATGACCCTAAAGTATTTTTATTTTTATGTTTTCTTTATTTTTATGTAACTTGGCTTGTGAGGGGGACTTCATCAGCTCCCACAAGTTCTTTAGGGAATCTTTGACCTAGGGTTTCATCTCTCGACATTGACTTCATTTGACACTTTTAGAGTTGTACATGGGACGTAGTGGCACTTGGACATCACACTACACTAAGCAAACAATAGGATGTAGTGGTTGTAAAAAGGACTAGACCTTTTTACAACAAGCCAAGTGATACGAACCCAAAATCCATTCTTTTATTTTACATTGTTTAGCATGAAAGTCATTGTGTAATTGATTCCCCTAGATCATTCAGAAACTTTTGTTAGAATTTAGACAAATCCCCACTTGTTGCATAGGTATTATTGGTGCAAGGTGCACCTCAAGGTCCATGTCATAGTACTATAATTTAAGATATGGGGGGGGGTGTAAAAAACCTACTATATAATGTGTATTTACTTTTGGATGAACACTTAAAATCCTCTCAAATGATGTATAGTGATGGATTCCAATAGTACCAAGAAACCTTATCAGTTTAGGATCTAAGGGTGATTAATTAGTTTATCTTGTCCTAGTTTAAAGTCTTATTCGGAGTCAAAACTTGGTGTAAACAAATAAAATAAACCTAACACATAGTCCAAATTTTCCTTTGAATAAAGAGGTATTATGTTGCTTGCGTGAGATCATCCATTTGCCTTATTCAAAGTTCATCAAAAGCTTGAGAGTCATATCATCCAATTTGTCACAATTATGTTGCCCAATTGAGTATAGAACTTTACCAAAGTTATTTAAGTCATTCACTTATAATTTAAATTTGAAATTACACCTTTACAAGTTCATAGGGTTGATGTGTTAAGTGGGTTCGCCATTTGCACTAAACTTGAGGGAATTTAGGTTTAATTTCCAATTTAGGTTAAAGGCCATTTTAAACTCATAATCATTATTATCACATGATAGACTTAAGCCATTTTGTGAAAAAAGCTTGCACTTTAAGTCTATGTACCACAATATTTGAGTCAATAAAAGTAGTGTTATGTTGTCAAAATTATGGAAAAATATCTTTACCTTAGAGAGTCTTTGAAACAAACTTTTTTATCACACCTTTTGGATAGTATAACATCATTACACTACCCAAATTATTTCAAAATTTGTTTCATGGACCCTCTTAAATAGAATCCCAAATTTGTTCCTACATATTCAGACCGATCTAAGTGTACTTTTGATGTTTTGTCTAAATCATAGTTATACCATTCACCTTTGTCTAGCTTGTTTGCTAAAATAACAAAGTTTTATACCATTATTTATGAGAAAATAAACTATTGTTAAAGTGCCTTTTGTTTCATACCTTATACCTAGTTGACCAAGTTCATGTCCAAATCAAACTCCTAGTGTTTATTAGAAGTGTTTCAAATCTGTTAGATTTAAAATTTCATCTAATTTCAAAGTCTAGCTTTTGATACTGTTTGGCTAAGAGTCCTAGCACATACCTTGTTTGAGCCTAGCTTTTGACATCACATTTGGCCAAAATACATAACAACTTTTAATTTCTTAGATTAGATTGATTTGAAACACTTTGACCTTAGAGTTTGGTATTTCAATTTTTTAGTCAATTTACTTACTTACCTTTGTGTGAATAGTGAAATGTTAGATACTTCACTCTAGGTTGTTTTCTGACAAATATTTGTATAAACCTTTTGATCCTTTTGACAATTCTAGACAAAGTTGAAGGCATCATTTTTTTAAAATTCTATCCTTTTTAGAGTTTGTAGAACTCTTTGACCTTTTATCGCCAAGCATTGACTATGGATCCAAACATTTATTCCTACACTCATAGTGGACTGATGTACAATCCAAGGATTAGTAATATAGTTGCATAGAAAGAAATGGTGCAAGACCCCTATGTGGATAACATTGCTTATGAGATTGATTCTTATCCCTCTTATAATATTCAAGTAGGGGCACAAAGCCAAGATCCACTGGCTAACTATTTGGCTAACACACCACCTTACACAGAACATGACCAAGAACAAATTGTGCAATACTTAGCTACAATACCCATAGTGGATGAGCCAGTACTTCAATAGCCATATGCTACTAATTTATCTTCCACGTATGATCCATTTTTTTTGAGTAAAATTTGATAGAAAACAAAGATGAGATTTTGGTTAGGGTCATAGAGGTAAGGGCTATGTTTCCAATAGACTTCCCCCATGAAAATATACCAAGTATAGTAAGAGTGCCTCACAATATCATTTATGATCAAAGAGATTATTCTAGAAATCCTATGGCTCTAGTCCAAACAATGTACCAAGACCCCAATATATCCAATCTAAGAAAAAACATCATGGAAGATAACTTTAACCAAATACAAACAACGTACCAAACCTACCTAAATTTAGCACATGATTTCAATTAGATTAACATGGTAAGTAGGCCTCTCATTGACCTAGTTCCTTCAACAGGGGTGTTGATGGAATGAACTGGACAATAAAATCTAAATTTTGACCCATTTGTACAGACCACTTTGATAGATAACTTGATACATATGCCAATTATTGAACAAGTGTCTTCAGCTTCTACACTGAATAGTGAGCCAAATGTAGTAGACAATGAGCAAACAAGTCCAATATTGATCAAAGTGGTACTAACACACAAATAACTAGCCAACAACATGTGCCTATAGTTAATCCCATGAGCATATCATCATACCAAGGAATAGGAGTTTATTTACCTAGCCTCAACCAGTCACTTCCTAAAGTATACAACCTACAAGATTAGATAATCAAACAATGGCTATTTTTACACCTCAATGACAAAATGTGATGAATCCTACTCCTCCTCAACAAGTAGTGAGTGGTATTCCACAATAGCAAACATAGTATAGTGTATCAACACAACAAAGTATGAGTACATTTCCACCTCAACCAGGGGAAACTAATATTCCACCTTGTCAAATAATGACAAACATACCTCTTTAGCTATAGAATAATATGCCAGTCCAAAACTAAGTAATGACTAGCTAGCAATGTGAAAATATTGGTCAATGATAGAAGCTAAATTTGCAACATGCTTTCACTTATTCACAAGGATTCATGCAACAAGGAGGTCCCCATGTTTCTCAAGTACCTACTAAATAACCATTGGTTCAAAATGTGCCACAAATCTAGAGATAGGGTCTTAGTTCACAATTTCCCACTCAACAACAAGGTTGGATTAGGTGGTATCATGTCCCTTTTAAACCAAAATAGGCACAATATAGTTATATCCCTTCATCCCAACCACAAAATCCTCCATGTAAAACCTTTATCATCAACCCAAACTAGAATAACTCATAGTCAAATGTGCAATTTCAAGTACATCCCAATACATGTATGCATATTCGTAGTCCATTCCCCAACCAAGCCAATGTACCCCAATAAGTGTCTCCATCATATCCTGGTCAAAGTGTCCCACTTCTGACCTCCCAACCATCTATCCAAACCAATATTCTCCCTCAAACCAATATCCCTTCTAGTTTCCTATCCCAATAATTACAAAAAATAAAGGATGCAATTGCTACCATTCAGGTGGAGAAGCAAACTAAGAAGTTTAAACTAGATGACATATGTTCCTATCCATTCAATATGGAGTATTTTTAGATACCATTTCCTCTAGGATACGAACCACCCATATTTGATAAGTACAAATGGAAAGGTGATCCTAAGGCTCATTTGACTAAATTCTTTATCACATGTCAACCAGTGGCATATAGTGACATATACCTCTTGCTATTGTTTCTAAGGAGCTTGGTTGGATAAGCCTTGGAGTGGTTTTTAAATTTTCCCAATAATTTAGTAACAAACTTTGATGATCATCTAATAAATTTATGTAACACTTTTCTTATAATCTCAAGCATGAGATTTCATTAGTAGACCTGACACAAGTAAAGGAAAAAGTTGGGGAGAGTTTTGTAATTTATTTAAAGTGATGGAGAGCCCTTGCAAGCTATTTCACCCATAGTTTACTAGATAAATAATTATCCACTGTGTTTACTAAAAATTTGCATAGTGAGATAGCCTATCATCCAAAACTGTAATGTGCACATACATTCAAGGAGATCATTGATAAAGGTTTGTTGATCAAGTGAGCACTCATCAATAAAGGGGTCATCAAGCTTAATTCAACCAATCAAAATCAAGGTACCAATCATGAAAATGGCCAACATCTCAATCAAGCACAAGTATCACAACCAGCATATGCCAATAATCATGAAAGACTAAAGTAATTCAACAAAAATAGGAATGTTGTGGGAAATGGAGTGAACAAATATTGTCATGTAAAAATTGTACAGACAGCATCTGCACCACCTATTCAGCTTACTCCTACCCAAAAACCTCTCTAACCAAAGCTGCAAGTGTAACAACCAAGACTTGCACAATAAATATAGTAACCTTTACCATTACAAACCCCTCTTCCTAAAAGAACCATTTCTACATATCATGTCTTTAGTGACCTAGGAGAACCTATTGAGTTTGTATTTTTAAAGCTTGATACTACTAATCTAATTATTTGGCCCATACCAAAGCATTATCTGCAAGGCATTCCTTACTCTGATTGGTACCATCAAAATGAATTGTGTGACTATCATCAGGTCAATGGACATATTTTACGAATATGTGTCCAAATCAAGCATTTAATCAAGAATATGTTGGAGAATGGGGAGATAAAATTGGATAATGGTGCTTCCACTTCCAATCAAACTTTTGGGATCTATAAATCCCCATTTCCCTAACATAAAAATCAATAGCAGTAGAAAAATCAACAATAACAATAACGGCTAGTGCAACAACAAAATCAATATTATCAGAATCAAAGGCCAATCCAATAGAATCAATAAAATTAGTAGCAAAATCCATAATGACAAAACAATAGACAAAATGAAGGTTAGAATGGTAAAACCAACAAACCTACCATGTAGTTGCACATGACTATAATAGGGTTGTAGGTCATATTTTAGGGGCTATCATTAATACCATCTCCATTAATCCTAGACCAAACACTAATCAACCTAGACCATTGATAAATAATAATATTCAACCAAATCACATGGATAATCCTTCTTTCATCTGGGAGTGCATATAAGTAAACCAACAAACTAGGACTTCCACTTTTGGATCTTATAGCGACAACTCATTCTTGTCACGTGACCACATGCAAGTGCACTGGTAACTAAGACTTATCATGTCTAGTCCCACACCATTTCTAACATCAATTAGCAATAATGGTCTAGTATTTAATCTTGATTATGAAATCACAAATTTGACCTCAAATTTGAGGTCAAAGATTACTATCCCAAGCCCATAACCATCTTCTACTTTGCCTATTATCTAACTAATCATTCAACCTTAGAATAAAGCATTCACTACTAACCAAGACAAGAAGTTTGATATTGTGGAACAATTGCTAAAGGCACCTGTACAAGTTTCTATTTTAGATTTTCTATGGATGTCAATAATCCACAAGAACATCTTGAATGAGTTTTTAACCCAATCCACTAATGCTATTGACATATCCCCTAAAAACTTTCAAGCTTTGGTTGGACACCTAACTCCAACCCAATAAGTCACATTCAACCAAAGCGATATATCTTCCCTTGGCCCACTCCATAATAACCCATTATACATAGAAGTTTGTATCAAATGGAATAAATTGAAAAGTGTTGTTATCGACAATGGATCTGGCCTCAATATAGTATCCCTCAAATTCATCAAGCTTCTTGGGTACATGATGACAGATCTCTAACTAGAAAATATAACTATCAAAGCTTATGATAATTAGGAAAGAGAATCATAGGGCACGATTAGTTTACCAATTATCATTGGGCCTTTTACCCATGATACACTTTTCCATGTGTTGGACCTTGAGTTGTCATACAACATGCTTCTAGGCAGGCCTTAGTTACATGAGATTCATGCAGTCCCATCAACACTATACCAGTGTATCAAGTTTTTCCTCTCAGGGATGAAAGTGAATATTCTAGGAGATTTACACCCATATGAACATTGCAAGCATCTTGAGGCCTAATTTCAAAGCTATATTTATCAGTATGGTATGAATCCTAGTTTCAAATACGATAAAGAAAAAGCTATACTTATTGATCCTTCATCAGATAATTGCATAGATCCTAATGCCTTAGACTCCTTTTCTCACATACCAACTCCTAAAGCTTCCAATCATTTCACCATTTCAGATAATGGACCAAGATAATATGTGACCCATGATACATTTCATATCACCAATCTTCCTCAGAATCCAAAAACATTTGGGCAACCTAAATTCATTCCACATATGCATTGGCAATAAAAGAACAGAGATAAGGGAACTGTCATGTTTGTACTAACATCTAGCCTAGAACATGACCCTATTGAAGGAGATGAATCATGGTTATATAATGACAACTAGGTAGATTTTTATAAAAATGCAAAGTATATTATTCCCAATAAGATCATGGAGCATCAAAATTATGAAGGAAGAGGCCTCGAATTGAATCAACAAGGAACCATCAACCTGATTTTCATGACTAAGTATGAAAGACATTATGGACTTAGATTTAAACTACCTGGGGGTGACCCCACATATTTTATTCAAACTCCATCACTAGCGACTAGAGATAATGATGTTGACAGTGAAGTAAAGTCTGATCATAGCCTTACCTTTGATAACTTAGCTGAAACCAATCTATTTGATAACAATGCCATTTGTATCCTTCCCCAAGCCATTCATCACAATCCATTACCATTATATTATCCCCAACTAATAGATTGGGACCAACAAGAATCTAGTCTACTTATTGATGAGTTTTAGAATGATGAGGCATTTTATGATTTCTTAGGCCTTAGAGATAATGTTCCATTAGGAGATCACAAATCAAGATTCTCAATCACATTGGATCCTGTAGCCAATTTTGGAGAGTGAGTGAACACCCTTAGCCAAAAATAAAAAAAGTAAAACATTGAGGTCCCAAAGTGAAAACCTCTTTGATGGACTTTTTGTCTAGGGAAAAAGTAAAGATAAAGGCTAGTTTAGTGGTGAAAACCTATTTTAGGTGTTATTAGATGGGGATGTTCATTCTTCTTTAAATTTAGAACAAGAGATCACCAATTCCAAACTTCCCTATGGTTCTAATTTAAATTTTTAGAAACAAGTATTTGATCAAATTATCCAAGAATTTATAATTATTTTTGTTACATGGCCAAATATACCATTAGGAGACTCAGATTCATCATGCCTTAGAGAAGTTAAACAGAAAGTCCTAATAAAGGACCCTGACATAGTCCAATAGTTCAAGTCAATACCTACTATCCTAGAAGATAGTTTGACCCTCCTAGTCGAAGATACAATAGAGGTAAACATTAGGAATCCATCAGACCTAAAATGGATAAAATTTGGATTGTCTCTCACTAAGGAGGAATGTTACATCTTTACAGCTCTATTGAAAGGGTTTGTGGGTATATTTTCATGGGCCTATTTTGACATGCCAAGATTAGACCCTACCTTGGTTCTGCACCACCTTGTGGTTAATCCTAATGCAAAACTAATAAAATAAAAGTTCTATAAGATGCATCCTCACATTGTTGTATTAGTAAAGAAAGAGTTGGAAAAACTCATAGAAGTAGGATGTATCTGATCCATTGACTACTCTAAATTGATCTCTAATGTTATACCTTTTAGCAAAAAGTTTGAAGGAATCTGAATTTGTACTAATTTTTAGGATATCAACAAAGCTCATCTTAAAGATGATTTTCCATTACCTAATATCAACATGATTGTTGACTCCATGGTAGGTTATGAAATGCTTTTAGACATGGATGGATTTTTAGGATACAATTAGATCATAATAGCACCAAAAGATCAACATAAAATAGTGTTCACCACTCCATGGGGAACATTTTGTTATCAAGTGATGCCATTTGGCCTTAAGAATGTGGGAGCTACATATCAAAGAGCCATGACTATCATATTCCATGATATGATGCATGATATTGTTGAAGACTATGTCAATGACATATTAGGAAAATCTAAGACCAGAGTCGACCATCTAATAGTGTTACATAAGATATTTGAAAGATTACGAGAGTACAAAGTTAGACTAAATCTAAAGAAATGTGTGTTTGGTGTAACTTCAAGCAAATTATTGGTCTTCATCATGTCTCATAGAGTTATTGAAGTTTATCTAGCTAAAGTTTATGATATAATTGAGATGCTGCCACTAACTAATTTATATCAACTTCATAGTTTGCAGGGTAAGATCTAGTCCATCCAATGCTTCATCTCTTAGTTAGAAGATAAGTGCCATATATTTACACATATTTTTAAAGAGTTACATTTCACTGGGATGATCGCTACCAAACAAATTTTAACAACTCAAGGACTATCTTGTTAATCTATCTATTTTATTACCTCCTATGCTAAGAAAGCCATTCTTTTTATACCTATCAGCTACAGATTATGATCTAAGGGCACTCTTGGCTCAAAATGATGATAATGGAAAGGAGCATGTTTTTTACTACCTAAGTCATACCTTAGTTACATGTGAACATAACTATTCACCTATCGAAAAAGCTTGTCTAGCCATGGTTTTTGTAGCTCAGAAACTACATCATTACATATTGAATAATAAAACCATGGTCATTTCAAAAGTAGATCCTCTCAAATATTTACTATCTAAAATAGATTTTCAAGGTGGAATGGCTAAATGGATCATGATTCTTAGTGATTTTGACATAGAGTATGTCAATCAAAAAGCAACCAAAGTACAAGTTCATGTAGATCAACAGGTTGAAGCACCTCTCATGGACACACAACCACTCAAGTTTCCATTTTTTGATGAATCCATCATGACAATTATTAATCCACCCCTTGAAGAGTAGCCCTAGAAGCTGTATTTTAATGGATCATTCACTATGCACAGATCAGGGGTAGGCTTATTGTTTATTACACCATAGGGGGATCTAATCCCTAAATCATTTAGAATCAACTTTCCTTATACAAATAACATGGCCAAGTATGAAGAACTTGTTATAGGACTTTGATAAGTAGTGCATTGGAATATATCTCATCTTCAAGTTTATGGTGATTCTCAGTTAATCATTAATTAGGTCACAGATCCTTTTCAAACCAAAGATGACAAGCTAGTTCCATATAAAGCCATGGTTAACAATCTTAATAAGCAAATTGCCAACATTTAATTTGAGCATATATCAAGGGCTAGTAACTAAACTATAGATGCCATGGATGTTATTGGCTCTCTGATTTGACAAATAGAAAAAGTGAAAGAGTATCAGTTCCTCATCAAAAATTTGTCAGTATTAGCTCATGAACCTTTAATTATTGCCATGATTTGTGATATTATTGGTCCTAATTCTATCTAGTACTTAGACCTTTAAATCTACCTTCATGACCAAATTTTAACACCTAACCTATCTCAAAATCCAACCAAAGCTTTCATTCATTATTCCACTCATTATACTTTACTTGGATCCACTCTTTACCATTGTAGTTTTGATGTAACTTTGCTTCGTTGTTTAACTTCAGTAGAGTCTACATTAGTGTTAATAGAAGTTCACGAAGGAGTATGTGGAACCCATTCTAAAATGTATTCCTATCTAAAACACTCTTGTTTACTAGTTATTATTATTATTATCCCATAATGTATGTAGATGCCACTACATATGTAAAGAAATGTGACAAATTTCAATGGCATGCTAATTTGATTCATGCCCTAGCAAAAACTTTGAAACTAATGTTGACACCATGGCCATTTTATACATGGGGACTTGACATCATTGGGAAGATTAACCCCACTTCATCTTATGGCCATAAACATATCCTTACCACCACCAAATATTTCACTAAGTGGGTTGAAGCTATACCCCTCACTTACATGACTGGAAAGCAAATTTCCAAATTCATCTTCAACCACCTCATCTACTGCTATGGTATCCCATCTAAAATTATATATGGTAATGGAGGATCATTCAAGAACAAATATGTGGACTAGTTATGTATCAAATACAACATCACACAACACTTTTCTACAACATATTGCCCTCAAGGTAATGGTCAGGCTGAGGCATCCAACAAAACCATTATCAACATTCTCAAAAATATTGTTAATGATGTCATTCATGATTGGCACCTCCATATATTCCTTACCCTTTGGGCATACCATACCAATCACCATACCCCCATAGGAGCCACCCCATACTCACTTGTTTATGGTATTGAAGATATCCTTCCCATTGAGGTCAAGTTGCCTTCACTACACATCTCTTTTAAGCATGTCCTAGATGATCATGACTATCGAGTAGCTCAACCACAAGAGTTAGACCTACTAGATGAGAAATGCACAGTTGTGCTAAATAATATTCAAGCATACCATAATTGACTCAAAGGCCACTATAATTAGTGTGTGAAGTATATAACGTTTAAACTTGGTGATTTTGTTCTTAAATAAAACCAAAAGAATACCATGACCGAGATGAAACATAAAGAGAAATTCAAACCAGATTGGATAGGGACTTTCATCATCACTATAGATTATGGATCAAGAGGATACAAGCTTGCCGCACCAGACAATGATGAACTTCCAGAGCCAATGAATATTATTCATCTCAAGTAGTACTATGCTTGAATGCTGAGGTGTATTATTTATAAGGACCATTTTAGTTATGTATTTTTGTCACTATTACTCTTTGTACACATACCATTATTATCCATCCTCTTTATCATATCCACTTTCCATTTCTAACCTATCGACCCAATGTGTTCTGAAGCCTAGCCTATTTGACCTTGGTTTTTGTCATTCGTTATGTAGTTTTAACATCAAGGTATCTGATAATTTTATCAATTGATTTAAGAAATTTAGATAGAGATCATATTTTGGGATAGTGTGATAGAAGGTTCATTAGTTACATCCTTCATTTTTTAGTCCTTTCTTACCACCACTCTTGATATTAATTATAACTACCTTTGGGAAAATTAGTACCATTGATATATGCCATTGTGTCCTAGTTATAACCACCTATGGGAAAACTAGGGGTAATACTAAGCCTAGACATACTAAATTGCCACTTCCTATGCCATATTATGCCTTTTTAAACAACTATGCATTTTTTTTTTGAGTTGGCGAGGTATAACTAGTGGAATTCCTTCACTGTAGGGTAGAACTATAGTGAATTGAGGTCCTATTTTGGGAATATGTAGGCAGTGGTCAATAATTATTGAGGTCAGCTTAGTCACCATTTTTCCAAATGCTCTCACTATTTTGTGATCAATCTAAGTTTAAACACTCTCACCATTTTACGAGTAATCTAAGCCACACTCTCACCGTTTTGAGAGCAATCTAAGTTTGAGCACTCTCACCATTTTGTGAGAAACCTAAGTATGAATGCTCACACCTTTTTGTGATCTTGAACCATTTAGTGTCTCATCATTCTCTATTGAGTTGTGACACTCCAAAACATTTCCAAAAACATTTCAAAAAATTGTTAGAAAAGAACAAAAACATTGATCACTTCTTTGCCTTAAGGATTTTGGGAACACTTTAGAAGTTACAAGAAAATCACTTGTCATTTAGTTTCCCCATATTTTTTTGCCTTTTCTCTCATGTACTTACCATTTTTCAATACCATTGCTATTCTTCTATCATATCCATTCTATTTGTTTTCATTAATTATCACATTCTTCCCATTCCTTGGGAGCACTGTATTTGGCCTGAAAGTTTTTTATTGGATATTGCATCCATGGAACTATGTAGGTAGCATCCACTTTCCTAGTACATATATAGATAACTCAACAACCCCCTTCCTTTTATTCTATTCCCCCATTTAATTTTTTTGTTAAGTTGTCACCTATTTTTTAGGGGCACTGTTCATAGGATTTTTATTGCATTGTTTGTTTATTTGTTTTTATTTATTTTATTTGTTTGTCTACTTGTTTGTTTGCTTTCAACACTATTTCCTTGATTTATTTTATGTGTGTTCATTAGATTATTCATTTCCCACACTTACACTTGAATCCATCCATATTCATATGTTTACATTATCATCATGGTTTCTATCATTGGTGCATTATTTTCTATTTGAGTTTTGGATTATGTGAGTAAGTCCTTATGCATATTTTAGTCAAGTATTTATGGTGTTCTATCATGAATCCCACCATCACATACTACAATAAACCTTTTCTTCAATAATTCTATTCATCAATGGTGGCATCTCTTTGGCATTGACATCCTGATACACTCCCAATCGTATCCCAAATAAAGTAATTGACCACGTAAGAATTTCAACCTTTAATAGTTTAGATGAGCATCTCCCTACTAGTAGGTTGTTCCAATTCATCATTACCATCTGTGTTAAGTTATCATCATCCTTGGCCAAGTTTATAACGTTTTCCATAATCAAGGTCCAATGATTATAACTACCTATGGGCAAATCTTTTTGATGGACCATTTGCTGATCCATTTGTGCCAACTGTTCCCTTGAGAGGGCATCATACAATTAGTTTATCATCATTGCAAATGTAGGCATACATGACCTTTTCATTCTTTGAGAAGATGTTACTATGCTTATAGCTTGTAACACCTTCCCAAATAGGGGAAAACTCTAGACACCTAAAACCAGCTGTTGATAACCTCCAATCAGGCTTTTGGCTAGTTTCCATCTAAAATGCACAATTTAGCCTAAAAACACTAAAACACACAAAATGATGTGAAAATGATATATTCAAGTGATGATTTTGGCTAGGGTATCCCTAAATGGGGTGATGCAATTTATAGGCTAGGTAACTTTGATCAGTCCATTTCGAGTCAAAATGCCAAAATTACACATGCATACTCTGGACTGCTCTTTCCTATCAAATATTTTCCACAAGACTTGTGTCTTTATTATTTTTTGTCAGTAACATCCCAAATGGGAATACACATCTAACACATCTGATGTGGACTTCAAATTTAGGACCTATAACAAGGCATTCTGATCAATTTTGGTAATTTGTGCATAATGTGCTTAATCATGCTTAGAGCTAATTAACCCAAATCAAGGCCTAATAAAATATTCCATGGAAAATTTTTGAATACTTATTTTTGGAAATGAATATGGAATATATACATCATTAAGTGACCTCATTTCTTTGGAAGATATCCCTAGGCCATAAATGCCACAAATATCAGGATTCATGTCCTTCATGCCTCATCACTGCCTTCCATGATGCCCTCCATGCCTCTTAATTTACCCTTATTCCAATTTCATGATGAGGATAATTACAAATTTTAATTCTAAAATTGAATTAATCCTCAACCACACATCTCAATCTTGAGATGGATGATTGAGGTTGATTTTGATCAAATCCAAAAATTTATAAATAGGAGGACTTACAACATCATTTCCTAGCTTAATTAGTGAAAAGTTATAATACAAGATTGGTTCTAAAAAGCTACAATAAACTATTATTATAATTACAAATTGATTCCAAGCCAAGCCATAAGCCAAATGTGTCAAGGAGAGATGGAGGTTGTCCAGCTTCCATTGTCAAGGAATTCATGAGCACAAGCTGAGCAAACCACCACAACAAGCATTTTGGAGCATCTAAGGAAATTAAAAGAGTTTTCTTTTGAATTTTAGTTTTGTGTTTCATTCATGATTGTTAACTAATCTCTCCCTAGTGTCTAGGGCTATAGATGTTATGCTATTAGTGTGTTTATTTCATTTTATTTTAATTTTGGAACAAAAACCATACTAACCATCCTCTCTTGAGTCAAATTCTTAGATCATAGAGTGGATTGCCTAGCATGAGCTAGATCCAAGAAGTGTATTGCTTATTAGGAGGTTGTCAATCCACTGTTATAATAATTAAGTTTATAATAATGAAAAGAATGGATACTTTCATTCAATGATATGAAAGTAAATACATGAAAGAAAGAGAAGGTGAATGCATGTTTAAATAAAATAACTAAAATAACAAAAATAGGTCAATAGTTATGCTAAAATGGTCAAGGTTTGGTCCAAAAAATCAAAAAAGGTACTGTGATCAAGAAAAAATAGAGAAAATTAAGTTTGGATGGGGTCGAGGGGTTAGAAATAGCTTGATGTATTTTTATACCATAGTGATCAATGATGATCGGGTAAACCAATTATAGTAAGGATAACCAGTGATGATTGCATAATTGATGATGGTTGAGGTAACCATCAATGTTTGGGATAACCATCACCAATTACCTATGTGTTTTGGGAGGATATTGAAGTGGAGTTACAAAATGATGAATAGGAAAGAAGGGGTTTTGATATAAGTCTGTGGGATGGAGAATATGATGTTAAGGGGTCTAGTTGGGGTAGGGAGGTTATAAATAAGACGAAATAATGAAAACAAGAACAAAATCCTTATAACTTTATAGTGAATAGCTAAGGTAATTTGGCCAAAGTGATGGTATTTTGGCCTTTGAAGGTGATACAGACCAAGGTTTAGGTCTTCAATGTTACTACTTGTTTGTTGAAGAGATGGTGTATACCTACACAAGAAAATGTGATAGCTTGGACATAAATTGTTTTTCATCCTTTTCACTTCCTCTTCTTCTCCTTTTATAGGATGAAGTTACTAATTATGATGGAAGAAGTTACTAATTTGATGTGGGAATGAAATTACCAATTCATGATGTTTTAAATAAAGTTTTAAAAGCATGTTGTCATTCAGGGAGAAGTTTGTCTCACACAAAACTATCATTACTTTAATACTTTAAAATAGGTTTGGAGACTTGACCATCGATGGTTAGGCCAATTGTCGATGGTTAAGCTAACCGTCAATGGTCAAGGCTAGAAGAAAATAGGTTAAATAATGTTAAAAAGGGTGAATTAAAGGATTTAGTCAAATGTATTAAGTTATGGGTCAAGTTATTAAATGAGTCTTAATTAACTAGGTGGTCAACTAGATGTGAGGTCGGATGAATGTAAAAAAGGCATCAAAAGCTATCATGTGTAGTTTTTGAGTGTCTACATTTTTCCCCTTTTTTATATGACTTTGGATTAATAAGATGTAAAACAAAAATAGATGGTTGGTTAAGGTCTAATTACCCCAAGTAGAGGAGGAGGTGTTTCCCCTCAAACTAGGAGTCAATGAGGTAAAAATGAAATTAGGTCGAGGATTGATAAATGGTAAATTAATAATCACAATGTGGGTGATATAAAAGGTTAGGCATTTGAGACATAAACATGTGTACAAAATATAACTAAAAGTGATAGTAATATTATGAAAAGACTAAAGTTGCCAATATTAGTAAAAATAAAGTCAATTATAAACAGACATGTGACATGGGTGATCGATCCATAGCATTGGTCATAGCTAATCAAGTCAGGCCTATAGAGCCATCTAGATAGGTTTAGTATAGGTAACAAGTATCCAAGGTAGGAAGTGATCCCATGAAATAACACAATAAGCTAGGTTGTGCATGAATTGGTGCAAAGTTAAAAAGTTCAACATGCTAATGTTGGTTGGTACAGTTAAAATGAAAATGCAAAGTCATCACAAAACATGCAAATGGTCTGGGTAAAAAATGACCAACGTTGAGGTGGACATGGTTTAATATTTAGTAGGTTGGGTATGGGTTGGTAGGGGATGGTCAAGTTGACTCCATATGCACTAGGCAAGTGGAGGCTACCTACATAGTTTTATGGATACAAAACCCTAAAAACTTTAGGCCAAATGTAGTGTTTCTAAAAGGTTAGATTTTAAGTGGGAAGTATTGGTGAAAAAGTTAGTAAAATAATAAGGGACCCTAATTGGTGACAGTTAGGAGTATTCCCAAGGTCAATCATCAATAGTCACCCTGACCATTGATGGTTAGGTAAAAACCCTAAAAGGCTAGAAGATAAAAGTAAAATATGAAGTCATTATTACCATTTTGACTTTTAATCATGGTTATTTATGCTCTAACATGTTGGCGTTTAGGCATTATGCATTAAGGTTACTTGGATAATATTTAGTGGTTGATTGTGTGTGGTTAGGGTGAGTGCATGTTGACTAAATATAGGTTGGATGAGGGTATGACTGAGTGGTGGTACAAGGATTCAGACCATGCTAGAAATCATGGAATGAGGTAGGGGTTGTTTGAGATTGAGAACATAGTTGAAGTAGTAATGTGTAGAAGTCATATTGATTAAGGTTTAGTGAGTTAGATTTGGTTTTGTGAATGTTCTTGGCCATGATACCCTATTTTTAGGTTTGTGTTGATAATAGGAAACTTTAGGGGTGAAAATTTGATTAGAAGGGTGGGTTTGTAATGGGTTTTAGAATATGGTTGGAGAGTTAAAATGTGGGATTTAGGTGAGTTTTATGGTGTTGAGGGGGAAGAAGGTGGCAGATTTTTGCTATTAGTGGTCACAAATAGTGACCATCAGTGGTTTGACCCAACCACCATTGGTCAAACATTGAGGGTGAAAGAACCCTAAGGGACCGTTGATGGTTTAATGAACTAATGATAGTCAAAGGGTGTTGGGAATGGGTAGGGAAGAAATAAAAGAGTATAATGTGGTTAAATTTCACTAAGGTGTTTAAAGTGGGTAAAACATTTGAAAAGGTTTATTGAAATTTTAGAAGGTTTTTAAAGGTTGTAAGGTGTGGTAAGGTTATAGGGTGCGAAGTGATTTGTGAAGGGTGTGAAGGGAGCTATAAGTTTGTTATTTAATTAGAGTGTTTTGAAAGGTTAAAATATGTAGAGTAGGATAAAATATTAATTAATTTAAAATGTTGATAAAGGTTGTGAAAGAGGTTGAAACATTTTAATATGTCCAATGAGTGGGTGGTAAAGGTTCAGCTAGGATTTATCAAATAGAATCATGTAGGTGCATGAAAGTGATGTGTTAGGGTCAATGAAAGTTAAGGTGGTAAAGGTAGGTTGAAGGAGAGTTATAAGGGTAGAGGTTTGTGTGGAGTTTTAAAGGTAATATAGGTTGAAAATGGTAGGTGTAGGTTGATATTGAGTGTGATGTGGAAAACTAAGTGTTTATACTAATATGATTGTTGTGCATGCCCATGACTAGATTCAGATGAGGGACTGGGTCCCTAGGATCTTTATTGAGGTTTAAGATGCAATTAATGTAGGGAATGGTGGCACATGGAGATGGTAGGCCTAGGGGCCATGATTCATTATCAACACCTACCATGGGATGTTACCATGATCATCGCACTCATCGAGAGATGGGACCTAATGATGAATAATTTCATGTTGCCAACTGGAGAGATGACCATCCTATTAGAGGATGTGACTAGGATCAAAAATATACCCATTTAAGGGAGCCTACATATCATATTAAGAGTGAGGATTAGGACTACCATATAGATCTCATATATAGAGTAGACTAGGTTCATGCTCGATGGCATGTAAGTGGGTTTAGGATCAAGACAATGTACCAAAGGGCCTTAAAGGATAGATGCCTACTAAAAATGATGATGATGGTTATGACTTGTTTTGATTTGATAGATTTAGGGCCATTGACAATTTATGTACCTACTATTATGGATATTAATGGAGATGCTACTGGGGAGGATGGTTTTTGGATGGGTCCCAGTGTTAATAGTCCAAATTTATAAGAAGCTTTGGGCCTTTTAGGTACATAAATAGTATGTTATTAGCATTAGTTTCATTCTCTACTACAATTCAAATGAGAATATTTGGGTTTTGAGACCACTAGGGGTACCATGATAGAGATTCACTTAGGTAGAATTTCCATTGGGCTTCATGTGATGGAGATATATTAATGCTTTGACATGTGTTGGTGGAGGAACCATAGACATTGATTGGTTCAGGGATGCTTTAAAGGGCTTAGTGGTAGGAGATGTTATATGGAGGCTATATGTGGATTGGCCTAGTTATCCCATACATAGGTACTAGACATTATCATTATAGATCTAGAACTAGATTTATGGGAGGAGAGATGGGGAGACTGAGCTGATCCCCTTTGACTAAGTGTGGAAGCAATTTAGACTTGTGCAGGGGATCCCACCAGACTTTCTTAGGTATAGTAGGGAGGATGTATATTTATTAATTTTAGAGCCATAGCCATAAGATGTCATATTAGACTATTAGGAGTTGTTAGTGAGAGTGGTCATAGACAATGCAAGGATTATAGATGGTTATTAGTGTGGTTCTAGGCCAGGTATGTAGTAATTGATTTTGGATGGGGTGATGGGAGGCAACAACCTATGGATGTGGACCCTATAGAGGCACCAACATAGAATGGTCAGGTGGCAATGGTATTAGCAGTAACACAAGGCTAGATTACTAGGTTACAAAGATAGGTGGCCATTTTATAGGCATAAATTATCACCTTACATGGATAGGTTGCCACTTTGACTAGTGAGCATGATATGGCAAGGACATCCCTAGATTTAGTGATTCAAGATAGAGATTCATTGAGATAGAGGGTAGGAATATCCATATTAGTAGTAGGAAGACCACCAAACATAGTTTCAAGGACATGGCACTTAACTCCATCGAAGAGCTTAGATATTATGAGGTGATAGTGATGGCACAACTACCATTAGAGATGTGATATGGAAAGTATAAGGCCATCTTAGTAGGTATTCCATCGATAGCTACTCCAAGATAGTGGGCCTCTATGGTGGGATCGATAGGGATGTCATGGGGGCCACCACTAGATGGTAGTGAAAGTCTAGGTCCACATGGTACAAGTGATAGTGGTATAGGTGGTAGTGGTTCTAGTACCCTAGGGGCTTGATAGAGGAGAGTGTTTATATGTACCTGATGTGTATTTTGATACTAGCCAATGTAATGATGATGTGATATGTATATGAGAGAGATATTGACTAATATATTATGACATGTATTGCCCTATTGATGTATAAGATGATTATTTTTTATTATGATTATTATATCACTGTCATTTGATTATATTGATTATTATGTTGAATATGATGATTATGTTTTTATGTTGATTATTCATTGATGATGTATTGATGTATTATGATGATGATGATGATGTAATGATGTTTGTGGATCATGAATGACATATATGGTTTTACATGCTTATGGTTATTATTGATTTGTTAGTTAGGGAGTTGATGATGGATATGATGGATGTTGTTTAAAACATGTTTTTGATTAAGATATTTGTGGTTATTTGTCATCGTTGTATATGAGTGGGAATAATTGATAGATAGATTTTGATGATGTTGTTGTTTATGAGATGATTATAACAATGTGGTTGGTAGATAGAATCATATTTTGTTGTAGGTATGATGTTGATGATGTTTGATGATGATCTTATGGTATTATAATGTTATAATGGTATGTTGTGATTGTTTATGATTTTATGGTTCCTGATGTTTTATTGATGGGTATGATATGGTTTATATTTGTCTTGTTCATGGTTCACAATGTTATGGGAATTTAATGGAAAACATAAAGTAGGTATAGATAACAAACTAGATGCGAGAAACATATAAGAATTAGGAGACATATGATCACATGAACTAATGAATAGAGGGGAAGAAAAAAGGCATGATGTTTTTAGTTGGCCAAGATGTAAAAATAGGAAACCATATTTAGATTGACTTAGTGAACATAAATTTGTCAAATGCTTTACAAGAGCATTCTTTGATTGAGATAGAGGGTGTCTTGATCACTTTGTATAAATTAATCTCATCATCCCTTGATTTCAGAGAAGGATTGAAGGGAAGGGAGGTGACAGGTAGAAGGTTGAGTGTTAAATATGTGAAAATTTAATCTGATGTGAGTTATCTTGCCCCTTCTATAGGTGACCAAATAACCATAATAGACAAGTCCATGCCTTAACATGATATGTAGACTAATCAATGTAGTAAGTATACAAATGGAATTTATAAGATCCGATTGTGGCTTACTTACTTTGATTGTGATATAAGGTTGTTTGTTGCTTTTTGTATTTTGATAAGTTGGTGAAGTTGACGATGCAAAAAGCTTCAAATGATTATTTATTAGCCATCCTTCAAGGGAGTAGTCTAGAATTGAATTTTATAGTTGTCCTTCAAGGTATAAATATATTTTTAAGCAACTTTTAATTATTAGGTAGCCATCCTTTAAAGGGGCAGTATGTAATGCTAGAGATTAGACATGGACAAATATATTTAGGCTTAAAGGTTTACCTTTATGGAGGCAAAACTTGAGCATAAAATGGAAATGATGGATGAGGCAAAGTGGTTTGAGAGACAATTGATGATGGGATTCCATCTGATTAGAGATGAAAAGTATCCATGAGAATCATGCTATGGTTAGAGTCATGGTACCCATGCTTAGGATTAGGCTTATAACTGTGATAGATAATCACATGATCCTATGTTGTAATCAATTATTTCCAAAGGGATTAAGGATAGGTGGGTAAAAGGAGGTTAAAATATCATAAATCAAGGGACCAACTTAAGTTAGACACAAAGGTGAGTTTGATTTTTATTTCAATAATAGGAAGGATGAAAATACGAAGCATTGAGAGGCTCAGGTATTGGTTTTCCATTGAGAGAAGACAAATGATAAGCTCTTGATCCATACTTATGGGTTATGATATAGGGTCTAAGATAATTGAAATCAAAATTTCCCTTTTTTCTCTTCTCCATATTAGTTACATGTTGGTTTTCCTTAAGGATGAGGTCTTTGATGTTGAACTCTCATGCTTTCAAGTGTTTCTAGTATGCACATTTGATTTATTTTTGATAAACATGAAGATGATTAAGGGATGAAAGGTGATGTTCATCAAGGAGTTCAAGATGCATGAGGTGTTCTTAATGATATTTTACCTTAGAAAGGATTTCATTTAAATCTATGCAAATTGATAGGATTTAGAATTCAAGAGGTAAGACCACCTCGACTCCAAAGATGAGAGAAAAAGTGGTAGCACCTGTAAAGGTTTGAATGCTAGTGAGATAGGCCCATAAAATGAAAGGGATATGAAAATGCAAAGCCCTACCTAAAGCACTCACTACTTTGGTGAGTATGTTGATGATAATTTTGTTAGAAGCTTCTACCTATCCATTGGCTTATGGATGATAGGGCGAGGAAAACCTTAACTTGATACCAAAATCATCATAAATACCTTAGACCTTCTAATTTTTAAAGTATTTTTCATTATTAGTGATGATTTTATGGGGAACACTAAAGTGGCAAATGATATAGTGATTCATGAAGTTGATATTTTTTTTGGCTTTTATGGAGATAAGGGGGATAGCCTCCACCTATTTAGTGAAATATTTAGTGGTGATAATGATGTATTGATGTCATTGTTAAGAATGAGGATTGATTTACCCAATAAGGTCAATACCCCATTATGAGAAGGGATAATAATCTTTAGATAATTGAATACCATGAGGAGGAACATGATGTAGGTTAGCATGGTGTGACATTTGATGCACTTTTTTACATAGTCACAATAGTCTTGATTAAGGGTTGGAAAATAGTAACCCAAGTTAAAAATACACTTAAAAATATCTAGGCTACTAAAGTATCCCCCATATACACCATCATGCATTTCCTTGATGGCATGTGAGGCTTCATGACCATGTAGACACCAAAGAAGGAGGTTTTCAATGCTAAATTTGTAAAGGATTCCCCATAGTATGGTGTAGTAAGAGGTACTTTGAACAAAATCCCTTTGGGCATTCTTTGAAAGGTTGGGAGGGATAATACCAAGGTTAAGGTAGTCAAAAGTTTGATCATACCAAATTTCATATGGAGATGTATCCACATTACAAATGATAGGTAAATCAAAACTAATATATGAAGGTGTGATAAACTGATAGATGGTGACATGTAGTTTAGATTCGATAGGTTGATATGGGATTTGGGAAGTAAGGGAAGCCATTATGTTCACAAATTTGTTAGTAAATTAAGGAACTGGCTGGATAGGGTAATTATCTAATGATGCTAAGAGTACATCTACAAGGTGTTTGTACTTTAAGAGGACACTATTTTTACATTGATACAATCCCTTGACCTTGTTGATGACTAATTGGGAGTTGCTAAAGATGTTGATTATTTTGATTCCCAAGGCTAGAGTTGTTTGGAGACATATGACTAGGGATTTGTGTTTGGCTATGTTGTTAGTACATTTGAATTTGAGTTTATATGAAATGGGAAGGGGTTACCCATTAAGGGGAATGAGAATAACCTTGACAACCTTGACAACCCACTAGTTTCATTGTCATTGTCATTTATTATGTGGGTTACCCATTATGGGAATGAGATCCATAAAAAAACATTGTCATTTGGTATGTGGGTTCTTCTTATGAAAGAGTAGTAATAGATTCATTTAGGAAGGAAAGAGGAAGAGGTTGAGTGTTTAGAAGAGGAGCTTCAGCCAATTGGTCAATGATGACTTATCCTTTAATGGATTTTTATGGAAGGAACTTAAGATCAAAATAAGCTAGGAGCATGAGCCACGTAGCCATACACTAGTTTTGGTATGGCTTGGAGTGCATATATTTAAGGGGGTCAGTGTGGGTGATGACATACATTTTATGATTAAGAAGATAGTGACAAAGTTTGGTGGCTACAAAGACTAAGGTGAGGTAGAGTTTTTTGGGATGGGTACATTGAGTTTCATAGTTGATGAGGGTACAACTAATGTAATAGATGACTTTCTCTTTATTTTGTTCATCATGATGAGAAAGCATTACCCCTATAGAATGGTATATGGAAGATATATATAAGTAAAAGGGTTGGTTTTCCCTAGGAGGGATGAGGACATGGGGAGAGAGAAGATACTCCTTGATTGAATCAAAGGCTTGTTGACATTCCTTAGTCCACTTAAAAGAGACATATTTCTTTAGGAGGTTGTGGAAAGGTTGACATTTATATGACAACTAGGAGATGAAGCAATGGATTGATTAAAGTTTTCCTTGTAGGCTATGGAGTTGTGTAAGGTTGGTGAGAGGAGGCATCTCCAAGATTATTCTGACTTTAGTGAGGTCTATTTTGATTATATAGATAGGGATGATAAAACCTAGAAGCTTACCTAATAAGACTCCAAAAATACATTTCTTGGTATTGAGCCTGACATGATAATGGATTAGTTAGTCAAAGATGATGGTGAGAACATATAGATGATCCTTGTGATGTTTTTATTTCCCAAGGAGATCATCTACATAGTCCTCTATAATTTTATGGATGAGATTGTGACATATATAGGTCATGTCTCATTGATAGGTTTCTCCAACATTCTTTAGTCTAAAGGACATGACCCTATAGCAAAAGGATCTCCATGGGGTAATAAAAGAAGTTTTATGTTGATATTTATAGGTAATCAAGATATAATTATATATTGAGAAACCATCCATGAGAGATAACATTTCATGATGACTGTAAGATCAATAAGTTGGTTGATTTTCAACAAAGGAAAGTCATCCTTTGGGAAAGCAAAGTTGATGTCATGGAATTTGATGTAGAAGTGAAGTCCCCCTGTGGGCTTGGTGATGGGAATGATGTTATAAACCCATTGTGGATAATCAATGGGTTGGATGAAGTAAATGGATAAGAGATGCCAAAGCTCTTCTTTGACAAGGAGGGCTATGCGAGGATGCATTCTAAGAATCTTTTACCGAATTGGATTATATTCAAGATGGGTGACAATTTTATTGAGGGCAATATAAGGGTAAATTTCAATAATATATTGATAAGATAAAGTAAAATCTATGTTACAGTCTTGAAGGAAAGAAGGGTAATCTTGTTGCTTAGTGGAATTTAAAGATTGGCTAATTTTGATGATATGGGGGTTATCTTAAGTACCTAAGTTGACATCAATAGTGTATTGATTCAGCATGGTTTAGTTCTTAGGAGGAATGGATTTATGAATTTAAGAATCCCTCATATTGAGGTAGGTGAGAATGGAATAATCACCCTGATGTTGGATGGTATTGATGGTAGGAGAATCATGTTCAATCATTTCAAGATGGATGAGAGGAAGGGTTTTAGTTTGGCCATCCTTTTGATAAGTTAGGGGGCCAAAACTAATGGTATTAATAAAAAAATTTATATGGGATGATATCAGAGTCCTCAGATTTGGAGGGGATGGGATTAGTGAGGATGGAGGTTCTTCGTCAATGGTGGAAATGGGTTTTAGTGAGGTAGGTTATTCTAGTGGTACAAACCCAAGGCTAAAGAACTCATGAGGTTTCTGAGTTTTGTTTATGGGTAACTCATGAAGTCCCTATTCATAAAGGCTAAGAATGAACCCATTTTAAGTACACATCCAAAGGTAAGCTTTAAAAAAGGTTTGTTTGTCTAGGTAGGAAAAATCAATGGCGAATAGTCAGATGAATGGGGTAACGAGGGGAATAAGAAGTGGATGATCAAGTCCCACAGATAAATTTGTTTGATTATTAGGGAGCCCAAAAGGGATGATGGTTCTAATGTTGGGATCATACGAAGAGTCATATTTGAGATTCCAATATTCTTATGGAGTAGGGAAAACATATAAGGCTAAAATGTTATACTCCTAAAGAGAGTTTTGTTAAAATGTGGATTGCAAGGTGTCCTTAAATAGAATTTTGGAGGAAGGGATGGTTGAGCTAGTTAATGCTTCTTCATCATTATTGGTGGGCGTGTTATGGGATTTAGCTAGTGATGATATAGTGTTGTTGATAGTTTATGGTGAGGTGGATGAGGGAGGAATAAGAACATCATTAGGTCAATATTTCATATTATAAGAGGCAAGTAGACTAGGGTTAGCTTTGATGGTAACAACTTGTCCTTCATGCTCAGATTTGACACATTAGTATAAGATGGAAGGGACACAACTCATAACATAACACATTGGTCATCCGAGTAACAAATTATATTAAAAATCACCCTCTATAACATAAAATATTTAGGGAATGGTGTGAGGACCCAATCATATGTGAAGAACAATGGTCCCTAAGGTGGTGGTCATGGTGTCATTAAAGCAACAAAGGACCATTTTACTTTTTAACATCGTATTTTTGGGTAGATAAAGTTGGTCATAAGCACGGAATGAGATAATGTTGATGCTAGCTCCTCCATCAATCATCACCCTTTTGATGTGGGTTTGATTGATGTACGTTGTGATGAAAAGTGGAGGATCAGAGTCCTCAAGATTAGCGGGAGGTATTTCAAAATCTTGAAAGGTGATGAGTGTAGAAAGTTGGATGGATGAAATAAAAGGTGCAATAGGTTGAGTATAATCTAGTTAAACCTCTATATATTATAGAGCCTTGATCAACACTTGGTGATGGTGATGTGAAGTGTTGACTAGTTCATAAAGGCTCATAATCACTAGTGTCTGGTGAGGTTGTTTCAACATAATACATTGGATGGATTCAGATGGATTGGAGGTTGAGGATCCCAAAATGGATACTTGGGCTTTGGTGGTGGCATAAGTGAAGGTGTTTCATTTTGGTTGGACGGTTGAGGGGTGGAAGGGTAAGTCCATGGAATGGATGCCTTGGCTTTTCCCTTGTCTTTTTGCTGGGTCTAAGATCATATAAGCACATGGAAAATGTGGATAAGCGGGTTTATTTGGTTTGGTGCTTGCTTCAGTTCCTCCTTCTCATCTTTGGGTAGGAATGGAAGAGTAGGTAAAGTTTGGTTAGGTGGGGTTGATGGTAAGATTCATAATGGGGGAAAGTAGGGTTCATCTACTAGTAGATCATCTTCTTCATCCAAAAGATTATATATAAGTGTTTGGAGGGATTTCAAGTTATTTATATCATGTCTAGGAGTCCTATGGTAAAGTCAAGTCAAATTTTCATTGAACCAAAAGGGTTTAGGACATGAAGGGTTAAAAAGTTTGATTGGAGGTAAGCTAATGGAAGAGGTTTGTAATAACCTTTGCAAAATGGTTTAATAGGATTCAAGAAAAGGTATTAGAGGTGATGGGTTTTTGGTTTTAGGAGTGGTAACCTTCTTGGGCATAGGTTTTATTATCGAGGTTGGAGCTAGAGGAATGGTTTTAGTTTATTGTTTTGTTTGGGTTTTCTTGGTTATGGTTGGTTTATAGGTTGAAGATTTGGATGTGGAAGATTTAAATGATGAAGGTTTAGCTATAAGTGGGAAAATAGAGGTAGATAGGTTGGTTAAAAATGATGGAGAAATAGTTGGTTTGAGGGGTGTATGTGGGGAAAAGGGGGATGGTTTATTAGAGTAAGAATAGGCAATTAGGATGGTAAAAGGATGGGGTCATAAAATATAAGGTAAGTGGGAAGGAAGTGGTATGGGTCTAGTTCAAGGTGGAGGTTTGGGTAACTCTGCCTTATTAGTTATTTTAGTTAGATTTGTCCTTGGTAGACTAGATGGGGTTAAGTCCAACCTCAAAGTGTGATAAGTGTGACTAGATGTGGGAAGAATTCCTAGGTTCTTGATTGGTTTGGAAAGAGAAGCATAAGGTGATTTGGAAATTTTAGGTAGAGGTGGTTGGGATGGTTCACTTATGGTTTTGTAAGAATTACTTGGTGAAGGGGTCATAATGGGTTTAAGGATGGATTCAAGTGAAGTTAAGGATTCAAATTTATTTTTTTAATGGAGTCCAAGATGATGCCAAAATGTGGCTCTATCAAAGTTGGGTTTGGAAGTGAACTTTGAACTTTGAACTAGCTTAGAAAATGGCTTGTAGATGGGTTTGGCTCCTTGGAATTGGTTTCAAAGCTTAAGCCCTTAGGTGGAGAAGAATGAATGGTTTCTTAAATTTTGATATATTATTGAAATTTTTTTAGTTGGGTAGATGAGGTAATATCCTTTTGTGGGATGGTTTCCAAAGAGGGTATGGATGGTTCAATTATAGGGAAGGTAGGTATGGTGTCCTGAAGTGAAGGAAAATATAGATTTGATTCCATTTTCTAGGTGTCCAAAGAAAGGGAGGGTAGTTCTACCACTTGAATGGGTGGATTGTAAGATAAAATAATGGTTATAATGGAGGTTATATCCATTGGTGTTTCTGTCACAAGAGAGGTAGATAAAGATAAAGTCTCATCAAGTCCAGAGAAAGGGGTGGTTAATTCTTTTGTTTAGGTATCAGAAGAAATAAGAGGTGAGTTCATTATTTTGATTTGGGTGATTAACGTAATGGTATCTTCAATAATGGGCTCATTATTTATAACATTGATTGTATGTACCTTATGAGAGTGACATGATTTAGGTTGATTATCATGGTGTTGGGTGGAAGGAGCATGATTGGGAAAAGGATTATGGAAAATGTCAAGGGACTGACTAAGAGGTAAATTAGGATTATCAAATGTAAGTTCCCTACTATAATTAAATTTTGGATAAGACTCTTGAAGGTATTACATCTATTAATGTCATGTCCTACAACTCGGTGAAAGGCACAATGGTCATTTTCATTATACCACCTAGGTATGGGTCGAGAAGCATCAAATTGTTTGGTGTGGTTTAATTGGTGAGAGTTGGATGAGGTTGGATTTGAAAAAATTATCCAAAATTAATGAATGATAGTCCTCTATGGGAGTATATTGTTTTGGGGATCTTGATTTAGGTTTCATTTTTGTTGATAGGGAAGGTTTGAAGAATTGGTTCAAGGGGGTTGGTTGATAGTTGGAGATGGAGCAGTTTTGAGAACAACTAAGTTTGTCGATGCTTTTGATTTGGTATTGGATTGGTTAGTGTTTTTGGTGGAGGAAGGGTCATTGGGTGTAAATCTATAATTCTTGTTCCATAATTTCAATTTCCCTTCATCGATGGCCCAATTTTCTAGTTTACATGCCATGGTGAATGCCTCATCAAATGTTTTGAAGTTTTGAACTTGAAGAGTGGGGGTAATATGTTTGGCACAACCATGAGAGAAGATTTCAATCAATTCAGGTTGTCGTAAGGAAAAGGTAAGTTGGTTGATGAGACCTCTCCATCTAGCAAAAAAAATTAACTCATCATCAAATTGCTTGATGGAATAAAGGTCAATAATAGAAACCTTTTTATATATATTTATCAAGAAATGATCTAAAAATATTTGGGCCAAATGGGAGAAAGAAAAGATGGAGTGTGTGGGAAGAACACTATACCAATCAAGGTTAAGTCTGGATAAGGATATGGGGAAGGTTCAGATAACGAGAGTGTCATCATATGCAATTAAATAGTAAGAATGATGGAATGCTATCAAATGTTTTTGGGTGTCCTCCTTACTTTGGAATTTAGAAAAGTTGGGAAATTCCCACTAAGGAAAATAAAAATTAGTGGGCACAAATAGATGAATGGGTTCATTACAAATTTTATCATAGGATAAAATATTATGAGACCCAAAGATGGATGACTCCAAGTTGGTCATTTTATCCATTAGCATTTTGATTAAATCTAGTTGGGGTTGGGAAGCTACATAATTAAGGGGCAATTTTTGTTGAGGTTGGGTGGAAGAAACATTCTAATAAGTGATGGAAGGTGTTAAAGAAACCACATATTCATAATTGGTCACAAGAGGTTGAGATGGTGCCACATAAGGGTTGGTTGATGTAAATGGCTAGGTGGAAGGTGGTATATATCCTTGTGGGTTGGGGACTTATTGATAGGTTACTATGGGTACTTATTGAGTGATAGATGTGGGTTGACTTAAAGGTATGGTTGAGGTAGTGGGTTTAGGTTGGGTAGGTTGAGGTTGAGTGGTGACTCTAGTGATAATGGGTGGAAGTGTTTGAGGGATAGAGAGTACCATGTCCTGAAATGGGGCAAAATTTGGTGGATTGGTTAAGATAAGGGGAAGGGTAGACAAAGGGGTATAATATAAACCCATGGTAGGTGGAGTATAGGTAACTAGAGGTAAATTTAAACCTATATGGGAAGTACTGGGTGTGGTAGGATGTGTTTGGTTCAAGGTTGGAATATTGGATCAGATTTGGGTAGTGGTAGTAGATGGGATGTTGGAGGAAGAAGAGGTTTGGGTCAACAAGGGTTGGGTTGAGGTGGTACCCACCATAATATGGGGAGGCATACTAGAAGGAGGGTTCATTAGAGGAACTAAAGAAATAAAGGAATGGAAAGGTAAGTTGTTAATATAATGTTGAAGGGACAAAAGGTTGTTATCAAGGAAGGCAATGAAGTCTACATCACCCTAAAAAATAACAAGGATTTAGGGAGGAGGTGGAGAAAAATGAGGCAAACCCTCATCATTAGAATTATATTCCATGGAGGAAGAAGAAGAAGGTGGTGGTTGATTAGTTTGGTTTCTCAACTACTGTCTAGTAAAGACCATCTAAGAAAATAATATGATGAAACTCTCACCTCAAACAAAGAGAAATCAAAAGAAAAGAATTTAAGGAAAACAATGCATACACTAAAAGTGTGTTAAAACCTAGGATTTCTTTTAGATCATTTTTGGCTTATGACTTAGAAAGTGTGAAGAGGGAGTTTGGCTTATAGATCAGGTACTAGAGAGGCAATCTAAGATTGGTTTTAGGTTGTTTAGGTGCTCAAGAGAGAAATATATGTTGAACTTTGGTATGTGGCTTGGTATTAGGGCCTACCCCCTCACTTCATGGTCCTACAGTGGTAAGAGTGTGAGGTGCTTAGCCAAAATATAATATGTTTATATTTTGTACTCATTTATAAATTTGATTTGGTTCTCCCCTGGGTGGTTAAATCCAAGTAAGATAGCTGGGAAGGGGTAAGGTTACCGCTAGGTGATGAAATCCTAGTCGGGCCTTGTCTTAAGTATGTTTTGATGTGTTAATTATTTTATGGTTTGGCTTGGTGTGTGATAACAAGTGTGAAATCTATGATTAATTAATTTTCCTCTTAATTTACTAGATGAACTAAGATAAGTAGGAAATCAATGTATGTAAGAGGTTTATGTTAAGCCCAAAAAGAATTTTTTAGATTTCATTCTATAAGCAAAAAATAAAGGAAGAAAAAGAGAACTAGTGTCCCATTGGGCATGCCAAAAGTTTTCAATTAATTTCACACATTTATTAATTTTGAAGTAGGTAATGAAACTAGTAATAGGATGTGTAGAAGAGTACTTGGTAAAGTGCACATGTGAATCTAGATGATTATGAGAACTCTTATTTGGCTTGGAAGGAATAACCTATAGATAAGAAAGACACTAAAAAGGAAGTTATTATATGAATGGTTGAGTGGAATGCCTAGCGTGAGCTAGTTCTGAGAAGTGTATACTTACTAGGAGGCTGTCAATCCAATGGTATAACAATTAAGTTTATAACATAAAAATAATGGATACTTGCATTCAATGATATGAAAGTAAATACATGAAAGAAAGAAAAGGTAAAGACATGTTTAAAGAAAATAACTAAATTAGCAAAAGTAGGTCAATACTTATGCTAAAATGGTTAGGGTCTAGTCCATAAAATAAAAAAAGGTACTATGATTAGGTAGAAATAGAGAAAGTTAGGTTTGGATGGGGTTGAGGCATTGAAAATAGCTTTCTAGAGTTTTGTGTCATAGTGATTGATGATGGTCAAGTGAATTGACTATGGTTTGGATAACCAGTGATAGTTAGGTAATCGATGATTATTGAGTTAACCATTGGTGGTTAGGCTAACCATTGGTGGTTGCCTATGTGTTCTAGGAGGATATTGAAGTGGAGTTGTATAATGATGAATAGGCATGCAAGGGTTTTTATATAGGTATGTGGGATGGAGAATAAGATGTTAAGAGGTCTGGTTGGGGTAGGGAGGTTAGAAATAAGATATAACAATGAAAACAAGCACAAGATACCTGTAACTTGATAGTGGAGGGCTAAGGTAATTTGGCAAAAGTGATGGTACTTCAGACTTAAAAGGTGATGCAAATCAAGGTTTAGGTATCTAATGTTGTTACTTGCTTGCTGAAGGGATGTTGGATACCTGCATAAGGAAATATGATAGCCTAGACACAATTTTTTTGTGAATCCTTTTCACTTCCTCCTCTTCTCCTTTTGTAGGAAGAAGTTACTAATTAGGATGGAAGAAGTTAGTAATTTGATATGGGGATGAATTTTCAAATTCATGAAGTTTTAAATCAAGTTTTTATTTAGGGAGAAGTTTATCTCACACAAAGCTATCATTGCTTTAATGCTTTAAAATAAGTTTGGGGACCTAACCGTCGATGGTTAGGCCAACCATCGATAATTAGGCTAATCATCGATAGTCAAGGGGCTAGAATAAAATAAGTTAGTTGAAATTTTTTAATTAAATGATTTATTCAAATGTATTAAGTTAGGGGTAAAGTGAGTCATAATTGACTAGGTGGTCAACTAGATGTGAGGTCGGACGAGGGTCAAAAAGGCATATAAAGCTATCATGTGCCATTTTTGAGTGTCTACAATATTAAACAATTGTAATTGGATAAGATAATCCTATTGGATAGGAAAACCATACTCTAGTGTCCCTCACCCCACTATTATCACAATGATCTCATACTATCACCACTTAATTTCAGACTGTACACATGATTTATACATGTACATTCATAAACTATCTCACTAGGGGCATACTATACATAGGTTATATCATTATCAAACCACTTATACACTTAGTTACTTATATATCATTAAATATTTTTATAGTTCTCACTCATTAATATTGTGATATATTATTGTCTAACTTATTTATTGAATAAACTCAGGTTACAACTTAGATCTTATTGATAAAATTACATAATCATGTAAGCTTTCATATTGATTTCCTAACTTCATCTCTTGTACACATTCTCAATTTTCTTTGAGGACATTTGAGTATGTCATTTTCAAGTGCCTCTAAGATTTCATGTCTCTGATTCTATGCCGATGAGGACATTTGAACATGTCTTTGTGTGTGTATTCAATGTGTTTGGACATTTGAACATGTCTTTCTATATGGTTATAAACCTTAATTTCTTGCTTCTATGCATGCAAGGACATTTTAACATGTAATTATGTGCATTTGTATTTGATTGAGTGAGATTTGATCATGTCCCTTGTATGTGTCCCCTGGCCTTCTATTGTGTGTTTTGTGTGTAATTTTTGATTGTGTGTTTCATGGCCATGGCACCATTGTTGATTATTTACTTTGATTTTAATGTCATGATGGATATTGTGCATTCCCTAAGTAGTTATATTCTATGCCATATACTCAGTTCAATCATTTATCTACATGCCTAAATATTAACATCTATCTAAACACATATTTCTATGAATTATTGTTCTTGCATGCATATCACATTATTACTATGCTCAGTTTATCTATATGATGATGTCATGTTACTCCATGTTATTGCTACTACTCAAAATTCAATCATTATGTCATAAAAATGTATCACATTACTTTTTAATTTGATTTAATTTATTTCATATGCTTAACAACTCACCTCAAAAAGGGGGCATTCATTGAGGTTTATCGCAGAGATTAGACCCCCCAAATCATTACTCATGCATATTTTAATAGTGATTACATATTTGACATAGTTTTAGTCTCTAAAAATACACAAAAATACAATTTGGATAGGAAAACAAAATTAGACAAGATATCATTGCTCTGGTGTCCTTCCTAGCATTGTTGTTCAAATGCCTAAAAAAATCCATTTCCAAAATTTCTCAGTACCTCAATTTACTCAAAATAATGTTTAATAGTTTTATAGTCTCAGTTTTTAGAATCAATTAATTTTTCCTTAGATTTTATTAATTTAGGGGAAATAATTCACAACATGTTGTTCTAATTTATAACACATGTTTTCTCAAAATCAAAGATGCTTTACTTAGTCTCTAAATCAATATCACCATATATCAATTTGGGGGCATGTGCATGACACATTGTTTCCACAATGCTCAGTTTTTACACCAATATTGTAGATGGAATGACAAATTCATGTCATTCTCCATTATTTATATAATATAAATAGATTATACTTAGTATTTGCATTAGTTTTATGCCAATTTTGAACCAAAATTAAACCTTATTCCATATGCAGTGGTTGGTTTTCTATTTTCACCAGTATTAGCATTAGTTTTTGCATGATAACTATCTATTGGGATTCATACATGAATTCCAAATACTTCATGGCTTAGGTCATGTGATGGCATATTAAAACACACCTTGAGATCTTAATAAACACACCTTGAGTTCTTAATTACAATCACCCATTAATGAGGACTGCAAAATTCATAGTCCAATCCAAGCTATTCAATGTTAATGAAAATTGTAATGTTCCTACCCTCTAAAATCACCAAATTTTCACTAGGAAAACATAATGGTTCATGTACCCAATCAAGTGTATTCATTCCTTGTCACTCTCTAGTTTATTATCTTTCACTTTTGATATTCATCTTATGTAAAGACTAATATTACATATGTTTCATTTTAGGTTTGCATGAAGCATAGTTCAACATTATGGTCTACATCTAAAACTCCTCTTTATAGATAAGTTCAGGTATGCATTATTTTTCATATTAATCTAATATTTTCACTTTGTTGCATTACTATAATAAAATGGTAAATGTAGGTCCACATAAATTAGAATTTAATCTAGTATCGTACACTTGTGACCATTCTTTTACACACTAAAATTTATACCTATATTAAGTCCCCTTTGATCACTTTCAACTACTTTAGATGGGGAAGAATTACTCTTCTAAGATGATGATTGAAACCTAAGTGTACTCATACCTATTCCTATCAGCTTTAGGCATATTTTAGGCTTAGCCTAACACTCTATTGTTTCCAAAATCGGATTCACCTATTTTTGTGAACAACCCCCTACGAAACTTGTCCGTTTCGTCTTTTGTCTCTCTAAGTTCATTTTTTGAGATGGATTTCAAATTTGTTCTCATCTTGGCCTTAAAACGTGAAAGTGGTTACGATCTCATTATGGCCAAGATTTTCCTCCCCCAGACCGTCTCCTTCCAGAGTTAGTCTTTTCTTCCTTTTGCCTGTAAGGGCAACAAATTTTGCCGCCTCTACATTTTTCTTGTATTTGCCTACAAGGGCAGCAAATTTTGCCGCCCCTGCACTCAGGTGAACCAGAACATGCAAGGGTGGCAAAATTTGCCACTCGAGCATGTCTCGATAACCATATGTAGCATTTATTGCCACACACGGTGGGTTATTGGGGTGGGTTTTTCATCCCATATAACCCGATTTGAACCTCTTTCTTCTCATTACTTCCTCCTCTTCTCCTGCCTCTTGCGTCTGAGCAACCCAGCTGACGAGTTAAAGTGCATTTTAGTGGATTCAACCTCGTGGCACATGCAATTTCTTAGGTAGGTCTTGCTTTTGCATTTGTTTTTCTTTGTTCCTCCTTATCTTTCCATTATTTTTAGGTTAGTTTAAAGGTTTTCTTCCCTGCAAGAGATGGCAACAACGCCGTCCAACTTCCTAACCCACAATTTTCCCTCCCCTTTCCCCATGGGTTTTCATCCCCAAAGCCTACAAGGGCAACTTTCATCGCCCATGCTTCGGCCCCTGAGCCTTCTTTGCTCACATAAGCGGCAAAAATCGCCGTCCCCCTTGTCCTTGCTGAGAAACCCTTCTCTCTAGGAGTGGCAAAAAATGCCACCCCTCCCACTTTCTGCCTTTTTTGCAAGGGCAGTGAAATTATCCACCCCTACAGGCCCTCTTGGCAAGGGTGGCGAATTTCACTGCCCTTGCTTTTTCCTCCTCTAGCTTGCAAAGGTGATGGAATTTGCCACCTATGCAGGCCATCCCTGCATGAGTGGCAAAATTCACCGCCTTTGCACCTTTTTTTATTTCAACATGCAGTGGCAGCAAATTTTGCCGCCCATGCATGCTTTTCCTAGATTTTCCTAACTCTTAGGAATTTTCTGAGTTGTCCTTTTCTTTCCCTTTCTTCTTCATTTTCCATTCCTTCTTCCACCCAACCTTTTTTTTAAGTGACCTCCAGTAACCAAGATCACTTAAATCATGCTTTCCCCCTCTCATCCACTCTCCTCTAATCTGGCAATGGTTGTCTCTGCTGGTGTTACTGCAACAACTTCTATACTGCTAGTGGTGATAGTAGTTGCAATCGAAGTAACTGGAAAAACTATACCAACTACTAATTTTGGCTCAGGTGCAGAGCTTGTTGGCAAGTTGAAGGAAGGAGATGATAGACTTGGAATGGATCCAAAAGAGCGAGGGGAACCTCCAGAAGGGCCCTGAGGACTACCAAATATGACTCTAGAAGGAGAAGTGGCTCCAAAAGAGGAAACACTGATCAGAGAGATGGGAGAAGAGGGTACCACAAGAGACTAAGGAGGAGAAGGAGAGATGCTCTTGATCGACTGTGCTTGTTCCTGTGAGAGTGGAGGTCTAGTGCTTGGTTGCCCTAACAGCTGATCATCTGTCTCTATGGGCTGAGCTGCCTGTGTCTACGGGCTCTGTTCCTTAGTTCCTTTTGTTGCCACTTTAGGCTCTTCAATAGCCTTAGGTTTCTTAGATATAAAGACAATTCTAGGCTTGTGAGGCCTACAAGGGGAAGGTACATTATCTTTGTTTTTGGTTCTATTTTCAGCCTTCTTCCTCATCTCTGCCTGATATTCAGCCTCAGATCTTGTGATAAATTCTTTCAGGATGATCCCTTTGGCCGCTAACCAAGCATTGGTGTTAGCCAATACTGGTTCAAATCTTTTCCTCAGAGAAGTCAACTCATCTGAGATGACTGTGTTAGAGGAAGGGGGGAACCAGCAACCTTCTCTACCAGGTACCTGCTATTGATGATATTCCCATCATCGATTAGACTAGAGGGGATCTCTGCAAGCCTGAGATATTCAATCTGCTCTAGTGTCAGCCTGTAAAAATCCATTTTTTTGATTTTTTTAGCCATCCTGAGGTCAACCCAGATATCTTCAATCATGGGTTCATGGAATTGAGTCTTCCTCCTGATCTTGTCCTTGACTCCCCTGTAGTCAAAATTTTCCCATCTCTTAAATGGTTTTAAAGTAACCATTTGCATTTTGATTTCCATCTTGGCTTTGGCTGATGTTGTAATGGAATACCTTCCAATCTTGATTGAAAACCTGAAATCTAATTTCTTCAGCTCCATCTATCTGGTATGCATGATAATCAGTTGTCGGCAAAGTTCCATTAGCACTAGCTTATCTGAAGGGAACTTGGGGAGCATGTAGGGGTAGCCTTGGTAGAAGTTGACCTAAAAATAGTAGAAGGTGGAGAATTGAAGGAACATGTAGCCGTAATCATTGACCATCGCCCATGCCTCATCTGATACTCTCTTCTGCTCAAGCTGAGGGTGGAAGAGACATAAAAATGTAGCAAAAAAGGCATCATTTACCCTCCTGAAGTGATGGGTCGATCCTTGCAGAGTCAGCTGTGGGTAATATGAGTGTACTAGGGTTGTCTTTCTATCCCCCTCCATGGTTAAGCCTGGAAAAGCCCGCATTACGGTAGCTATGTATACAAGGTATGAAGTCATATAGAACTTGTATGTGGTTTGTACCTTGGTCAGTTGTTCATGAATGGCATTGTTGATCTGCATTCCCCAAAAGATGACCTGTTTACCCTGGAGAATAATCTTGTAAATGGATACATCCATTCATGGAACAGTGAAGAAGATGGAAGGCCCCGTACTCTGCTTAAGAGGGTGATCAAGTCACCAACTTCCTCAATGAAGTCGCTTCTTAAGAAGTTATGTGGCCATCTGGAGAGGTTGGTCCTAGGGGCCTTCAACCACTTATAATTTATGACCTTTTTTACCCTCTCAGGGTCTTTGTCATACTCCTTCTACGCATCCACAAAGTGAATCTTAGTTACTTCACTGGCTGGAGGGCACATGAAAACTTTATCGATGAATTCAAGGTCCAACCGAATCACCATGTTGTCGCTAGCATTTGAGACTGACCTAGTCTCTTTGTTATAGAAGTGAGTGCATTGGAGGACAAACTCAGTATGATGCTCTACTATTGGAAAGGTGGCCACCAAGTGGATGTTGCTCTTGACAATCCTTTTCATCTCGGTGCTGAGGTTCGTCACCTTTGTGTGGGTTAAGAATTCGGCCATGTCTATGTGGCCAATCTCGATGTCTCAAATGTCGTTGACATTTGAGGAGACTGATGTGAGCGGGAAGACACCCTGATACTTGTATTTCATTGTTTTTGCCTTCTTGGGAGACACTTCTATCATTGGGAATGATCTCGACCAGATGGGAGTAGATGTGTAGGAGTTCACTGAAGGTACTGCAGACATGATTGCCAGATTAGAGGAGAGTGGATGAGAGGGGAAAAGCATGATTTAAGTGATCTTGGTTACTGGAGGTCACTTAAAAAAAGTTCAAGTGGAAGAAGGAATAGAAAATGAGGAAGAAAGGGAAAGAAAAGGACAACTCAAAAAATTCTCGAGAGTTAGAAAAATCTAGGAAAAGCATGCACGGGTGGCAAAATTTGCTGCCACTACATGTTGAAATAAAAAAAGGTGAAAAGGCGATGAATTTTGCTGCTCATGTAGGGATAGCCTACATAGGTGGTGAATTTCACTACCTTTGCAAGTTGGAGGAGGAAAAAGCAAGGGAGGCAAAATTCATCACCCTTGCCAAGAGGGCCTGTAGGGGTGGTGAATTTCATTGCCCTTGGAAAAAAGGTAGAAAGTGGGAGGGGCGGCATTTTTCACCACTCCTAGAGAGAAGGGCTGCTCGGCAGGGACAAGGGGGATGGTTATTTTCACCGCTTATGCGAGCAAAGAAGGCTCGAGGGCCGAAGCATGGGTGACGAAAGTTGCCCTTGCGGGCTTTTGGGATGAAAACCCATGGGGAAAGGGGAGGAAAAACCATGGGTTAGGAAGAGGGACGGCATTGTTTCCATCTCTTGTAAGGAAGAAAACCTTTAAACTAACCTAAAAACAATGGAAAGCTAAGGAAGAATAAAGAAAAACAAATGCAAAAGCAAGACCTACCTAAGAAACCATGCGCACCATGAGGCTGAATCTACTAAAATGCACTTCGACTTGTCAGCTGGGTCGCTCAGACACAAGAGGCAGGAGGAGAGGAGGAAGTAATGAGAAGAAAGAGGTTTAAATTAGGTTATATGGGGTGAAAAACTCACCCCAACAACCCGCTGTGCATGGCAATAAATGCTATGCACAGTTATCAAGACATGCTCAGGCAACAAATTTTGTTGCCCTTGCATGTTCTGGTTCACCCGAGTGTAGGGGAAAAAAATTTTGCCACCCTTGCATTTTAAGGTGTAGGGGCGGCAAAATTTGCCACCCTTATAGGCAAATACAAGAAAAATGTAGAGGCGGCAAAATTTGCCGCCCTTACAGGCAAAAGGAAGAAAAGACTAACTCTAGAAGGAGACGGTCTGGGGGAGGGAAATCTTGGCTGCAACGAGATCGTAACCACTTTCACATTCTGAGGCCAAAATGAGAATGAATTTGAAATCCATCTCAAAAAACAAACTTAGAGAGACAAAAGATGAAATGGACAAGTTTCGTAGGGGATTGTTCACAAAAATGGGTGAATCCAATTTTGGAAATAATAACTGGCTCCTATTGGGGAACTTCTATTAATTGATTTGATTAGCGGGAGTAGAAACCAGTCTCTAAGTGCCTTCATCCAAGCCATTGGGCTACGGAGTCAAGTGAAAAATGAAAGAAAAATAGACAAAACATAAAAACTATACATATATACAAATGAACTTCTTCAAGCCTCAAGGATTGAACAGCATGAGATGCTATCCACTGTGAGGTAATGCAAATGGTGTTCCATCTTGGTACTCCAGCAAGAAGCTGGCCTCACCACAAAGCTGTCGAATGGTGAATGGGCCCCTCTACAGGGAGTCAAATTTTCCGTGCATCCCTTTTGGTTCCCGCCTCTTGTCCCACAACAAGACTTGATCTCCGACTTGGAATTCACAAACTTTAGCTTTCGTATCAAAGAGAGTTTTCACCCAATTCTGATGTTCTTTAATCTGATCTACTACCATAGATCGACGCTCATTTAGCTTATTTAGACACATGATTCTTTTGTTGATTGAGTTTTCGAAGGTTGAGTCTTTGATTGCTCTGGTTAACTTGAGCGCTGGTAGTTCAAGGGTGATGGGAATTTCTACATTCAATCCATACAGAAGCTAAAAATTAGACATACCTATAGCTCTTTTGGGTGTTATTCTATCCACCCACAAAGCATCATATAATACTTTGTGCCACATTCTCTGATTGTCGTCCACCAACTTCCTGATAATAGTGACCAAGTTCTTGTTACTCGATTCTGCTTGGCCATTTCCCTGGGGGAAATAATCTAAAGTATGGCATAAGGTAGTCCCATAATAAAAATAGAATTGGGTAATTTCATGTGATGAAAAATAGGCTGCATTCTCTGTTACGATCTTTAGTGGAACCCCAAACCTGAAGATGATATTTTCTTTGAGAAAGCTGTATACCACTTCAGACGTAGCATGCTTGGTTGGGATGGCCTCTACCCATTTAGTAAAATAATTTGTTAACGTAAGGACATAATCATGTCTAGCACTTGAAGATGGGTTGACTACTCTAATGAAGTCAATACCCCACTGTTGAAAAGTTTCCTCAATCACAACCAGCTTGAGAGGCAAAGTAGGCAGCTTAGGCTTTCCAACGATTTGCTGACATAATTCACACCTACGCACCCATTTGCAAGCATCCTGGAACATCGTGGGCCAATAATACCTTGCTCATAGAATTTTGTGCGTTGTCACCGGTGTAGAAAAATGTCTCCCACAGGATAGACTGTGGAAAGATTCTAGGAGTCTTTCTTGTTGAGCTTTGTCAACACAACGAAGAAATGCCCCGTCTAGGTTTCTCTTGTAAAGACAATTGTCCCACATCACATAACCAACTGATTTCAATTTAACATTCCATTTCTCTTTAAAAGAAAGATGAGTAGGATACTCATCATATGTTAGAAAATAAGCAATGTCAGAATACCACTCATTAGTAGTGGCAACAAAGAGGACCGTAGGCATGCCTTTGATCTCTACTTCTTCACTTTCTACTTCATCTAGAATGTTATTGGCGATCAACTGGCAGAGACCCCTTCCTCATACGAGCTTGGTTGGTTTGATGTCTAGATAAAACTCCTGAGTCTTGGCAATCTAGTTACCTCTCTTCGTACCAAACTCTTGCTAAGTCAAAATGGATTTTACTGTTGTATCTAGTATGAGAACTTTAGTGGGAGAATTCAGGGTATAAAACCTGAAATGCTTGATAGCTTTGACCATGGCGTATGCATGCTTCTCCATAAGGGAATATTTCAGCTTGTGATCCTTGAGTGGACAACTCATGAATGAGATAGGAGATTCTACACCCTCTGGATTTTGCTAGACCAAAATAGCTGATAGTGTATGTTCAGAGGCATAACTATATATTTTGAAACTTTTAGTGTAATCTGGGCAGACCAAGACTGGTGCACAGGCGATTGATTCCTTAATCTCTTTGAACACTGACTTACCCTCAACAGTCCACCTAAACGTAGTATTTCCCTTCATCATGTTGACAATATGACAGGTTTTCTCAGCAAACTCAAGAATAAATCTTTGAAGGAAATTCACCTTTCCAAAGAAAGAGTGAACTGCAGTCTTGCTGGTAGGCAGAGTAAGTTCTTGGATGGACTTGACTCTTTCTGAATCAATTCTAATACCTTCTCGAGACATGATGTGTCTGAGAAGTTTCCCTTCAGTTACTCTAAAGATAGATTTCTTTGGGTTTAAAGAGATATCATTTTGACGATAGCATTTCAGTGCTTTTTGCAAATGGTGAACATGCTCAGAATGATATTTTGAAAACACTGTCAGATCATCCAGGTATACTACAATGAATTTTCCCATCTCATCTTTGAAAGCAAGATCCATCGCCCTTTGAAAAGTGGCACCTACATTTATCGGACCAAAAGGCATTCTTCGGTAAGAGAATGTGCCCCAAGGCATGGTGAACGCTGTCTTATGCTGATCTACTTTTTCAACTTTGACTTGGTTGTACTCCAAAAAATCATCTAGCATTGATAACATTTTTGAACTTGTTACCATCTACAGGACTTGATCCATGATAGGAAGGGGGTAGTTATCTTTTAAGGACAACTGGTTTAAGTTTCTGAAATCCACATAGATTCAAATTTTTCCATTTTTCTTTCTGACAGGTACTATGTTGGCAATCCATGTTGAGTGATGGATTGGAAAAATTATCCAGGCATCCAGCATCTTTTATATCTTAGCTAAAATAGTACCTAATATTTTTGGATTATATTGCCTAGATTTCTGCTTGTAAGGTACATAGTTAGCTTTCAGGGGAATATCGTGATGAATGTCATTTGGCCTGAGTGATTTTAGATCATCATAAGAATAGGCCAATACATCCATATACTAGCAGAGTAGACTAGTAAGTTCAAACCTTTCCTTGAGAGTGCAGCATTTCCCAATGTTTACCATCTTAGGATCGTGTTTGGTTCCCAAGTTGACATGATCAAAATCTTAGGAAGAATTTGAATCTGTTCGTTGTTGTTTGACAAACTTGTCGTGGTTATCAAACAAATTCTCTAGGGAAACCAGACCTTTGGGAATCTTATTCCCCCTGAGCTGTAGGAAATCTTCACCTGTGTTTGCATGGGTCTTAGGAGTAGTTTCACATTCTCGGAGTTCACTACCTTCAAAACACAATTGTTCAAAACTGTCTTTTTGCTCTAAGAAGGCTATGATTTGATCGTCATGGTTAAACACTTGCCAGTGGCTGGCATTATCTAGTACACTTGGTTGAAAGACCAACTTAATAGTATATTTATCTCCCTTAAAGTCTGGGTGAAGAACTAGAAGGGTGGCAGAGACAGCCAATGCATCTGCTCAGTCATTGAATTCCCTCGAAACAGCAGAGATGTTGAAAGCATCAAAATTTTCAATCTGATCCCAGACCAGGTTGTGATAGTGGCATAACCTCTCATTCTTTGTCTGATAGAGGTTTCTCACCTGATAGACTATCAACTCAGCATCTCCTTTAGCATGGAGTTCCCTAATGCCCCTTTCTCTGGCAGCGTGTAGTCTAAGCAATAGGGATTCATATTCAACCATGTTGTTGGTATTATTGAACTACAATTTGGAAGACAAAGGAATAATATCTCCCTGAGGGGATACCAACACAACCCTGGCTCCTAACCCAATAGAAGAGCAGCTGTCATCAAATTCTAAAGTCCATACCTTGTTAGGTGCTATTTTTTCTTTAAAAACTCCTCTATTTGGGGGAAGAGGCTCTTCCATGTGTTCATCTTGATTTGTAAAATTTTTAGCTGTATTGGCTGAACACAATCTCAAGTTATCACTTAAAGAAGTTTCATCAGATGTCTCATGGGTTCCATCTGTAGATAGGAAGTAGTTGCCCATGCCTGAGGACTCAAATAAAATTTGAGCTTCCGATGCTGATGATCGGGTAACTACGTACCTTACTTGTTTTTTAAGAAGCAACTTCTTCATGACACCTTGAACTAGGATCCTTGCTTCAGACAAGTCCATACTTAGCTCACCTCCAACATCTTTATAAAAATTCTACCCAAGCAGGATGTCGTAAGATGCGGAAACATCGGCCACTAAAACTGCTATTTTTATCTGCTTTTTTGGAAAAGCCACGAAGGCATATTAAGCATCTTTTATTTGACCAAGGAGAGGGACTTACTTATTTTCCATGGAGAAACACCTCCCAAATGTTTTGGTCAAAGTCAGGCCAAGAGAATCTGCCACTTTCATGGGCATGACATTATCTGAAGCTCCAGAGTCTATAATACAATTACTCAGTTTATAACTATTTATAAGTAAGAAAATGTAGAAAGGTTCTATTTTCCTGGGAGCGACATGAGGAGTCACAACAAGAATTTTTTGGGCCGTTTTGTCTTTAGGGGGATCAGGAACAACTTTTAAAGAATCTTGTCCTACGGGGATGGCTTTGTTTTTTACATATTCTGCTAACCTATCAAACTGTTCAAGGTTAGCTCTCAAATATTCAACCTCTGTCATTTAAATTTTAGTCTTTCTAGCATGATCAATTATATCAAATAATTGAAAAGAACTTGCAACAGCAGAAGAGAGTCCATCATCAGGGACTTTAACAAGTGCGGCACTGGTCTGAGTAGCAAAAGTGGAAGATATCGGGTGATTGGGAGTACTCACTTTTTTATGGGTTACCTGATCTTTTGATTATGGAGGCAATGGAGTCCTGTGTTTGGCAATGGAAACCACTGGCCGGGATTCCTCCTCTGCCCTTCCTTTGTCAGTCTGTGAAGCTGACTGATTTTGAGATCTGGTGAAAATAGCATAAGATCCATCCAAACCCTCCCCTTTACTTCCAGCTTCATCCTGATAATCCAAAAAACCAATATTGGAGTCACCAGCTAATTCCTCTTCCTACTCATCGAAGAGATTAGCATCTTCTTATTGGTCCAATTGAGGTTGAAATGAATTATTGTGCTCAGTCTCTAGGTAACCGATCGCTGAGTTGGCAGGTGCTACTTTAATGGCTAATCTCCCTGGAGGGGGAGGTAGGCGATTGGATTGCCCTTGGTTTCGGGTAGCATTACCTTGATATGGCTGATTCTAGAATGTTTTCCTGGGTGCATCTCAATAGGTAGGAGTAGACGTACCTTAGGCTATTTGCCTCTTTAAAGCTATCAGTTCATTCATCAACGTCTGCACCATAGGATCTGTAGTGCCTGAAGAACTTTCAATAGATGAAGAGAATTTATTTTTACTAGAGTCTTTTCTAATCTTACCTACCAGGATAAGATCATCCTCAATCTTAGTAGCCAAACTTTGAGCCAAGGCTAGATCCATAGGGCTAGCTTGCCTCAATAGAAAACTTACTTTGGGAAGCTGCGAATTGATGAAAAAGCACTTGAGATTTTCCGGCGTGGGCTGAGCCATAGTTGGAATCCGGTTTCTCAACTTACTGAATTTAGCTATGAAATCCCTCATGGGTTCTTGGGATTATTTTTTCAATTGTGTTAGCTGAGCCAACAAAGCATGTGCATCTTCAGCAGGTTTAAACCTAGCTTCAAATTTAGACATGAACGTATCCCAATCTGTTACTGACCTGGCCTACAGGTGATAGAACCAATCCGCAATAGCTCCTTGCAAAGTTTCCACAAAAAGTGTAACTGATACATCTTTGAATTCCACGTTGATCATGCCACATGCTATGGAGAAAGTGGCAATATGCTCATCGGGATAAACTTTTCCATCAAAAAAAACTTAGGAAATTTTTTCTTAGAACTACGAGGTAGTTCATGCAGAGGTGCAGTCAAATTGAGAGGGCCAAAGAAATTATCCCACGAGCCTTGACCCATTATGTTAGGATGATTAAATGGTGGGATAACAAATATTGATGGAGTATTTATAGGTAGGGCATGATTAACAGCAAGAAAAGCAGCTCTACCTTGTGTTGGTGACTTGATAAAGTTAGGAGGAAAACTCCTAGAACGTTGGAGGAAAGGTGACAGAGGAAAGAGATCGAAGTTACTTTGTTGCACCAACTCAAACACAGGGTCAACAATACCCTTAGATCTCTAGCTTCTGGTGTAGCATGGAGTTGCCAGATTTTAAAATGAAAAAGGGACCGAAATGCTTCAAGTTGAAGTTTGAGGCTTCAAAATGCACGTTCTTCCCAGTGGCTCTGGTTTTGCAGACCAGATAATATAACAGAGATGGAGGGAGATGGTAAGGCTATAATGATAATGGGTAAGACATGGAATGGAGTCACCAGACTATGCAATGGATAAAGGTAGGGACTGCTTCAATCTAAAACTTGAGGTTTTAGACTGCACATTCGAGGTCCCTAGCAGAGTTGCCAAAAAACTATTGGGTGAATATTTTGTCATCAACTAACTGATGACAAAATGGGTATATCAACCATAACATAGGGAGATTTACACCACAAAAAGTATGGGTTTACCAGATCTGGATGAAGTAAATCTCTCCTCTCATCAAGGAGAGGTTCCCTATAAATACTTACATGCTGGATATATGTATATAATTAAGTATAAAAATAACACAGGGGGTGGTATGATCGCATCTACCTCTCTTCTTTCAGAGATAATGTATAAAGAACAAAAGAGAGAAAATCTTGGTCTTTAGCTAACAACACTCCTCTTCTTTCAAGAATAGTATTAAACTGGAAGCAGTAGATCATCTGAAGCAACAAAGTCAACAAGAACACTCACGTAAGCACAAAGTCTTCTGTAGCTTCCTCCACCAATCTGAAACAAGCATAATCATAGAATGAAATGAAGCACAAAGTCTCCACCTAAAACTACAAAAGATAACTGAATCTAAAAGATAAAAATAACACTTAAATCATGCTTTTCCCCTCTCATCCACTCTCCTCTAATCTGGCAATCATGTCTGCAGTACCTTCAGCAAACTCCTGCACATCTGCTCCCATCCGGTCGAGATCATTCCTAATGATAGAAGCGTCTCCCAAGAAGGCAAAAACAATGAAATACAAGTATCAAGGTGTCTTCCCACTCACATCGGTCTCCTCAAATGTCGAGGACATTCGAGACATCGAGATTGGCCACATGGACATGGCTGAATTCCTAACCCGCACAAAGGTGACAAACCCCAGCACTAGGATGAAAAGGATTGTCGAGAGCAACATTCACCTAGTGGCTGCCTTTCTGATAGCAGCGCATCATATTGAGTTCATCCTCCAATGCGCTCACTTCTATAACAAAGAGACCAGGTCAGTCTCAGATGCCAGTGGCAACACAGTGATTCAGTTGGACCTCGAATTCATCGATAAAATTTTTATGTGCCCTCCAGCCACTAAAGTAACTAAGATTGACTTCATGGACATGCAGAAAGAGTATGACAAAGACCCTGAGAGGGCAAAGAAGGTCATGAATTATAAGTGGTTGAAGGCCCCCAGGACCAACCTCTCCAAATGGCCGCAAAACTTCTCGAGAAGCGACTTCATTGAGGAAGTTGGTGACTTGATCACCCTCCTAAGCAGAGTACGGGGCCTCCCATCTTCTTCACTATTCCATGAATGGATTTATCCATTCATCAAGATCATTCTCCAAGGTAAACAGGTCATCTTTTGGGGAGAGTAGATTAGTAATGCTATTCATGAACAGCTGACTAAGGTATAAACCACATACAAGTTCTATATGACTTCGTACCTTGTATACATAGCTGCTACAATGTGGGCTTTTCCAGGGTTAACCATGGAGGGGGATAGAAAGACAACCCCAGTACACTCATATTACCCACAGCTGACTCTGCAAGGATTGACCCGTCACTTTAGGAGTGTAAATGATGCCTTTTTCACTACTTTTTTATGTCTCTTTGACCCTCAGCTTGAGCAGAAGAGAGTATCAGATGAGGCCTAGGTGGTGGTCAATGATTATGACTACATGTTCCTTCAGTTCCCCACCTCCTGCTATCTTCAGGTCAGCTTCTACCAAGGCTACCCCTACATGCTCCCCAAGTTCCCTTCAGATAAGCTAGTACTAATGGAACTTTGCCGACAACTGATTGTCGTGCATACCAGACAGATGGAGCTGAAGAAACCAGATTTCAAGTTTTTAATCGAAATTGGTAGGTATTCCATTGCAACATCAGCCAAAGCCAAGGTCATGGAAATCAAAATGCAGATGGTTACTTTAAAACCATTCAAGAGATGGGAAAAATTTGACTACAGGGGAGTCAAGGACAAGATCAGGAGGAAGACTCAATTCCATGAACCCATGATTGAAGATATCTGGGTTGACCTCAGGACAGCTGAAGAAATCAAAAAAATGGACTTTTGTAGGCTAACACTAGAGTAGATTGAATATCTCAGGCTTGCAGAGATCCCCTCTGGTCTGATCAATGATGGGAATATCATCAATAGCAGGTACCTAGTAGAGAAGGTTTCTAGTTCCCCCCTTCCTCCAACACAGTGGTCTCAGAAGGAGCTGACTTCTCTAAGAAAAAGATTTGAACCAGTATTGGCTAACACCAATGCTTGGTTAGCGGCCAAAGGGATCATCCTAAAAGAATTTATCATAAGATTCGAGGCTGAATATCAGGTAGAGATGAGGAAGAAGGCCAAAAATAGAACCAAAAACAAAGACGATGTACCTTCCCCTTCTAGGGCTCACAAGCCTAGAATCATTTTTGTATCTAAGAAACCTAAGGCTACTGAAGAGCCTGAAGTAGCAACAAAAGGAACTAAGGAATAGAGCCTGCAGACATAAGCAACTCAACCCATGGAGACAGATGATCAGCCATCAGGGCAACCAAGCACTGGACCTCTGCTCTCACGAGAACAAGCACAGCCGATCAAGAGCGTCTCTCCTTCTCCTCCTCAGTCTCCTGTGGTACCCTCTTCTCCCATCTCTCTGATCAGTGTTCCCTCTTCCAGAGCCACATCTCCTTCCAGATTCATATTTGGTGATCCTTAAGGCCCTTCTAGAGGTTCCCCTCACTCTTCTGGATCTATTTCAAGTCTATCATCTCCTTCCTTCAACTTGCCAGCAAGCCCTGCACCTGAGCTAGAATCAGTAGTTGGTGCAGTTTTGCCAGTTACTCTGACTGCAACTAATGTCACCACTAGTAGTGTAGAAGCTACTGTAGTAACACCAACAGAGACAACTATTGCCACAATAGGTACTTCTCTCCCACCTTAGATGATAGCTTTCACCCCCAAGAGAAAGAAAATAGCCATCTCTCCAGATGAATTCGACTTTGGGAAAATAGTGCCAGTGAAAGCTAAGACTCCTAAAAGGCCTAGAATCCTCTCTAAATTGGTCAAAGAGAAAGGGCAAATTTTTTTGGAAATGGCCAGGGCCCCACAAGACACAACCCTTGAGGGTTTCGAGATGAGCAGCTATTCCATCTCTCATGTTAAACTTGGCAAGATTACTCACAAAGGTGTGAAAAGCGATCTTCAAGCTGCCATGGACATTATGGTCTAGAAATTCGACAGAGAGGAGGAGATGAAGGATTATTACAAAGCCAAAATAGAGCAGCTAATGGCAATAATCAGAAGGTTCACTCTTCCTCCTGAAGCAGAAACTCCAGAGGCCTTCTCCATAGATGACCCAGTCATCCAAAAAGCAGAAAAGACTTATTTGAAGGGAAAAGTCTTGGAGGACTATATTGAAAGGATGCATACTCAGGGAATTTCTTTGATGTCAAAGGTTGTAAAAAGGATGGGTAAAATGAAGAAGGTAAAAGCAGAGGTAGATGACTTTGTCTCCCTCATCTCTCAAGAGATCGATAGCTCAGAAAAGGACCTTAGTAAATGGAAGGAGATGAAAGATCTGAAGAAAAGCACCCTGATATCTATCAGTGTCATCTCCAACAAGGACTCCTATGTTGAGATCAAGGAGTCACTGATCTTCAAGATCTAGGTACTCAAAGATCTAATTGATGATCTCAAATCTTTTAAGGATGCTAGTGAGAAGAGTGACCTGAGTCTGCTGAATAAACTAGAAGAGCTGCCATGCAGCCTGACCTCTAAGGACAATCAATTCCTTCTGGCAAAAGAAATGACTCAAAATTTCAAAGAGATGATTCATAGAGATTTTGAAGAAAAATCCTTCTCAATGTCTTCTGTGGACAGTATTCTAGATGCTCAGTTAACTTTGGAGAATCTAAAATCTAGGTTAACTAGCCACGCTAAAGCCATCACAGCATTGAAGGACACATTGATCAGAGCCAGAATCATCTCCAAGAACACAGTTGCGCCAGACAGCATAGGAATTCAGGCATCCATCACTATGTTCGATGCACATATAAAGAAATCTGGTAGTAAGAACTGAATCTCTCTCCTTCTTTCTTCTTCCGTCCTTATGCACTTCTATTTTGTGCAAAGTGCATGCAATTTTGTAAAATATAATTACATGTAAATATTTTGGATAAATATCTCAAAGTCAAAGATGAGTCATCTTTGACTTAGATATTTTTGTATTTTATTATTTTCTGGTTTTTGAGGTTTTTCTCCCTATATATAGTGGAGACCAAATTTGTAAATCATCTTAGAAAAATTAATAGCAAACATTCTACTAAAATTGAAGCAACTTTTGAGACTTTGTGCTCAAATTTGTAAATCATATTTTGTTGAATGAATGAGAAGCAGGTTATTTCAGACTTTGTGTTGAGATTGTTTGTGTTATTTAGGAAATAGTTCTTATGTTCTTTTTCCTAGTAATGTCTTATTTATCTAATTTAATAAGCAAAGTGGGTGTGTTTATATTATCTAAGGGTGCTTCTAAAGGATAGAGGATAGACTTTGAGCTATTTTTATCTTTCAGATTCAGTTATCTTTTGTAGTTTCAGGCGAAGACTTTGTGCTTCGTTTCATTCTACGGTTACGCTTGTTCCGGATCAGTGGAGGAAGCTACGAAAGACTTTGTGCTTACGTGAGTGTTCTTATTGACTTTGTTGCTTCAGGTGATCTACTGCTTCCAGTTTAATACTATTCTTGAAAGAAGAGGAGTGGTGTTAGCTAAGGACCAGGATTTTCCCTCTTTTGTTCTTTATACATTATCTCTGAAAGAAGAGAGGTAGATGCGATTATACCACCCCCTATGTTATTTTTATGCTTAATTATATACATATATCTAGCACGTAAGTATTTATAGGGAACCTCCCCTTGATGAGAGGAGAGATTTACTTCGTCCAGATCTGGTAAATCCATACTTTTCGTAGTGTAAATCTCCCTATGCTGTGGTTGATATACCCATTTTGTCATCAGTTAGTTGACGACAAAATATTCACCCAACACACTCAACATGATAAAATCAACCATTGGATTGAAATGCCCTAGGGGACTATAGGGCATCACTCTAGTTTCCATGGCTCCTCTCTTATCTTCCCACCAAATAATGATCAATTTTCAAAATAAAAATTTATGGAAAGGTCAGATTATGTCCTTAATGACACTCATTCTAAGGAATTTTAGGGATATAAATATATAAATACATTTCAAACCATTTTACGTAGGAGATGATTCCACTTCAAAATTAACTAGAATCTTAATTTCACATTGAGATAAAAGCACATATTTCTCCCAATTTTGATTGCATACAACCATAGTAGCCTAGAGCTCAAGTATAAATACATATTCCAAGTCATAAGTCACAATTAAGGCACCTAATCACATCAACATTGCACCAACATATAGTATATTTCACCATTTATTTACACACCACCGTAACATGATAAAAATACATGAAGTGTCATTCATATTTAGAGTATAGGTATGTAGGTAGTGCTCAACATGTGGTGTTCAGGTCTCGCCCAACTTCAACTATTGACCCATTTTCCCCATTGATTTACATTTAAAGGTCGATTATGTCTTGGTTAGAATTAGTAGACCACCAACTATGTTGATATGTTGGTTATTCTATCCTCTATAAGTTTTTAGGTTTTGTGAATTTCATGATCATTTCAAAAAATGTATATGAAAATGATCATATATTTTCTTCACAAAAGTGTTGTGCATAATTTTATGATTTACTTGTCCTTTTTTTGAGATAATTATCTAAAATGTTCTAAAATGAATAAAATATATAAGTTAGTGGGTCTAAGAAACCTATTAAGGAGTTATAAATACATATCCCACATGCATGCAATTAGGGACCCATGTAGTTCTAATTTTTTTTTGATTGAATCACAACCCAAGATGAGAGATAAAACTCCACCCTCTCTTTTGAGATAAACAAATTCAACTATATGATCATATCCTAGACCTTATTTTGGCACAAATATGTAAAAATATAAATTATTTGAGTCAATTTAAGTCTTTAAAAGCATAATTGAAAAATTGATAATGCACCAAAAACTTATAAAATCCCTTACTCAACATTTGATTATTTCTTATTGAAAATTTTTAGGTGACTTTATAAATAATTATCTAATTTTAATTAGGAAACTAGTGATGCCTAAGTCAAAAAAAAAAAAAAAAAAGAGAGTAAAAACTGATAATCATAGGTACACACACAAAAAATTAAAGAATAAGGGAAAAAGGGCCCAAACAAACAAAAGGGTCATAGTCAATAGATCATCCACTACAATTAAGTCAAAATCAATAGACCATCAATTATGACCTAGGCATAGGAACCACAAATGAAAAATAGGGGAGGCCTCTAAACACATATAAATCATAGATGAGAGATAAAACATAGGAATAATAACAACATTTGACCATATGAAGAAAAAAAGAGAAGTGTAAATACAAAGAAAAATAACCAGTAAGCACCTAATTTGAACTAATGATCCATATGCATAAAACCAAAATAAAAACATTGTAGTAATAATCTTTATACTAAAATTAGGTGTCTCCAATACACAAGCACATTAAGACATTTACAATAAGAGATATTAAGATAACACATCAAAAAATTACATTACACTATCACATAATTATGAGGATCATATAAGGATTTCATTTACTCTATATTGGTTACATTTTTTATTTATTGAAGAGTTATTGTTGCATACTTATGCTAAAATAAAGATTAGTTAAAGAGCATATAGAATCAACTGCTTGATTTCATCTCATACATATAAATAAGGGATGGGAATATTTACACATATATTCGTTTTGAATTTTATGAATACTCATTTCTAACTAGTCATAGAGAATGGCATTGGTTGAGGCAGGTCCCTAAAAAATAACACCAAATTTTATATGTCCTTGCAAGGTCTATTGGAGGAGATTAGGGCTTGTGAAAAGGATAAGAAATTATGGTAATTTCACATAGAAATTTAATTATTTTAGATATAATTATATAAATAAGGTTCAAATGAAGGTATTCATAGAGTTTTATACTGCACATAATTATGCAAGTATTATCAAAAACATACTACCAATTTTGGGACAAATTATCACTATCATAATACTTTAATACTAGTCTACCATTATTATGAAAATATTATTTTTGTCACTTCCTTTAATCATAATTATCTTTATATATTTTTTTTTCATTGCTTTAGACCTTCTTAGCACATTTAGCCTCTTTTAAAATACTAGCTAGTCATAAATACACCATGTTCCCACATTTGTCAATTCTCAATAATTTTATGTTCTTTCAATCAATTTACATTAATCACATTTCATGTCTTAATTTACTATATTTTACTATATTTATAATATATTTTTCCTTATGCATATTTATTGGTGTAGTATAGCATTTTTTGCACATATTACACTTTCTATTAACACGTAGTCAGTATTTGTTCCATATTTATGCAATAGCATCAAGAAAATCATTTTAATGATATTAATATATATTTTAGAACTTTAAGTGTATTTCATATTTCATCATCAAGTATGAACATGGAGTAGAGGTCTAATTTGTATAGTGATTGAAATAGTGGTGGATGTCTTAACACTTTGCACTCTACCTATGGATACATATTCATTTTTGGTTTGAGTCCTATATCTTGGGTCTCAAAGAAACAATCACATGTGATCTCAAGTTTACCATTAAATAAAAGTACTATATATAATTTAACATAAATTTGGGAATCATGTTGGATTGATTTTTTTTTAAATATCTTGGATTATCCTAGTCGTCAATGATGGCATTCTGTTGTGACAACCTGAGTACTATTAAGATAACTGAGAATCTAAAGGAACATTGTTGCACCAAGCATATGAAGATCCATGCTTATTTTATAATATCAAATTCATAATAAAATATTATGTTCCTATAGTACAATTTGACAAAGAATATGATTGAGTATAACTTCATGAAATACTTTTATGTTAATCCTTTGACTTTTCTTCGGATGAAATTTTTTGTTGATTTTTCCCTTAAGGGGATATCTTATGAATTGTGTATGTAATGTAAAGATCATGGTCCCCTAAGATTTAATTAAGGGGGTATGTTAGTGGTGTAAAACCACCTTAGTGAACCTATTTGACTTGACTTTAAATCTTTATAATATTTTATTAATTCTCATGTATTGTGGTCGACCTTTAGTTTTTCCAATCATAGTTATTTCTTATAAATATAACTTACTCATTTATTATTTGATAAGCAATCATATTCATTCATATAATATTTTTTATTTTTAATATATTAAATTATAATGCATTGAATCCTTTATTCATTATGATATTGTTTTATTTTTTTAAATATGTATCCAACAATTCCTCTATTTTGCAGATGGTCTAGTATTTTTTCATACTAAATTTTTATTGCAATACCAAACTCATCCCATTTTCAATGTCTTTAAATTAGTTTTAAAGTTTAACACATAAATTGATTGACTTATTTTCTATAAGTTAATAGCAAACATTATCAAATATATGGTTTTAAAACAACAAACATTCTAAATTATTCCCAATTTTAGCTTTCCATCTTCATTAGCCTCTATGTCTAACTCTAACATATGCAATGTATTACATTAAAATATGAATTTTATTTAGGGTTTTTTCTCATTCTTTAATTTTAAAAAAAATATTAAGGGGAAAGAGGCTATAAGACAAAATTATTAAAGTAGTAGATTATATTCAATATTCTTCATTTTACTATTTTTTAAAAAGATATTTGTGTGTTAAGTGGGTCCTCTTATCTTATGATTACAACATAAGAGATAAGTAAAAAATATTATTAGATTAATGATTATTCATAGAAGCTATCTTGTTATGACTTATACATACATATACAAAATCTCAGCCATATGTGTGTGTGTTTAATCTCAATTTTTTTAATAAAATAAATATTATTAAAAAAGAGAAGTAAAAAATATTATTAGAATAATGATTATTCATGGAAGGTATCTTGATATGACTTATACATACATATGTAAAATCTCAATTGTTTTTAATAATATAAATATTATAACAAAAAAATAAGTAAAAAATATTATTAGAATAATGATTATTCATGGAAGGTATCTTGATATGACTTATACATACATATGTAAAATCTCAATTTTTTTAATAATACAAATATTATAACAAAAAAATAAGTAAAAAATATTATTAGAATAATTATTATTCATGGAAACTATCTTGATATGACACATACATATATACATATTACACACACACATACTGTAGAGAGGATTACAAAGCAAGTTAGTCAAGCATTAGTCAAGAAATCATGAAAATGCATAAAGAAATAAATAACTAAGCCTATCTATTCTTATGGGAATTACAAAGGATAGCAAGAAACAAATGAAAGAAAGTAATGATCATATTACCTTCCAAAATGGATTCAACATACCCATGTGGCTCAAAAGCATGTTCTCCCTTGATCAAGCATCCTTGTCATTGTTAATAAAGGTGGCAAGCTCCTCTAATGTCTCAAGAATACTCTATAAAACCTAGGCTCATGATTTGGAATCACTAAACTAGCCTATCAATGAAACTTTTAACTAATTTTAATGGTCTATTGCAAAGGATTGTGGAAACAATTTTGCATAATAACTCTGCATAACTCAAGCTTAAAATTCATGTCCATGGCCTCTCTTTTTATAGATTTTTGAGATCAGTCAGGATCAACCATGATCATCCATCTCAAGATGAGATGTGTGGCCATGGATAATCCTAATATTTGGAATTAAATCCATAATTATCTTCATCATGACCTTGGAAGAAGGGGTATTGAAGAGGCATGGGAGGCATTAACTAGGCATGGGTGACCCATAATCTTGATATTTGTGGTATTTATGGCCTAGGGATGTCTTCCCAAGGAATGATGTCACCTGATGATATAGTTAATAGGAATCAATTTTTAAAAATAAATATTCAAAAACTCTCATGAAAAATCCACCTAATATCTTGATTGGATTAATTAGCCTTAAACAAGGTTAATCAACATTTTGTAATTATTTGAAAATTGGTACACAATCAATCAAAATGGTCAAAAAGTCATATTACTGGGTCATAATTTGATTGGAGAGAAACTAGAAGGCAATATTAGATGCATTAGAGTTGTATTCCCATTTAGGATGTTGCTAACACCAAATAAAAAGGTACATGATGTGTACCAGTGAACTAGAAGAAAAGAGTGATCCAGAGCATTAAATGGTAAAATTATCATTTTGACTCAAAATAATTTGATCAAAGTTAGCTAGCCCATAAATTGCATTACCCCATTTAGGGATACTTTGACCTAAACTAACACTTGTAAGTGACAAGTTCAAACCATTTAGGGCATTTTATGGATTTTAACCTAAAATGTGCATTTGAGTGCAATTCGAGTAAGATTGATAATTTCAATACAAAAGGTGGTAAGAATTGGATGTCTACATGTTCCCCCTATTTGAGAAGGTGTAGCGAAACATTTAGGTAAAACAACATATTTTCAAAGAAAAGAGATATCAAGAATAAATTGGAATAGACCCATGATTCCCCCTTGAGAGTACATACTAGGATAAAAAAAAATGGACTCTCAAAAAGAGAGAGAAAGAGTGAGAGAGATTAACACATGGAATAGATCACATCCAGATGAGCTAATGCTTGCACACATGATTACCATCAATGATAAAAATATAATCAGAGGTATAATATGTCCTAGAGATGGGGAGAATAGGAAAGATACAATCCATAAATGTAAGGGACACACTTTAAACCTACCCAATTTGAGAGTACAAGTTACATACTTATGGCATTGATAAATCTTGAGACAAGTTGCACACTAAAATATTGCCATCATGGGCTTTAATGTGGAGAGCTTAGAATTAGAGGAAAAGAGAGAATGTTCTTCTTTAAGAAGGGAAGCATCACTAGAATAGGGTCTCCAAAGAGAAGATAATAAGTACTCCAGTAGAGTATATTTGATCATGATAAAATAGTTTTGCCCCAGTAGGGCAAATATTGATCATTGATAAAGAATAAAGAATGATTTTCCCTTGTATATCTGATTTTATTTGGACATGGTTTAGATGTTGTGCCCTAGCATGGGCAAGTGGCAAGTAAAATAGCTCAAGGATATAACTAAAAAGATAGGTTAAAGTAAGTGGGCACAAACGTACATGATGGTGTAATGGCTTAGAAAGGCATATAAAACCAAGCATATGAGAATGCACAAAGTGATGAGAGAGATGAAAAGAAGAATGGAGATAGCCAAGCTAACCTCAATATAAATTGAGCATTGCCTGCATAGTTCCATAGACTCATGTTCCAATATGAACTTCAGGCCAATGTAGTTCACCCAAGTTTGGGAGAGAATGGAATGAGGAATGATGATAAATGACAAAGAATTTATCAAATTCATAATGTATGTGAAGATATTCATTTATAATCATAGAGTTGAGAAGCCTAAAATACATGCTACCTAAATGCCTAATTCCATATCATGAGCCTAGGTTTTGCAAAGTATTCTTGAGAATCATTCATCGGAGCTGATGTTGATGTTAAGACTTTGAGACCTGAGCACAAAGTGCTTGCTATAGAAAAATAAAGTAGGCATCATAAGTATGAATAACTTAGAATGACATAAAATTCCAATTACACTGAGCCAGTTCAAATGTGAATACATATAACTAAGGATAATGGTAAAATAATGACCAAAACCAAAGTTACAATGATTTACATTTTAAAAGAAGTAAAAACAAAGAAAAAGATAAACATAAATGAACCTCACTTGAAATCAAGATATGATCTTAAGTAGGAACAAAAACTTTTAAAAATAAAAGGAAAGAACATCTTAACAACATGGGACCAAGATATGAATAATCAAGATACATGTGGACCATCAAGGCATTCTTGAACACAAAAGAGAAAAGCAAAATCAAACAGAAAAAAAGACACCAAAAATAATCAAATAAACAAAATGGTCCAAGAACAACATAATAACATAGGATCAAGATATAAATAATCAAGATCCATGTGAATCATCAAGATGTTTTGAAACACAAAAGAGAAGCAAAAAAATCAAGAAAACACAATATCAAGATGAGACAAAAAGTAATAAAAGGAGAAAAGGAGAAGAAATAAAAGGAGAGGTGTGAAAGTACAATAAAACACCAGGAAAACTCAAATAAACACACACAAACAAAAACTAAGTTAGTGCAGTTTTAAGTTAAATGTTCATACATGTGCGGTAGGGGCATTACTTTCTACCACATCATAACAAAGAATAATGGCATGACAATTGTTCCCTAATTAAAGATGAACAATGATAGAAGAAATGGGGGAAGAGAATAAAATAAATGGGTTGGCCAAGTTGACTCCAGATGTATAAGATAAGTAGACACTACCTACATAGTTCCATGGATACATGTTCCAACATGAACTTCATGCCAAATTTAGTTCTCCCAAGAAATGGGATAGAAGAAAAATGATGATCAGATCAACATGATTAATGTTATAGAATAAATGGAAGATATGACAAATAAACAAGAATGGTCTAGAAAATAAGAAGCTGATGAGATGAGAAATAATGATCTTGGGAAATGGCAAGTGCGTAGGACAAGATGAAATTAACTAGTGTTTTTATCCTTGGAAAATGGTAAGAGTGTATCATGGTGAAATGAGAATGTACAAATGTATAGAAGCATGAGACAATGTTTTTATTTTTTTGTGGATCATGTTCTAATGTTTTTGGTATTTTCAAAGTTTTTCTAATGTTTTTGGTGTTTTTTGGATAATATATGTACAAGGTGAGACCATCTAGTTGAGGAGATGCACATCCTAAGAGTAGAGGTTCCAATAGGATAGCTAAGCTGACTACAACAGCCCATGCTGGTAAATTGATGAGAGTGAGGATCTTGAAAATTACTCATAAAATGGTGAGATCATGGGAAAGGGGTGATCGAGATGACCTCAATATAAATTGAGTGATACCTACATAGTCCCAAAGGACCTCAAGTCAAGGTAGTTTAAATGGTCTAGAACTAAGAAGATGTTTCTGTTCATTTGTTTGAAGCTGCACAATACTATCCTAGCGAACTGCTTTGTAGAACTACTATTGAGGATGTTCATAATGTTCATGAGACATAATCAAGATCATAATTGGTCAAGGGATAAATAGTGTTCAAGCTTATAACATTCCTTATACATAACAAAGAATATACTTCTCAAATAGAGTAATCTAAAATGGGATGAAGAATGTGTTTGAAGTGCCAAAGATTCAAAGCCTTTACTATCAAGAATCATAAAAGTGGACCAAGGTAGTGTAAAATATGTTCAAAGTAGGATATAAAGGTGGAATAAAATTACATCAGCACAAGTTTCCCCCAATTTAGGGGTCTTGTAGACAATGGTTCAAGGTTGTTCCTATATAAAACCTCTTAAGATGTATGATGTTTATGGGTTCTGAAATTTCTTCACCATTAGGTTTAGCTAGTTGATATGCTCTTGATCCATAGTTTGTTGTGACAATATATGTTCCTAACCAATTAGGCTAAAACTTGCCTATCTTTTTGGGTTCAAAATTCATATTCTTCTGGTTCTCTTTCAAAACTAAGTCACCAATCTCAAATCATCAAGGGATAATGTGTTTATTGTAGCTTCTATGCAATCTATTCTGATAGGCCTACAAATTTTTTATGGTGGCCAAATGCTTACCATCAAGAAACTCTAGTTTATGTAGTCATGATGATCTATAGTCTTCATTATCTTTAATGTGCTCTAGTGATAATCATAATGATGGGATCTCAATATTGATTAGAATGATAGCTTTAGTACCAAAAACAAGGGAGTATGGAGTAGCTTAAGTTGGGGTGTGATGATTGGTTCTATAAACCCAAAGGGTAGGAAAGAGTTACAAGTGCCAATTATGACCAACATCATTGACAATCTTCTTTAAGATGGCTAGAATGGTTTTATTTGATGCCTTAGCTTATCCATTACCTTACACATTATACAGAGTGGATTTATTGTGATTGATCTTAAATTTTGCATAGAGAGATTTCACATCTTGGTTTACAAAGAATCCACCATTATCAAATATAATACGGGCTAGGATGCCATATCGACAGATGATATGGTAATGAATGAATTTTGATATTTGTTTCTCCATAACATAAGTGAGAGGAATGGCCTCAATTCACTTGGTAAAGTACTCGGTTGTGGTCAAAATATGATTATGACCATCTAAAGATGTTGGGTTAATTTTCCCAATGAGATCGAGACCCCATGTTGAGAATGGCTATGGTGTTGTGATCAACTGCAATGGTAAGGAAGGTGTATATATCAAGTTGCCATGTTGATAACAAGGAACACACTTCTTTACACAATTACAAACATCTATCTCTATGTGTCTATCTCTATTTTGGGCCAATAATAGTTTATTCTAAGGATTTTCTTTGCTAGGACTACACCATTGGTATGGGCCTCACACATTCCTTCATAAACCTCTTTTAGTGCTAGCTTGGATTCTCCCAAAGATAGATAATGAAGATGCATTCCATCATAGACTTTATGATAAAGAATGTTTCCAAGAAGGATATAATGTGTTAAGTGATGAAGGAATCATTTTTGTTGGTGGTTGGAAAGGTCAGTAGCAAATACATGACTATGGAAATAGTTATAAAAATATTGATACCATGGTAGCTTAGGTGAGGAATTAAGATAAAAAATGGTGCATATCCTCTCTGAATCTGAGAGAATATGTGTTGACTAAAGAATGTTTTCAATTAGGAACTGATACTCTTTAGCACTATCATTCATTTGAATCATGGAGCCAATTATTGCCATAGTATCTGGAAATCTGTTGTTGACTCATGGAACTTTCTCAAACTGCAAAGATTTAAAATGTGTTTTGAGGTTATCAACAATTTTCTTGTAAGGAACAAGCTTAACATCTTTTGTTTGATACTGGTCAGTTGTTTTATTTATGATTAGCTATGAATCTCCATAGACCTTTAAGCTTTGAATATCCCACTATATATCAAGATGGATCCCTAAAAAAAATGCCTCATATTTGGCCATATTATTTGTACAATGAAATTATATATGGAATAATTTGGGGATGAGATCCCCCTATGGCATGATCAACAATATGCTAACTCCAAACCCTTGGGATGTGAAGGATCCATCAAAATAGAGCATCCACTATTTAGGTTCTTGTGATGCTTGTTTTATCATTAGGATAGTACCATCTAGAAGGTCAAAATTGAGAGGTTGAGTGGCCTTAATAAGATCCTCTACAAGTTGGTTAGCAAGAACTTGTCCTTTGATTGCCTTTTGATTTTGGTACTTATTATCAAACTCACTGAGGAGCATAATCCATTTAACCATGCATCCTTGAAGAGTTGATTTATATAAGAGGAACTTGAGAGGATCTACTTTGGTGATAACCATAGTTTTGTTATTAAGCATATAATGTCATAATTTTTGAGTGGTGAACACCATAGCTAAACATGCCTTCTCAATAGGCATATAATTATGTTCATAGGATACCAATGTGCAACTTAAATAATAAATAGCTTGTTCCTTACCATGATCATCATGTTGAGCCAAAAGTGCCCCTAGTGCATGTTTTGTGGTTGATATATAAATAAGTAGTGGCTTTCCTTGTGTTGGAGGTCATAAGACTAGTGGATTAGCCAAGTATGTTTTAAGCTTTGTAAATTCTATCTGATAATCTTCATCTCGCTAAAATGTTTCCCCCTTTTTTAAGAGATAGGTAAATGGGTGGCACTTATCTGCCAATTGAGAAATAAGCCTACGTATAGATTGGATCTCTCCTTATAAACCTCAAAGCTATTTAAGATTATTTGGTGGAGGCATTTCCATAATAGCATTGACCTTTATAGGGTCTACTTTTCTCCCTCATTGTGATACAATGAACCCTAGAAATTTTCTTGATGTGACTCTGAAGACACATTTCTTAGGGTTCAAGCAGACTTTCTATTCATAAATCCTCTCAAATATTCTTTGTAGAACATCAGGATGTCTAGATATTATTCTTGATTTTGCTAATATATCATCAACATAGTCCTTGACAATGTCATGCATCATGTCATGAAAAATAATAATCATTGCATGTTGATATGTGGCTCTAGCATTATTTAAGCCAAATGGCATGACTTAGTAGCAGAATGTCCCCCGTGGAGTGGTGACTGTGGTCTTATGATGATCTTCAAGAGCTATTTTGATTTAATTGTAACTAAAAAATCCATCCATTAAGGATAACATCTCATACCCAGTAGTTGAGTCAATAATCATGTCAATGTTGGGTAGAAGAAAATCATCTTTGGGGCATGCTTTGTTGATATCATGAAAATTAGTACAAATACATAGGCTTGGGGTCTTTTTACTCATTGGTAGTATGTTAGAAACCCATTCAAAGTAGTCTAGTGGTCTGATAAAATTAAATACTAAAAACTTTTCCAACTCTACCTTAACCAAAAGGGTGATGCATGGATGCATCTTTATTAATTTTTGCTTGATTGGTTTAACATCAGGGTGAACAATGTTGGTTGAATATTTTGTTGATCAGTGTATTGATAAACAAAATAGGTTTGATCAGCCAAAGTAGGAAGATTAGTCATCTAAATGTGTAGGTTTACCACATCAGAAGGGGACTGATCTCTCCTCTCATCAAGGGGAGGTTCCCTATATATATATATATATATATAATACTCAGGGTTAGGACAAACCATCTGTCTCTCTTTTTTCAAAGATGATGTGTGCGGATCAAAGGAAAAACTCAAGGGAAATGACAGACATGACTCCTCTTCTTTCAGAATTACTATTTAGCAAACCACAAGAATACTCCTAGTAGTAACAACAAAATGTAACAAAGGATGTAATAACCAGCAAATCGAGAAGCAGAACAAAGTCTTCACCTAGATTGTTCAAGAGTAAGATATGAAGAACAATGAGGGCACAAAGTCACCCCAAGGTCCTTTACATAGAAATGAAAAGAAAACACACTAAAGGCAATTATGGGGGCACAAAGTCTCTCCATAATTGACTCTTTAGGACATCTTCTTGATTGCTATCACTAATTCTACTTATTGAATTAAAGGAATAGAAGATATATTAAAGAAAAAGACATAAGAATAGTTTCCTCAACAACAAAGATATTACAGCACAAAGTCTAAAAAACCACTTGCTTTCTTATTCTAGTAACAAAATATGATTGACAATCTAAGCTCAAAGTCTCAGTAATGCCTTACAATTTGGGTAGAGTTTCATTCTAATTATCAAAAAAGAGATCCATTTATAATAGAAGAGAGTCCCTTATATAGCCATTTCAAGGACTCGAGAATAGTAACACATCATGCTGCATTGGAATCTGTTAAGAAGACAAGCTAAAACTTGGGGGCATTTTACCCATTTGATTTTATCAATGTAGAGAAACAAGTCATGTTTATTTAAAGTGTGCAACTTTCAATGTCCACTTGGTGATATGATCTTACCTTCATCATTCCTCCTTTCTTGGTTAATTGAATCGAGTCCTTGATTTAGTTTACTATTCTATTCCTTCCTCACTTTTTGCTGGTATTAGCCTTGAATTCTAGGGATGCATTTTGGTCTGTAAGTTCAAAGGATCAATAGTTATTTTGTTGTCTTCAATTTGATGTTCGCACGCCTATCACTATGTTTCCAATGGCTAGTTGGTTGTGTTGAATTTGACGTCTTCAGGTGCGTCACCCCTTGGTCTTCTTTTGAATTTCTACTTGGCACTTTTCTGGATTGGGTTTACCCTTTCAAGCCCTGAGAAATGACCCATTTTGAGTCAGAATAAACTCCTGCAAGGGTATCTATCATTTGGGCAGTCTTTAAATGACCTTCAGGCTTCTTCAGGTGACCCTTTAGCTTTAAGAAGTGTCTTCAAATTGGTAGCTGAGAGTCCCCCACAAGGGCACTTGCCCTTTAGGGTCCTTCAGCGGCCCTTCACAAATTCCCTCGGGCTTTTCTTATGCTTCCTCCCATGAACATTTCCCATGGATATTTTCCCTGGGGAAAATTCCTGCAGACAAAAAGTCCACTGAATTATTTGTTCCGCCAAGTCTTTGAACAAGTCTTTGGATTTTTTTGCCCGCATTCACTTCTTTGATTTCTTTCAAACTTTTTATCTGAAGGAATTTCTTCAAACAAAAATCTAAAAGAATTATGTCTTAGCCAATTTTAAATGCCTTAAACAAATCTAAAAGAATTACCTTTTGGCTTCCTTGAAAATGACCCTTTTGAAGGGTGCTTTTCTTGATTAAGTGTCCTCCACAAGGGCACTTGTCCTTCAAGAAGCTTCCTTTTGCATTGAACCACCCATTTGAACTTTGGCGATGAACCATTCTATTGAACCAAGATGTTGAACCAATCGGTTGAACCAAAAATGGTTCAAGCCGATGGTTCAAGCTGTTGGTTCAATTGGATGAAACAAGCCAATGAACTAAGCATTGAACCAAACATTATGAAATTTCCTATGAATCAACAGTTAAACCATTTCATTGAACCAATTGGTTAAACCAAGGCTTTAAACCAAAATGGTTCAAGCTGATGGTTTAATTAAATGAACCGATTGAATGAACCAAGTAGATGAACTGAGTGAACCAAGTGAGTGAACTGAGTGAGTGAACCGCTTGGTTGAACCATGCATTGAACCTTTTCATTGAACCAAGTTTTGGTTTAACAGTTTAAACAAAGCTTTGAACTGACTGACGAACCATTTGATTGAACCAAAAGATGCTGAAACAAAAGGAATGAACCACTTGAGTGAAATAAAGCGTTGAACCGCTTGGTTAAATCGAGCCATTAAACTATTCCTTTGGTTGAACCCATCATTGAACTATTCCTTTGGTTGAACCCACCATTGAACCTTGAACCCATTGAACCTTTGAACCAAAGTGGTTCAATGATTCAACGGTTTAATGGTTCAAGCCGCCTTGATTTGGCCAAGCATTTTGGAGCCGATGAACCAATTGAAGTGATTGAACTTTGAACCTTGATGAAGCACTTAACTCTTGCCAAAGACATTGAAATTGTTGAACCTTGAACCCATTGAACCTTTGAACTAAAGTGGTTTAATGGTTCAAGTCCTTTTTTCTTGAATGCTTGCCGATAGACATTTTTGATTGAACTTAGGCTTTGAACCAATCCTTTGAACCAAAAGACGTTGAACCAGAGGATGAACCAAACATTAAACTTGCTGTTGATGTTTGTTGATGGAGATTTTTGATTGAACCAAGGCTCTGAAACAATCTTGAAAAATAAATAAGTGTTGAAAACTATTTCTTTTGACTGAAACCACCTGCAGAAGCCTTTGAACCTGTAAAAATGAACCTGCCTGTAGAGTCCATAGATTTTCTCTAACCTTGAAAGAGTTCATAGAAATCAACCTATACAGCCCATTAAACTTGGCCTACAGAGTCCATATATTTTCTTTTTCCTGTATAGTCCATAGATTTTTCTTCCTGTTGAGTCCATAGATTTAAGCCTGCAGAGTCTGTAGATTTAAGAAAAGCTTTAAAACTAAAGAATTTGAATGCCCAAGACAAATTTTGAAAAGAGAAGAGATAATTTTGGTCTGTAAGACCAAAATAGTTCAAATGTTGTTCCAAAAATGAGTGATATTTTTGGGGGACAACAAACAACAAGATGATGTACAACTAAATTTGGGTCCAAGCTCAGCATGCCAGAGTATGCCCATGAAAATATGTCTATATAATCCTTAAGAATGAATATAATATGTTCATGTTCTACTTCAGTAAGGGAAGCTCCAAGATAAACCATTTTGGAATCCTCATGGGTTCCCAAATTCACTTCTATTGTGTTCTTCACAAGGAGTGTGGATCCATCTTCTAGAAATATAAGCAATGTATGGTCATGATCATATTCCTCTACTATATCTTCTTGTTGTTCCTCCCAAATATCTGGATAATATAAAGAATCAAAATATATTTTCTTAGGTAAAGGCCAATTGGCAAAAACCTTTGGGAACTCTAGAGAAAGATGCTCAAATATTTGATGTTGTTCTGAAGAGATGCTTGTACTAGCTTAGAAACTTGGGCTAGATGGACTTTCTACATCCTGAGGGGATGAGCAAACTTTCTAGCTTGGGACCACTTAAAATAGGTTTTCACTCAAAGGTTTATCTTTTTCTTTACTTTTTCCCTGATTGACAAGTGCCTCAAAGAGGTTTTCACCTAAAGATCTCAATGTTTGTTCTTTATTATGACCAAGAAAGTTTGCCTGATCTCTAAAGTAGGCAAAAGAATTCAATAAAAAATCAAAACCCTACTTATGATCACCAATGGGAAATGCATCTCATAGGCCCATATATTTTTCAATTGATTCTTCATTTTTAAACTCATCGAGGCATATGACCGAATCTTGTTGATCCCAATCTATGAGTTCAGTATGGCAAAGGCATAGGTTATAGTAAGAGTTTGCTTTAGGATGGGAAGCACCAATGGTAAAGATATAAAGTCCTACTTCAGGAAGGGAAGCACCACTAGGATGGGTTTTTGTTTCAAGATGGGAAGCTCCAATAGGTGTTATGGTCAATATTGCATTTGAATCAAATAAATCTAAGTCAACAAGCTCATTGAAAAGGTTATAATGGGATGTTGCATCACTACTAGGAGTCTCACTACTAGTAACTTCAAAAGAGTCACTATCAAACATCATGAGGTCATCCTTTGGAGGTTTAAATCTGAAACCATGATTCCAATTAACAAATGTAGTTAATAAGGGTTTTAAAAAAATTTGGGCTTGTGGGCCAACACCTTTCCCTATATAGTCAATATGATCCATTATCTTGTTAGGGATACGATACTTTGGATTATAAAAACAATCAACAAGGCCTTCATAATATAACTAATCTCCCTCAATAAAATCCTCTCAATCCTTCTTTGGTGAAATTGCAGGTACAAAAACCACATGATGTTTTGGTTGTTTCCTCTTTGGTTACCAAATTTGGTTGGGTCTATTAGGAGTCTAGGAAGTCTTAGGTTTACCCAATGTTTTATGGGATTTTGGTAATTTTTCAATATTGAGGATGTCCTTTAGATGGTAGGTGGAAATGCCTACATCCTTAATAATACCCTTCTTGGCTAGAGCTATAGGAAATGGATCGACTGAAGTGGAGGCTAGATCACCAGGGTCTATTTAATTAGAGGGAGATGGATGAGAAATGATGGCTAAGTTTTTTTTTGTAATGAATTCAAAACCTAGGCAATAGTTATAATTATGAAACTCTACTTCAAGATGTTTGCAGTATTGATATGGCTACTGATCAATAAGAATAGTAACCTTGAGCCCATCATGAGGAAACTTAAGGAACTGGTGAAGAGTGGATGGAACTGCCTGTACTTCATGGATCCAAGGATGACCAAGAAGTATGTTATAAGGAAACTGAATATCCATACTATGGAATAATGTGTGATTAGAAATAGACCCAACCATGATCGGTAACTAAATTGTATCAGATGACTCCCTCTCAATGTTGTTGTAAGACTTGATTGTAATAGTTTCTGGGTGAATGTCTTTATCCATGTAGCCCAATCATCATACCAATTTAAGAGATATGATGTTTAGCCTTGAACCATTATCTATAACAACCTACTTATCTTGTGATCCATAATGATTATATCAATGTATAATGGGGCTATTATGGTTTAGGCTGAGGATGGACATGTCTTTTTGATCAAATATGATTTTCTAAAATGAAGATAAGTGTCTAACTAGGTTGTGCAACTGATAAAGGTTTATATCATTAGGCATAATAAACTCTTGCAAACATTTGTTAAAGATGGTTCTAATATAGAAATTTGTGCAGGGGTTTTATCTAATTAATCTATTAGACTATAAGGCCTTTGAATTATGGATTGAACTATTTTAGTCTTTGTTGGGATAGTATTCAGCTTTGGAACTGTTGGCATAATGTTCTCATTGGGTTTTATGGAAGAAGTGGGTGAAAGGCCTTGGATGGTAACTTGTGGGCATCTAGTTGTGACTGAACAACCTAGAGGTGGTAAGGAGTTATTATAATTAGAAGAGGAAGGCAAAGGGCCTTAAATAGTAACTTGTGGGCATCTAGTTTTGATTGCACAACCTAGAGGTGGCAAGGAGTTATTATAATTAGAAAAAGGTGTTATTATTTAGAATTACTAACCCATGAAAATGGAGTAATAACATGATGATGCAAACCTGACATGGTATTACTAGGGGGAGAGGGTGCTAACCCTATAATGATGGGTCTTGTGTTATGAGGAACATGAGATTGGCCACATGGTTTCACAGTAATAGTGGCAATGTGGGTTGTAGAAATGCATCTCACAATATTATTATAGTCATAAGGTACGTTGTTATAATCCACATTATTAGTGTGGTCATTATGATCTTGATTATGCTCATTATGATTCTGACCTTGTTATTGGTTTTGATTCTACCTTTGTACTTGATTCTGACCATTTTGATTATTTCTTAGTGGTGGTAGATCATGTTGAGGAAAGGGGTCTTTATAGATTCCCATATCCTAATTTGTGTCTTGATTAGGGGTCAACTTAATTTCTAGTTCACCATTTTCAATAAATTCCTTAATAATATGTCACAATTAAACATAATGATATGCACTATGACTAGTAACACGATGAAAGTTACACCATTTGTTCTATTTGTACCAATCTAGTTTTAATTGATCTTGAGGAAATTGCCTTGATAGTGGCCATATAATTAAATTAGATGCAATGATATTTTGTAATCCTATTTCAACTCATTCTCCTAACTTAGTAAAGACTCTAAAATTATTATGAAATGTCCTTCGTGGATGTTACCTCTGTAAAGTAGGTAGTGGATTTGGGAGAGTTAATTATACATTTAGAGGAGGCATAGCCTATACCATTTGTACATGTCTTGTTTTAGTCACCCCATTTCTAACCATGTTCTTATTTTCAATAAATCTTTTATGCTTATCCTGTATAACTATTTGAATCAGTGATTTAGTCTGATTAGATGCTTGACCTTGCACAAAAATATTAACAAAGCCCTTAGCAATAAGATCCTTCTCAATCTGTACTCCTTTATCAATAATTTCTTCAAATGAGTTAGCACAAGCTAATCATAGATTATGCAAAACTTTAGGATGTAAGTTTTGTGCAAAGATATCAGCTATTTTTTTGGTAAGTTATGTTGAAAGTGACCAGCCAATGCTCTCCACCTTTATAGATATGTAGTGAAACTTTCACCATCATGCTATTTGGATTTACATAAGTCAACATTAGTTAATTCATGTTCTATGTTATATGAGAAATGGTTAACAAACCTTTTTGATAATTCATTCCAATCTGCAATTGATCCCTTGGGTAGTTTAAGTAGCCAATCAAGAGCTTGTTCCGCTAAACTTCATAGAAATAATCGTAGTAAGTACTCACTATTATAAGCAACTTATTGACATAATACAAAGAATGCCTATATGTACTCATGTGGATCTCCCTTTCCTTTGTACTTATCAAATTTGGGCACCTCAAAATGAGGTGGAAAGGGGTTTTGGAGAATAGATAAATCAAATGGATATGGGCATATCTCATCAAATTTGTCCTTTTTGACTTTGTTATTCATCTCCAATCTTTGAACAATTTCCTTCATGGAATTTCATTCTTGCATGTTTGGTGTATTTGTGGATTGAATAATATGTTGTTGGGGTGGAATGTGCCCTTGGTTTCATTGTTGTTGGGGTGGGATGTGCCCCTAATTTTATTTCTATTAGGGTGGAATGTGCCCCTAGTTCCATTGTTGTTGGGGTGGGATGTGCCCCTAATTTTTGTTGTTGTTGGGGGTGGAATGTGCCCCTAATTTTGTGTGGGTCTATTAGGAGTGTATACCTTTCGATCCATGACTTGGTTCTGATTTTCTCCTTGAGTTGAGATCATAGGCCGTTGATTCTTGGATTTTAAAACATTCCCTGAATTTGGCTATTTCTTACTTTGTTGATTTTTGAAATTTCTGTGTTTATTTACCAATTTTTGGGTTGGTTGAAAAGAACTAACCAAATTGTCTTAAACGATTTCCTTAATTTGAAATGAATGTTTGGGTTTTTGAGTTTGTAGAGTGACAAGAGGTTCTTGGTGATTGAAAAATGTATGTTCTATGTCAAATGGAACACTTTGTAAGGTCTCTTGTGCCTTTAACTGTTCATTTAGATCACCTTGATCAACTATGGTAATGTCCTCATCCAATATTTGTTGCATACTTTCAACCATATTTACTTGTTCTTTCGAAGCATCATTGTGAATTAAAGTGGAAAATAGGGATTCAGTTAAATCTATGACAAGTTGATCTACATATCGTTGAATTATTATCTTGATCTTAGCTAGAAGATCTAGATTTGTGGGTTTTGACTCTATTTGTATTTTTTTCCTTTGTTAGAGGAAGAACATATGTCTATTTTTATAAAAGCTTTCTCTTGCCATCGTTGTTCTCATTATCTAACTAAGGTATGCAATTGTTCTGATTCATAAGGTATTATAGCACCCAATTCTATCAATCTAAGAAGGGATTCATCTTGGTCTTCTTGGGGTTGATATTCATTGTAATCATCTTTGTATCCTACTATTGTTGGGATGTCATAAAAAATAATGGGGTTATCTTTACCATCATAAAATTGCTCATCTTCATAACTAAGGCCATAAGAGGCCCCAATATGAGTAAACCTTTGAGTCATGTTTGAAAGAGATGTTCCATGTGTTTGACTAACTTTAGACCAATGTTTGGCAACTAAACAAAGTATGCTTTGCCTATTTTTTAAACAAATAACCAAGGTACCAATGAGACTATAAGGGAGGGTGATTTAAAACCACAAATAATTTAGAATATTTGGTTCATGAGTTTACTCAACCTTTGGTAAAGTTAAAATTATATAGATCAGAAGCGGGTAAGGTAACTCAAAGACCCAAGGTGAAAACTAGTACACCAAAATCTAGATATTTGTGATACGTCTGTACTATAAAAACTAGTTTCAATTGTGACAAGTTAACCCTAAAAGTTTAGAGGAAAGTTATCTAAATTATGAAGAAGATAAAATGAACTAAGATAATCAAGATGTAAAAACATACGTGAATCACTAATTATAAAGCTAGGTCCTAATATGTAGCACAACATCACCACATAGTTCCAGTAGGATAAAATATGTTCTAAGACTCAAAACATAAGCGATATGCAAGATGACTTGAGTCTACCAAGATGATAATGTGATTTTGAGTCTTAATAAATGACTTTCAATCCAAATGGAAAATTGAACCCAAATTAGAACAAGCTTAGTGCACAAATAACAAACCCACTTTGACACACCAAGCCTTAAAATTCAAAAAGGTTCAATTTTGAATGTGGATTATAAATGAAGGATTTAAATAAAGTGGGTAAGAGATATAGACTCAATTGGGTAGCATGACTGTGCCAAAGTGGATGAAATGACACAAAACTTTTGATAATATTTTGAACAAGGAAAAGATGAATTTTCCCTTTAGACAGTGTAACGCCTCTCTTGCTCAAGAAAATTGAGGACAATGTGCTTTGGTTAAGTTCTTTTGAGTTAACAAGCAGTTTTAGACATAAATCAAGACCAAGTAAGCTAATGACAAAAAATAAACGTCTTAAGTCTAAACTGACAAGGTATGGCAAAGTGGGGTCTACTAAACTAACAAGGTTTCTATCATTCTAAGGGAATAAATTACATAATGCCTTTCATGTCAAACGATGCAAAAGACAAGCACATAAATTAGGTGACCATGGCATTAGCTAGTTGTAAATATGTCTAGTCCTTTTTGCAACCACTACATCTTATTGTTCACTCAGTGTAGTGTGATGTCTAAATGTAGATATGTCCCATGTGCAACTCCAAAGGAGCCAAATGAATTCAATGCTAGGAGATGAAATCTTGGGTCAAAGTTTCCCTAAATAACTCATGGGAGGTAATGACGTCCCTCTCACAAGATAAGTTTTCATAAAATAAAAGAAAGCATGAAAGTAGAAAGACTTTAGGGTCATTTTCAAGGTCACCCAAAATTTGATGAGTTTTTGGGGAGTGCTTTAGATGACATTCTTTCTAAGCCTTGGACTAGGCTATTTGCAATAAGAATGGTGCTTTTGATTCCAAGGGTTCCCTAAAGAGGACAAATGGAAGAGCATACACGTAACATTCCTCTTTTTTCCAAATACGATCTAATTAAATAACTATTGTAAATAAAAATTGATAAGTGTGTTTAATTTTAATCCTAAATGAAAGATTTGGTGGTGTTCATTTGACCCCTTGGTCTTAGTTGTAACTTTGAAACTAATGCTAGAAACTCACTTAAGCACCTAAATATTACTTTAAGCACCCAAAATAATGTTCCTAATTCATTTTAAGCATGCAAAAATTGATTTGAACATGTTTTTGGCAAATTTAAAGCTTGGTCATGCAAAAAAAAATGTCAGCATCTCCTTTAGCTTTGAAGCTCTTTTTAGTTTGAAACATGGAACTTTGGAAAAAGAGCTCTCAGGTCTGTGTTTTTAGAAAAACATAATGACCGACGTCAGTTATATATAACTGACAATGGTTACTTTGGCTAATTAATGTTGATCATCTCGATAGGTACCTAATTGATGTCAATTTTGATAACTGACGTCGGTTAAGCTATGCAACTGGTGTCAGTTTTACTTGCCGATGTCGGTTACTGTGTAAATTTGTGGCAAACAAAAATGTCAAAATAAAGTTAAAAATAAATTTTCAAGATTTTTAAGAGTTCAAATGAATATTTTAAGGTTACAAAATGATATCCTTCAGGTGTGAGATGCATTTAGTCCCACTGGGCATGGCAAGATGTAGAGAGGATTACAAAGTAAGTTAGTCAAAAAATCATGAAAATGCTTAAAGAACTAAGTAAGCCTATCTATTCCTATGAGAATTACAAAGGATAGCAAAAAAAATGAAATAAAGTAAATATCATATTACCTTCCCAAATGAATTTACCATAACCTTGTGGCTCAAAAGCATGTTTTCCCTTGATCAAGCATCCTTGTCTTTATCAACAAAGGTGGGAATCTCCTCCAATGTCTCAAGAATACTCCATAAAATCTAGGCTCATGATTTGGAATCACTAAACTATCCTATCAATGAAGATTTTAAATAATTTTAATGGTCTATTGCAAAGGATTTTGGAAACAATTCTACATAATAACTTTGCATAACTCAAACTTAAAATTCATGTCTATGGCCTCTCTATTTATAAATTTTTGAGATTGGTTAAGATCAACCATGATCGTCCATCTCAAGACTGAGATGTGTGGCCATGGATAATCCTAATATTTAGAATTAAATCCATAATTATGTTCATCATGACCTTCAAAGAAGGGGCATTGAAGAGACATAGGAGGCATTAATTAGGCATGGGTGACCCATAACCCTGATGTTTGTAGCACTTATGGCCTAGGAATGTCTTCCCAAAGAATGATGTCACTTGATGATGTATTTAATAGGAATCAATTTAAAAAAAGAAATATTCAACAACTCTTATGTAAAATCCATTTAAGCTCTTGATTTGGATTAATTAGCTTTAAACAAGGTTAATCAACAATTTGCAATTATTTGAAAGTTAGTGCACAATTAATCAAAATGGTCAAAAAGTCATATTACTAGGCCATAATTTGATTGAAGAGGAACTGGAAGCCAATGTTACAAATGTTGGAGTTGTATTTCCATTTAGGATGTTGCCGACACCAAATAACAAAGGTACATGATGTGTACCAGTGAATTAGAAGAAAAGATTGATCGAGAGCACTAAATGGCAAAATTGTTACTTTGACTCGAAATGCTCTGATCAAAGTTAGCTGGCCCATAAATTGAATTGCTCCATTTAGAGATACTTTGACCTAAATCGGCACTTGTAAGTGACAAGTTTGAACCATTTAGGACATTTTATGGATTTTGACTTAAAATGTACATTTGAGTGCAATTCGAATAAGATTGATAATCTCAAAACAAAAGATGTTAGGAACTGGATGTCTACACATACACTCATGTAAAATCTCAATTTTTTTAATATAAATATTAAAAATTTGATTCCTAAATTTATCTGAAATAAAAAAGGTTATATTGTTTGTGTTTTTTTAGTTTTACATCATTTTAACATGTATTATTTAACAATCATTACCTTTATGGTGACATTGAAATTATAAATTAATAATATAATGATTTTATTTATTTTTCTAATGTTATTTTGTATTGAGAGAATGTTTTATATTTGGAGGAAGAGACATTCCTTATTTTTGATATTTAATTATATAACAAATGTGATTGATGATATTTAATGTCATTGTTTAATTAACATGTGTTAAATTCGACGTGATAAAAATGGATGGAATTGTATTATCATGTTAAATGTACGTGGTTTATGGTAATACAAATACCATTAACAAAAAATTTCTTGTTTTTAGTTGACGTGATAAAATGGATGGAATCACATTCTCATTTGAAATGTACATGGAATACCCTTTTAAAATATTCTATTGCTTATAGTTGGGAGGAGGAAACAAAATTATTTTGGAATTCTATTATAACAAATAAAATTATTTTAGATGGTAACAAGGAATAGCAATGTTGCATTTTATCTTAAAAATTATTAAATTTTGCAATGTACAAGAATTTTAGAATTAAAAAATGTGTAATTCAAATAAAAGTATTAAGATAAATTGTTAGAGGTATACAATAAGTATCACATATTGATTTTGATTTGCACTTTATTTTTGTGAATAGTAGTTATTAGTTTTTTTTAAACTTCATTTCTAGTTTTTATTGCATTAAAAACAACTATAAATTCACACTATGGATCTAAACGATATTATAAATTCAAGCTACAATGTTTATGCAGTGTTTGGGTATTATAAATTCAAGCTACAATGCCTATGCATGACATTGATAAGATAGTGGTGAGGGTTTTAATGAAAGTTAATGATAGTAAAAATAATAATATAATATTGTACATAATAATATTAACTCTAAGAGTAAATATATGAGAGATTTTATCTTCTAGTGGTAGATAAATAGTCTACGTAGGATATTATAGTCTTTTTAGAAGATGAAGTGAATAATCATTTGTTTGTCTATAAACAATATAAACTCTATTCATTGAATTAATGCAATAAATTTAGTTTGCAATAAATCCATGTCTTTTATTTATCATCTATTCTTATCCTGATATTGGTATTAGAATATAGTTTTATTTATTTTATTTTTAATCCATTCTTCCTCTCTACTGCAAATTTCATTTTCAGCCAATCATACACATTCAAAATCAATTTTTGCTATGATTCAAGACTGTGTGTCTGTTGTAACAAGCCATTTTGGTTTGATTACAAGGAATTTTCACCTATTCTAGATGGTTTAAAACTATTAAAAGGAGTTTTGATTGATTCCCCAATTGCATTTCACTATTTATATGCTATAGAATGTGTTTTTGGTAGAAGTAAGGCCTACATGGCACTTTAGTAGCACAATAATCACTTTAGTCCCATATTTTGTATTAATATCAAGGGGTTTACATTTTTAATTGATGTTTTCAATCGATTTTAAGGCATTTTGGTAGTATTTGTCTTTATTAGGAATACATTTAATTTAATACCTACTACATGAATCTTTCAATTAACGTTTGATCAACCATGTGATAGTTTTAGTTGTATTCACTAACTCAACTCAGCATAAACATCACATATGTGTCCCAATAAGATCAATTGGTATATATATAAAAAGTGTTGACTTGAAATTACCTATTCATGTGGATGACCACGTGGAAGGAGAACATGTTGCAATATACCAATATAAATTGAAATTTTAAACTTTTATGCTTTCATTTTCACTTAAAGTATATTTTTTGAATGGAGGATATTCCTAGACTTATTCAAAAATAATAAATAAGTCATTAAAAAATTAGAAATCAATTTTAATTTTAAAAATGAATCAAAACATTGAAAAATAGTTAAATTATGCAAACAAAGATAAAATTGTAGTGTTCGGTATCAATAATGCCTCTAGGTCATGTTTACAAGTCATGTTGTCATGATCAAATTACTACACTTATAGCCTAATATGGATACAAAAATGGTGTTTTTGGTATCATCCCTATAAATGAAAAAGTATAAATAAGAAAAAAAATATAGCATTCCCTTTATTACCCATTTATGACTATCGCTAAATGTAATTATGAAATAAAAAATACTCTGAGCATACAAAACTATCACGCCCATATACAAGGAATTATTGATAAGGTGTCATAGATATAATAAATATTTTTTACATACTACCTTGGTACAATGTAAGATTAAGATATTATTTTATTTAACATCTCTTTCATGTACCATTGATTTTAGAGTGATAAGGAACCATTCCATCTCCCTCTATAAAAAACATGCATTCAATCCAAAATATTATTGGCACAACACTAACCAAAAAACATCCTTGATTAGAATGGTTAAGATAAGTGGAGAATACATTTATTTTAAATGACTTATGTTTCAACATCTATGATGGGCATGAATAACTTATTGAGATAACAAAACCAAAGTAAATACCATTTTGGAAGCAAAATAATCCAAAAGCATTGGCCTTGATAAAGGCCTCAGTTGATGTAAAGGTTTTTCATCACACACAAGGGTGAAACACTCCTTAGGAAACATTTCACAAATTAAAAGGTCTTTATGATTCTCACTCATAATTGAAGGTCATATAGTTGTAGTTAAAATTATTCAATCTTCAATGGCAAAATGGTGATGTCATAAGTTTGGATTGTCAAATACATGTAATGAAACATGATGTTGATATTACTAGTGTGTGTGTGTGTGTGTGTGTGTGTGTGTGTGTGTGTGTGTGTGTGTGTGTGTGTGTGTGTGTGTGTGTGTGTGTGTGTGTGTGACCTTCTTCATAAATTTTCTTCTCCATATATACTCAACCTACTTGGAGTCTTTATAAGCAAGAAATCTATTAAAGACTCTCACCTTTGATAAATCAATTGAGAAGATGACCAAAAGAGAATATTCATTTGAAATAAAATGGTGTCCATAGGATAAATAATTATTTATGATAATCAAAAGATAAATGATTCCAATAATTCAAGAAATAATAGAGGCAAAGGGAAAAATAAAGGGAAAGGTGATAAATCTATAAAAAATAATAGTCAACATCAAGAAAATCAAAATGATAAATAACATGTTTTGAAAACCTTAATAAAGGACATTGAGTCATGAGACCCATGAATGAAAACCATCATGGGATAAAATTACATCCTACTCAAAATAAAAATAGATTAAGAGAAGAAGAAAATATTAGAACCATATTCAACTAAGTTTTCTTGTGAATGTGTGATTTCCATCTTTGACAAATAAATATTGCCTTAGACAGTTTAACCTAAGATAATGCTTTGGTTATAGATAATGGTGCCATGCAACATATGAATTTTTGAAGGGGGTTCTTTGAGGAGTTTCATGAATAAATTTGTGGTCTAGTATATTTTACAAATAAAATAATTTTATGAAATCAAGGTAAAGGTTCAATTTGAATCAAGCTACCATGGCTATAGGCTTCATTCTATGAAATGTACTATACGTTCCTCAGTTAAAAAAAATTTCTTGTGATCATTAAAAAAATAAGGCCACTCCAATATGTTATATGATGGAGAGGTTAAAGTCATGAAGAAATATGATAACATAGTTTTTTTAACTAGATATGAAGAAGGAAATTTGTTAAACACAGGGGTGAGCACTCAATGCCAAAAAAATTCCTCATCTCATTGAAGAAGTAATGTTGACAACTATTCTCTGGAATGATATATTTATGTAAAAAAATTATTAAAACATTCATAAAATACAAAAAATGGTATTTTAGGCTTGACAACACTACCCAAAAATATTGAAAAATGTAGGCATATAAAATATGAAAATTGGTAGCTTGAGTGTGGCTTGTGACACTCAACCCCTAGGTCCCTTTTGATTGCTCGCATGACCCTCATAGTAATCTTTTCACTAAATCCCAATCATCCATAGACTTATAAATAGTGATTTAACCTCCTCCAAGTAGCATTTTCAATGCTGATTCCATCCCATTGGATCCCATTCCTTAAGGATAATAGTGCCCAACTTGGAATATAATGCTAAACCATAGGGTGTCCATTTATGGTGCTCCTATCTAAGTGAATTTTTACCACCAATAGTCATTTCCTTTTGATTCTTATTTTCCTTCTTATCAACCTAATGTGAATACATTCAACCCATGACCAATAGATCTCTATAAAAGCCCATTCAAAGTTCATTTATAAGGGGTTGGCAATTATTACAAAGCAATCAAGAATACAAAAAAACTACTCAAATAATGTTCCCTATTCTCTACATACAACCAACCAATACAACAACATGCTTATTCAAACCCTCACACCAGTCTCTAGCCACCTCAATCACACCTAGTTTAGCATTTTTCATTTTCATATCACCCTTGCACAAAGCAAATCAAGTAGGAGAACCACATATGGCTTGATCCCTCTTGGGAGTATTGGTATATAGGCAGCGTGCCCATACAAGCAGTGTGGATACATGTTTAGTGAATATTACACACACTAACCCCCCTCTTTCCCAAAGTTTTTCAAAGCATAATATAGTCTTAGGTTTTAAGACTAAATTAGCTATACATGGAGTTCTGCAGATATCCAATAGTCAAAATTTCATAGGTAGGCTCACATAGACATAATAAATAAAATCTAAAAATCTCAGGTCTCTTGGACAATGGCAGTAGAAGAGGACTATAGAATCAGACCCTAGGGTCTCCTATTTTAGTGCTCCTATCCTTTCATAAAACAAAGGCCAGATCCTAGTTTGCAACATTGTCCTAGTCCTACACATTGAATTTCAAACTCTATCTTGATCATCTTAGTCCATTTTTAGTTGTCTTATTTTCTTCACATTTATTTTTATTTATATAAAGGTTAAAATTACAATTAAATTACAAAAATTAGTAGCTTAATTATTGAAATATTATTTACTAATTTAATAAACTCAAACCCTTAACTAAATTAGGAATAATACTCCAATATTCCCAAAATTGTTAAATCATTTGGTGAACCCGACTTACATCAAACAAAATCTAAAACCCTAGGCACCCTTAGGGTTTTTCCTTCATATTTCTATGCAAAAAATTAATTTCAAATTTTTGATTTTTTTATAATTTTATGTGCATTATTTTAGTAAAATTTATTTTATATTTTAAATTATTTTAATAATTTTAAAAAATTCTAAAACCCCAACCCAAAACCCTAGATTTCCAAACTAGGTCCTCAAACCCCAAGCCTTCCTCCCTTACAATTTTTAGATAATTTTTTTGGAATTTTTGTAAATTATTTGAAGTGTCACAAATATTTTCAAAATCTCTACGTTATTAGTTATTATTGCATTTATTTGCTTAATAGTACTTTTTCATATTCTCTTTGGTGAAAGAAATAAAATGGCAACTAAGGCACTTATTTCCTCTCACCCCATAAATCAATTTCTAATTTTTTCTCATAATTATGACAATGAATGGATAAATTTGCAAAATTTCACATTAGATAGAAATTTGAAAAATGATTTCATTTACAATGAAGATAATTACTATTGTATTAATGAGGAATATGATGATACATGTGAAAGTGATGGTGAAACAAAAATAGATGCATCTTCTTCACTCAAACCTATCTCTTTTATTCCCTCTTCTAAAGAAAATACTTTTGATAAATGGGAAAGATAATTTTCACCTCATTCTCCTATGCAAAATACACTAAATGAACAAATTAATTATGCACGTCCAAGTGAACCTCTTATTGGTGATACTTTGCTTTCATGTGAACCTAATATCTCTCTCTCTCTCTTTTGTTACTTCCATGTTAAAATTACAACAATATAAATGCATTAGAATCAAAATTCCAATGCATAGTTCAAATGATCCATCTAAGGTTATTAACTTTACTTTATCAAAATAATGTCTAAATGATAACTCTCTTTATCTTACTTCTAATATTGTGAATGGAAATAATGTATACACTCCATCTATGGATAGCATAAATGCACATAATATTCCATTTTCAAATGATAATTTATTGCATATTAGAAAATAATTAGATTCTTCTCTTACACCTCTCCCTAGTTACAATGGAAGTGATAATGAGTATGATAGTGAACATGCAAATGAATATGAAAATGAGAGTGATTATGAAAAATATTTCAATTATGATAAGTCATGGAACAATGATGATTATTATGCACATATTAAAGAAAAAATGAATCTCATGTTTCTAACTCTTCTCTCACTCCTCTCAAACATAATGCACTACCAAATGTTGTTTCTACTTCTACACATGCCTCTATTTCAAATAATGCACATATTTATGATAACATCACTTATTCTACTCAACTGGAATGTGATTCACTAAAACATAAAGATACAAATGAATCTTCCAAGCCACCCCTCACTATAGTAAAACCCAATTTTCACTATTAACCTAAAGAGAATGGTAGCCCACATCCCTCTAGTAAGGTCCAAGTTACCATTACTCCCAAGGTTAAAGTGAGCACACCCCCTCTTTATGATCCAATTTATAAATGTAGCATTCCCATGGATAAAATCAATGATCAAATTCAATGATTAAATTAACCACTTCAAGATGCTAATATACCATCATAGGAGATTATTTCATTGATGCATGAAGTTGGTAAATTACAACACCAAGTACATATCCTTACCTTGGAAAACAAGGCTTATAAGTCTTGGATGGATGCCAATGATTTACATGGGAACCCTCTTTCAAAGGCATTTTTAAAATATTAATTGCCTAAGCATTTTTAGATACCATCATTGCCTCACTTTGATGTAACTAGAGATCCATTCATACACCTTCAAGCCTTTTGGAAGGCTTTACCATGTCATGCGAGTCCTTTGATTTTACTAAAGTTATTCCAACATAAATTATTGGGGGAAGCACAAAATTGGTCCTTTCATCTACTCCCCATTGGCTCCTTACACATATATGATGACTTAGAGGAGGCATTTCTCAGATATTACATAGCCAACACGAAACCTTGTGTTACATATGATAAACTTGACACATTACATCAGAATACTTTAGAGCCAGTTAGTGATTATATCTTACAATTCAAGGCTCACTTGTTATGATTGATCTCCAAAACAATAGATTTAGAGATTCAAAATATCTTTATCAAGGGGCTTAACCAACCTCTCCTTGAGCATCTATTATATCTGACAGAGTCCTCTTTCAGACACTTATGCTATATAGTACTAGCCTTGGAAAAGAAATTGGGATTGATTAAGGCAGAATTAGTTAATCAAATCACTCTAGATTTCATAGTAGTGCCTACATATTTCTAGCCTATCACACATCATCCACCATGTCTTGAACAAGATAGGAGACCACAACCAAAAAAACAACCAGTTAAGAACAGTGAGCTAGTTTCTAGAGCACAACACACAGTATGCACTATGGAAAACAACATCTAGGCACCACTATAGTTTGATTCAGAGTGGGATATCCCATGTGTGATATTATCAACAATACTAGATAGGAGGTTAATCACATTACCTTATACTCATAGACAAGATCCACATCTCTTATAGAGATAACCACATTAGCCTTTTTGTAACTATCATTGTATCTATGGACATAGAGATAATGATTGTTATGGACTCAGAGATTGTGTTAATAAATGAGTTGATAATAGTATCATAAAATTCACACTAGGAGCATCAAGATCTCTTCCATAATGGAACCATATACCTCATTCCTCCATAACTAAGTCATACTAGGACATTCCTTCATGGGAATCATCGGTTACTCATCATGAGAGTAATGCGGTTTATAAGATAGAGCCTCAGAAGAGATCTCCTATCCAATCTACTTAGAATTTTTGGAGACAAGTATAGTGAGAATACACTACATATAACAATGTAGTCTAAGGAATACATAGTGTAGTTCCATATACAGGCACCGTAGTAGAGTACCACTCCACATAGATATTCACTACGACCAAGTTTTTTGGGTCGTATCTCATGTAGTAACCTGTTATGATTGAGATTAGATAAGCCCCCATCATAGGTTATAGTTCCATCTCAACCTATTGCTTATTCATATGCATCATAGAGTATCTCTCCAAATAGATATTCACTATGACTGAGTTTTCTAGGTCCTATTTCATGTAGCAACCCACTATGATTGACACTAGACAAGACATCATCATAGGTTATAGTTCCATATTAACCTATTTCTCAGTCATATACATCACAAAGTATTGATATAGAGATATATTCACTACAACTGAGTTTTCAGGACTTATTTCATGTAGCAATCCACTATGATTGTGAATCAATGAGCCTCTTTTACAACACATAGTTTTAGTTGCACATCCATTGAGGTTGCATATTATAGAGTTTACATGTATAGATACAATTAGTGAACCATAGACAACATCAAATATAGGGAATGTTTGTACATAACATGAAGAGTATGGCCACTTATTCAGTTGGCCATCGGGGTTCAATTATTATTGAGATTCATACATAGTCGAGGCCTTCATCTCCAACATAGAGAGTTTATACAATTTCATAGAGGCCTCTTTTAGAGAAACCACAATTTAAAAATTTTAGATAGATTCTAGTCATATTTTTCACACCTAGGGTAGTATCATTGAGGTTTCATACCTCTACACATAAATCACATGTTCAAAGAGCTTCTCCTACTACCAAATGGGTCCCTAAGAACCTTACAGTTGTATCCACTTCTCAGAGTTATAGGGGGACCCCATAGTTCCACTATAGATATTTCAAAGAATTTATATCATACATAGCTTTCAAATCCATCATCTTATCCCTTCCATGATGCTTTATGATCACACATAATCCCTCTCCTTGATACAAGACACCATGATAGGGAGTCTCCCATGACACTCATCAGTTAGTATCATTTATTCTCAGTATTAATTATATATAGTATTTTTTATGCTTGATTGTACATAACATATTCCAAAATACAAAAATAATACAAAATTACAAAATACCAAAAATATTCAAATAATTCCAAAACACAAAAACATTTCAACTATATGCATTATCCATGCTTTACATTTTTACTACCATGTTAGAATTATATTTTATTGTTGTATGCTAATGTTAATTGATTTATATACATTAATATGGTTCACTTGATCTTCATTGAGTGTGTGCATTGACATCCGCATATTTTATTTTTTCACTCTACCCATTGAGGGGGCATCCTACTTCTACATTCGAGACACATATCGATATGTCTACCCACTGGGGGAATCTTTCATATGACTACACCATCCAATTTATGTCATTCCCACACCATAAACTCTAGTTATTATGTTGATGTACAGTTTTTACTAGCTTACACATATTACTCTATTGACACTCACTAGTATATAACACTTGTGTATTTCTTAGCATATAACTAGTCTTGTACTACATATCTTGCATACTTTCACTTCTTGCTTTGATTAGTTAGATGCGATTGTATTTTTAGTATATTACATGATTTCCTTTCTTGTTTTATGTTCTTTATATGTTTGAATTTCTCAATTCTTATTTGTATCATGTATGTACCTTAGGATATTTGTCAATGTCCTTTGCATGTACTTTTATATTTCATTGTGGCTTTCATGCCAAACTTGCTTGTTTACAAATATATGTGTATGTGGAATTTGAATATGCATTGTATGCTTGCTTTCCAATTTGAGTGAAATGTCCCATGTCCCTTATTTTCTTGGCCCCTTGGCCACTCTTGTATGCTCCTTTCTTCTTGCCTTATGTGCTTATTTCTTGATTGTTTGTAATGCCATGATCCACATCATGCATTCTATTACTTTCTTTGATGCCATGATGGACATCATGATCCATCACTAATTGACAACTAAAAACTAACCAAACTTACAATTTCAATTTAGTAAATTACACATGTTATTACATTGTTATATCTATCTAGGCATACCCATGTTGATCTAACAATTTCCATTACAAACCATGCTATATCTTGAGATATCTTGTTGATTATCATTGCTATATCATGTATTTTATAGAATAACACACTTGTAGGGATATTTATTTCAATGGAAATCATTGTAGGATCTTCATTTCAACCCTCAAAAGAGAAGGCAATAAATAGGGGTTTTGTCATAGAGATCAGAGCTCCTAACAATTGAAATTTTAGCTTTTATAACACCTAAAACAACAACCAGACTTCAAACCAAGTAGAACAAACTAGGCAAATAATGATAATTTTAGAACAGTCATCAGAATTAGCCCAAGACAAGAGCATCAATATTGGTCTACAGTTCCAAATATCAGGGTGTCTATTTTTGATGCTCTTGTCCAAACATAAAAATTCAAATTTTCTAGAAATAGACAAAAAAGTAAGACTAGTTACGATTTTTCAGCAATAGTTCAGTTCAGAGTCAATAGTTTTAGTATAGTTTTATTCAAATAATCTAGATATGAGGGGAATCATAGATGGTATGATGGCTCTCACTTTTAGTTTTAGATACAATAATTGGTATAACTTCCAAATCAAAATCCATGTTTCAAACACTAATGATTGGGGGTAATATGTGTGACACATTTGACTTCTTTTATTTTTGAGTTTAGTATATTACCCAAGTATTCTTAATATTTTCATGCCTTACTCCATTTTTAGGTGGTTGGCATCATTTTTGAGTGGCTTTCACACAAGCCTATTGCCTAGTTTCAGAGTGGCTTTCATACAAGCCTAATCTCCAACTTTTTTGAGTGGTCAAGAGTGGCCTAGTTTCTAGCATACATTCGGCTATCCACACCAACATTGTTATATTATAGGACATTAATTGGCTTCAAGAGCCATCTCATATGACACACATTTCATACTAGTATCATTTCATTACTTCACTTCATGAGGCAATGATAGATCCAAAGGACTAGCTAGCCTTTGTATTCTCAAGCTACTTACTTAAAGGGATTGGACACATAGTCCAAACATCGATTAACATGTGCATGATCACATAGCTTCACTTAGTGGGAGATGATGGAGCTAAAGGGTAAGTCTTTGCATTCTTGAGCCACTTTCAAGGAATTAAGCACTCAACTCTATTCATGATATTAATTTTGGTATAACATCATTCATCACACACCCAACATACCTAGCATCACTAAACATCACAATAGGTTTTGTATTGGTCTTCATAACTGGTGAGGTGTATTCATTCCTTTCTCTTCCTCTCTCTCTTACTCAACTTTTGTAAGTTCTTATTTTAGATAGTGTATCTAGTAAGAATTGATATACTTTTTATTTTCTCTTATATATTTACACTTCACAACGTGCTCTCTCTATACACACCTATCATTGTCAGGGAATCCAAGAACAAACACACTTGTTCTGATCCCACTTGTTAGGATCTTGATCCTCAAAAAGAGCACAATATGATTACCAAACTTAAGCAATTAAACATGCAGAAATATACCAGAAGTACAAGTAACTAGAATTCAAAAATAGCACAGAATATAAGAGACAATACACTATCTTGTATTAACATTTGTACAAAAAAGAATACAATAAAGAGCCGCCACACTATTCCACCTTACAGAGGCTTCCCACACCTCAAGTGTATAGTAATTCTTCTTCAAAACACTCTCCTACCAAAAATGGTCCCAACATCCAACTCACACACAGAATTGGTGTTCACCTCTCCAACCAGTCAGTAATAACCCTGCTAGTACACCAAGCACTCTATAGTACTTCAAGTTGATCTCTTATGAACCTATAACCTGCAATTCAATATACCATACTTACAATGGAAGGATCTTCCTTGCCTTCCTTTCTAGCTCATTTATGGAACTAGGAGAAACACACACTTTGTTCTCTTCACTAGCACACTTTACAATACATGCCAATGGGTCTATAAATAGATCCCAGACTTGAACAATAACTTAGACTCTTAGTTTGCTAATAATAGACACGCAGCTCAAGACTTGACAATAGCCTTTACATGCAAACACTTCTATTCACTAAACTAACTATTCGTGCAATGAATAGTTTTGGAACACACAGGCGATCAACGTCGGCCCCTGCTTGCCTGGTGCTGCCGACGTCAGCCAATTACCTGCCGACATCGATTGCCTTCTACACTGATCATGACCAACATCAGTCATGCTGCCAATGTCAGTGCTTGTGGGTCTTCAACAACCTCCTGTTTCTTTGTCTGCAACAAGTTGAAGCTTTTAGCTCCACAACCTAACAATCTCCCACTTGGAGATAAACAGCTGTAACTGTACCTATACCTATACATCATCTATTTTGTTCCCTTGGCTTCGTATCCCTCTTCAAGATCACTCTTGAATACCACCCACTAAAAACCCTATAGTGCAACACCTATAATCCAAATCACCTACCACATCTACATCTACAAACCATGTAGAAAATAACTTGAACCTGCATAGCATGTGCACTTGCTGCTGGTCCCTCTAAGAATCCACTGAACAACCCTCCAAAGCTTCTTTCCTGGATTGGCTCCAAACTTGTGACAACTCCCACTGCTTGAGAAAACTCAGGTCTAGTACATAGCGTGCACTTAACCTCATTATGTGAATCAAGACACTATTCTGTGAATTGTCCAACCATCGGCGTGCTAACCAGTCTCACACAATCATCCTGAAACAAAGTCAACATATGACCTTCCATGTCCCTAGAACACACTCATGCCAAAGAATCTTGCTGCTCCCAGATTCTCCATGACACACCCCTAAACTAGCTTTACCTTTAGTTCAACAATACCTGTATATGTAACCCTGCAACAAGCACATCATATAGTAATAGGATAATGTAGCTAATATTATCCAACCTGGTAAAGAGAAACACAATGATCAAACCTCCATTGCCCTGCAGCTTATACAAGACCATATACCCTGATCTTTCATCTCACATATCCATTTCCACTCTTCTTCATCCTGAACATCCATTTGTCTCTCAGTGCTTACTTCCAGCTGGCAACTCCACCAAAAACTCTTGTTTGGTTCTCCTCCAAGGAATCACATCCTCCATCCTTGCCAAGCTCTCACTGTTTCTTGGATCTACCTGCTCTACTTCTTTAATAACTTCCTAGTTCTTTACCATAAGTGAGCAACAAGTAGTGTAAAGAAGGGAAATGATGAATTTGAGGCTTACCTACCCTTTAAGTCCTCCATATGGGTGCTTAAGACTCCTTGACAGCTTGCTATCCACCCAAAATTTGTCTCAGTGACCGATGTCGGTCACATTCTAGTCTGCACTCGACTGATGTCGGTTCCCTGCGACTGCCTCATCATCGATGTCGGTTCTCCCTTGCTAACATAGGTGTTTATCTACCCTGAGTCACCGACATCAGTCTGCACATAGCTGATGTCGGTCCCTATCTCGACACTGATGCTAGTTTTCCTACCAACGTCAGTCTCTGTGTTTTGCTTGTGAGAACTGACTTCTACCTACAAGCTCTTTTTGGATCAAACCCTTGTCCAAATCACCCTTGCTCTGCTGAGAATTCTTCTGCCCCTTGTGCTGAACTCTATTCGTCACCTTCTCCTTGAAAACCAAGGCTTTCCTATTCTTGTCACTAACATCGGATTCCTCAAGAAACGTTACCTTCTTCTTCTGCATACAGAAACCTTGATGTATGCTCTTCAAATCCGAAAGCATACCCTTTGACTCAAGAACATGCATTTCCTTCTTATTCATGTGACCAAGCCTATTAAGCCACATCTTTGAATCTACAGCTGAAGTAGATAACCCAGAAAGAGAATCAGTAATACAAGTAGATAGATAAAGTGTACCTAATTTCTTACCTCTTGCTATAACAAGTGCACCCTTGGTAACCTTCCAAGAGTCTGTTGTGAGAGTTACTGTGAAACCCTCATCACCCAAACTTCTTACAAAAATCAAATTCCACTCCAGAACTGGGACATGCATAACCTCCTTCAACACCCATGTGTTACCTATCTACAATTTCAGCTTCACTTTCCCTTTGCCAACCATCTGACAAGTCTTACCATCCCCTACACAAATTTCTCCAAAGTCTCCCTGGACATACTCATGAAAAAATTCTCTATTTGGGGATGCATGAAAAGAGGCACCAGAATCTAAAACCCAAGATTCTACTTTATCCAAAGAACATACCAGAGCATCCCATGTAACGAAATCCACAACATCTGCTTCTTCTTCATGTCCTTCATGCTAATCTACTACCAACCAACAATCTTTCTTTTCCTGCTCTTTCTTTCCATATTTCTAGCAGGTTATTCTGTCATACTTGGACTTGGACCTCCTATGATTAAACTTCTCCATTCATAGTCTACTGTCTTCTGCCATGGCTCTACTCCCACTCAAACAAAAACCCCTGTGAGTAACTTGTAATCAACACACACTAACCAAATCTAATCCAACCTGTTAGTATCCCAACCTAAAGCTCTGATACCAATTGTCAGGGAATCCAAAAATAAACACACTTGTTCTGATCCCACTTGTTAGGATCTTGCTCCTCAGAAAGAGCACAATATGATTACTAAATTTAAGCAATTAAACATGCAAAAATATACCAGAAGTACAAGTAACTAGAATTCACCAATAGCACATAATATGAGAGACAATACACTATCTTGTATTAACATTTGTACAAAAAATAATACAATAAAGAGCCACCACACTCTTCCACCTTACAGAGGCTTCCCACACCTCAAGTGTATAGTAATTCTTCTTCAAAACACTCTCCTACCAAAAATGGTCCCAACATCCAACTCACACACAGAATTGGTGTTCACCTCTCCAACCAGTCAGTAATAACCCTGCCAGTACACCAAGCACTCTATAGTACTTCAAGTTGATCTCCCATGAACCTGCAACTTGCAATTCAATAGACCATACTTATAATGGAAGTATCTTCCTTGCCTTCCTTTCTAGCTCATCTATGGAACTAGGAGAAACACACACTTTGTTCTCTTCACTAGCACACTTTACAATACATGCCAATGGGTCTATAAATAGATCCCAGACTTGAACAATAACTTAGACTCTTAGTTTACCAATAATAGACACGTAGCTCAAGACTCACAATAGCCTTTACATGCAAACACTCTGTTCACTTAACTAACTGTTCATGCAACGAGTAGTTTTGGAACACATAGGTGACCGATGCCGGTCCCTGCTTGCCTGGTTCTGCCGACGTCGATCGACTCCATGCTGACGCCGGTTTCCTTCTACACTGATCATGACCGACGTCAGTCATGCTACTGACGTCGGTGCTTCTGGGTCTTCAGCAACCTCCTGTTTCTTTGTCTGCAACCAGTTGAAGCTTTTAGCTCTACAACCTAATAATCATCACACAACTTCATGATCTTTACCCTTACAGGTAAGTTTAGATACACTTCCTATTTTCCCTTTATCCTAGTATTTTACTTTGCTACATCACTAAAATAAAGGAGGGGGGTATAAAATATGAAAATTGGTATCTTGAGTGTGGCTTGTGATACCCAACCCATAGGTCCTTTTTTGTTTCTCTCATGACCCTCATAGGCATCTTTTTACTGATTCCTAGTCATCTATAGCCTTTCAGACAGTGATTCCACCTCCTCCATGTAGCATTTTTGGTGATGATTGTATCTCCCTAGGTCCTATTCCTTTAGGACAATATCACCCAACTTGGACTATAGCATCAGACCCTATATGTCCATTTACAATGCTCCTATCTAAGTGAATTTTTACTACCACTAGTAATTTTTTACTAGTTCCTATTCTCCTTCTTTTTAGCCTAATGTAAATACATTTGAGCCATCACCAACAGATCTCTATAAAATCCCTTTTAAAGTTAATTTATAAGGGGTTGGAAATTATTAAAAATCAAGAAAGAATATAAACAAAACCACTAAGGCAATCATCCCTATTCTCTATATACAACCAACCAATACAACTACAAGCTTATTCAAACCCTCACACTAGTCTATAGCCACCTCAATCACACCCACTTTATAATTTTGCATCTTCATATACACCTTTGCACAATGCACATCAAGTGGGAAAATTACATATGGATTGATACCTTTTCTGAGTATTGATATGTAGGTAACATGCCCACATAAGGGGTGTGGATACACATCTTCATATACACCTTTGCACAATGCACATCAAGTGGGAAAATAACATATGAATTGATACCTTTTTAGAGTATTGATATGTATGTAACGTGCCCACATAAGTGGTGTGAAAACACATTCAGTGCATCTTCCACACACTAACCCCCCTCTTTTCTAAATTTTGTCAAAGCACCTTGAAGTCTAGGATTTGAAGACTAAATCAGATCTATAAAGAGTCATGGAGACATCCAATAGTCCAAATTTCATAGGTAGGCTCACATAGACACAAAGAACAAAACCCAAAAAGCTCTGGTATCCTAAACAATACTGGTAGAAGAGGATGATAGCATCTGACCCTAGGGTGTCATATTTTAGTGCTCCTATCCTTTCAAAAAATGAAGGCCAAATCTTGGTTTAAAACACTATCCCAGTCATGTATAGTGAATTCTAGACTCTATCTTAGTTATCTCAATCTATTTCTAGCTAAATTTTATTTTCTCCACATTTATTGCTATTTATAAAAATGTTAAAATTATAATTAAATTAAAAAAATCAATAGCTTAATTATTAAAATGTTATTTATTGATTTAATTAAATCAAACTCTTAAATAAATTAGGAATAATACTAAAATATTCCCAAAATTATAAAATCAAAAAAATATGAATCTTGCATATTGGCCAAACAAAAAAGGGAATTGTTTCAAAATTCAAAATGGAGTGCTGACAAGGAGTTGCAGTTGGTTCACTTTGGTCTATGTTCTCTTCCAATTATTTATAATAGTGGTGATAAGTAATTCATGTTGTTCACTGATCAATATAAGTTAAGCTCACAATGTTGGGGGATAAAAGGGGGCCTACCTATAGACATGTTTCCCTAAAATTATGAAAAATCTCAAATTTTGTAGATTATTTGAGATGGCTACACTCAAAATTTAAAGATTGTATAAAAACATGAATTTTATAATTTTGAGACTCATTTACAAAATAAATAAAAAATTAAAATGGTTAATAAAAAACTAGTAAAACATATAAATTTAAAGAGAAAATCGTGTTTTTTATGAAAACATAGTAGATAGTTGTTTGTATGATGCAACCTTTTATAGAAAATTTTAGTATTTTTTAAAACCCTTTTGTGAAACATTAGATGAGATCATCTAGTTTTTGACCTATATTTTATTAAAAAAATAATAATGGATATATTTTTTATTAATCTTACAAGTAAATAGATCCTAAAAACTAACAAAAAATGGATAGATGGTCTTACGACCTCCATAACTACCTCATTTGTTTTTTGAATGCATATAGACTTATGCCTAGTTGATGACCATTTTTTTTACTTTTGGATCAATGAAAAAAAAACTTAAACATATATAGGCATGTGGTGTCTTAAAAAAGACATAGTTAGAGATCAACATAGATAAAAACCTTAAAATAGTCTAAAAATTAAAAAAAATCATATATTTGGAAATGGGAGAGCATACTCATCATCGTGGTAATAATTTTATGAATTAGATCATTGAAATTGATAGTGCATTTGGTGATGGAAGTTCAATTTTGTTATTTTTCTCAAACTCTTAGATTCAGCTGTGTGTTGATAGACCCAAGCCTTTGGCTCGAGAATCTAAGCCATTTTCGAGCCAAAAGTAAACAAGGATCTATTTATGTGTTTTTATGTTTATGATTATATCTCTTCACATTCATATATATATATATATATATATATATATATATATATATATATATATATATATATATATATATATATATATATATATTGGAGTGTATCAATATATACACTAGCAAAAAAAGGACATAATTGTTATAGTGATGCAATTTTGATGCATTTTCACCCACAAACATAATTTGGACTATATAACATATGATTTATGGTTTAATCAGACCCAATTTCATTAAATAATAAATGAAAGAGTCAATTATTTCAATGGAGGAATTAGGGCCAGTTTACACCCTTAATTAATTAGGGGTAAATAGCCAATTGTTTGAATGAAAGAATCAATTGTTTCAATGTGATTTGTGTCATATTTGGCTCTAATCTCATTAAACAATGAAGCTTATAGTTATTTGGTTCAATGATAGATGCAAGTTTGACATGTATAAGATGTGGTTTGAGGATTTATAAACTCTAATGTCATCATGTAATGAATGAAATAGTAAATTGGTTTAATTGTGGAGGAAATTAGGTTTAATATGAGCCACTTAAACCTAATTACCACTATACAATGTGATTTAAGGCTAAATTAGTTTTGATTTTATCATAGATTGAGCCAATTAGTGAAATGGTGTAATCAGTGACATGATTTTAAAAAATTGAGCCACATTCAAATGTAGTTTGAATTACATATGGTGTAATTTTAAGCTAAATTGATTCTAATGTCATCATATAATGAATGAAATAGTTGATTCATTCAATCAAAGAGGTAATTGAGGCCAATTTGAGCCCCTTCAACCTAATTATAAGAGTAAGACATAATTTGGGGCTAAATTATCTTTCATTCTATCATGAATTGATCCAATTAGTTAAATGGTGTAATTACAAACACGGTTTGGGCCAAATTAAGCCTATTGGACCTAAATTATGGGTTATGATTTTGGGTGTAGGGTTATAATTAGTCAATTAAGGTTGGATAAAATTGAACCACGTGAACCTAATTTGGACTATATAGGATGTAATTTTTGGTTTAATCAGCCCCAACATCTTAATAAAATAAAGAAAATAAGCCATCAATTAAGTCATGAAGGCAATTTGGGCTTTGAGCCTAGGTTTAACCTAATTATAAGAGAAGGACATGGTTCAGGGATAAATTGGTAATGAATTGATCAAATTAGTCAATTGGTGTAATTAAAGATTTGATTTGGGTTAAATTAAGCCATATGAACCTAATTTATGGATGAATCCATTCTATAAGATGTAACATATGGCTCAATTGACCCTTTAATTACATCACAAATGTAAATTGGTAATTGGGGTCAATATGAACATGTTGAACCTAAATGCAAGTATATGATGTGATTTGGGACTATAAATTAATATTTCCTCACATATCAAGCTAAATAGTTTATTATTAAAATCAATGATGCAAGTTGGATGAAATTCAACCCTGTGAACCTTATTTTGACTATATAGGATTTTATTAGGGGGTTAATCAACTCCACTGTCATAATATTGTAAATCAAATATAGTCCACCTATTAAATCGCTACGTAAATTGGGGCCAATTTTAGCCCATTAAACCTAACTAAAAAATTAAGACATGAGTTAGAGCTAAATTAGCTCTGATTATGTCGAGTTTATCCAAGAAGTTAATTAGTGTAATTAGGGACATGATTTGGGCCATATTAATCCATGTAACCCTAAATTATGGCTCGGTCCATTCTATAAGATGTAATATATGGCTTAATAAACCCTTTAATTGTATCACAAATGCAAAATACGTAGGTAAATAGGGTCAATATGAACCAATTAAACTTGAATGCAAGTATAGGATGTGATTTAGGGCTAGAAATTATCTCATATTTCTTCATGAATATCAATTCAATTATTAAATTATTACAATAAGTGATGTAATTTGGATGAAATTTAATCTTGTTAACCTTGTTTTGACTATATACAATGTAATTTGGAGCTCAATCGACCTCACTATCATAACATCGCAATCCAAATATAATACACATGTTCAATCATAAAGTAAATTGGGACCAATTTGATTCCATTCAACCTAACTATAAAAGTAAGACATGAGTTGGGGATAAATTATCTCTGATTATGTCAAAAATTGATCCAATTAGTCAATCGGTGTAATTAGAGACGTGATTTGGGCGATATTGAACACCATGAACCTAAATTATGACTCAATCCATTTTATAGGATGAAACCTATAGATTAATCAACCCTTTAATTATATCAAAAATGTAAATACAATGGTAATTGGGGTCAATATGAGCCTATTTGACCTAAATACAAGTGTAGGATGCAATTTAGGACTATAATTTAGTGCATATTTCATCATGCATATTGAGCCAATTAGTTTAATGTTATAATTAGTGATGTAATTTAGATGAAATTTAACCCCATAAACCTTGTTTTGACTATATAAGATGTAATTTAGGGGTGAATCGACCATACTTTCATCACACCCTAAAGTAAATATAATCCACCTATTCAATCATGAAGGAAATTGGGGCCAATTTGAGCCTATTCAACCTAACTACAAAATCAATATGTGAGTTGAGGTTAAATTAGATCTGATAATGTCAAGAGTTGTTCTAATTAGTCATTTGGTGTAATTAGAGACATGATTTGGGCCATGTTGAGCTCTGTGAACCTAGATTATGGCTCAATCAATTTTATAGGATGTAAAATATGACTTAATAAACCCTTTAATTATATCACAATTTCAAATATTGAGGTAATTTTGTTTAATATGAACCCATTTAACCTAAATGAAAGTATAAGGTGTTATTTGGGGCTATAAATTAGCTCATATTTCCTTGTGCATATTGAGTCAATAGTCAACTGTTACAATCAATGATGCATGTTGGATAAAATTCAACCATATGAACCTTGTTTTGAATATATAATATGTAATATAGGGGTTAATTGACCCCACTATCATAACACCCTAAACTAAATAAAGTCTACCTATTTAGCCACAGAAGAAACTAGGGCCAATTTGAGTCCCTTCAACTTAACTATAAAATCATGACATGAGTTGGGGATAAATTAGCTCTAATAATGTTAAGAGTTGATATAATTAATTAATTTGTGTAATTAGAGACATGATTTGGGACATATTGAGTCTCATGAACCTAAACTATGGCTCAATCTATATACACATAATATTTTCAAACTTTCTAATTATTGATGCTTTCTTTCTTGTAAAAACCCATTGAGTCTCAATCTCTTTGAGTGCATGCCTTAAGGGGTGCACCAATGAAAATGTGGGTAGACCATTGGTACTTCAATAGATTGTTGTACCTTTACTACCATTTGCTATCTATTGACTAATTTTGACCCCAAGGTCAAAATGTTAACCCCTATAGGTGAAAATGTTTTGTCATGTCTTGTTAAACTAGTTCAAAGTCTTTTCATGCCTTATATGATCTCTAATGTGTCTTTATAAAACCTTATTAGCATTATTTAAGGATTATTTTTAGAAATTAAGGTAAAGTCTTTTTATGGTCTTTCTTTGTTTTATATTAGCCTAGTCATGTCATGAAGTGATGAAACTTGGTCAATTGGCACTCATAGGTCTCTAGGTGTTATTCAAAGTCATTTCATGCCTTAATCACCTTCAAATATAATTTCATGATGTTTTGGAGAAGTTAAGATTATTTTTTGGACTTTAAGGTAGTGTTTATAAATAAAAAGATGATTTTTACTAACTCTCATGTATGCCCAAGCTTTCAAATGCTAAAAATTAGTAAAAAGTCCTTTCAAGGTCCTTAGAGAAATTATACAATTTCCTTATATGTCAGGATGTCAGATAAAAGTTAGAATCTTGAATTTCAATGCTTTAAAGGGGAGTTTTGGCACTTGTACAGACTTTTTGAACTCAATTTTAGGTGAAAATAGTTTATCAATGTCCTTTCAAATTTTATAGGTTAGAATTAGGCATGGAAGGAAGTTTTAGGTCTTAAAATTACAAAAACCTCTTTCTATCTCCCATTTCTCTCTTCACAAGCTCATGAAGTTATTTTTTAAGAGAATGGTATAGGTTGTATAGGACACATATGGCATATAAATTAGTGGCATTAGTATTTTTATTGAGCTCCTTATCTTTATGAATAATTACTAAGAATTGAAGGTGCTTTTTCGAGGATCAAAACCATCATGCAATTAGTTTTAGGCATTTCAAGTGAAGGAATGAACTTTTCAAAGCATGGGAATAGTTTTAATGATCCTAAGAAGTTGACAAGTCACTCTCGTAATATTATCCAACATTTTATTGGCACGTGTCACCTCAATTTGATAGGAAACCCCCATTATTCTTAATTTATAGGGTGATTGTTTTGGTCTCATGAATGTTTTAGGGTCTTCAATAAAAAAACATTGATGAAGGTTTTCCATCATATTTTAGTTCTTTCCAATTCCCCATATCTCTATAAAATATTATCAAAGTTTTTCACCCTTATACCATTCTACCAAGCAACATCTAGTGTTCCTCACTTTAAGGCTGTGAGAGGGTTGTTTGTAAGTAAATGGTCACAAAGATCTTGTTTTGCATTGGATTTTTACATGCTCAAGAGTAGTTTGAGGATATTAACTCCTATATAATTCATGAAACATTAATGAAGATTGAACTCATAGTCTATATAGGTCAAGAGTGACCTTATAAATGTTTCTTGTATCAAAATGTAGACCTATAGATCTACCTAAGACTATAAGTATCTTTTACATACACTATGAAATATTTCTTGTTTGAAATGGTTTTTAAGGGGGTGAATAAGGCATGAAAAATATGTAATCACCTTTGATAAGTTATATACTAATGGACAATATGTGGTGTCAAGACCCAAGTCAAGATAGATAATAACTAGTTGTAGGTAGACAATGAACCTTTGTACAGTTTAAACCTAATTTTGAGAAATAAAACTCTCAAAAAAATTATAAATTCAATGCTTTAAATTAAGGGGGAAGAATGAATGCAAGACTTGACACACTCACAATACATATATCATATTCATCAAAGAAATTACAATAATATCCACTCTATCATGTTGAAATCATTCAACTTACAATATCTTTGCTTGCCTAAAGAACTAAGGGAAAATACCATGAACCACTATGAAAACTAGGAAGGACTATCCTTCCTTTTAAAGAAACACAAAAGTTGAAAACACACTATTCATGGATAAAAATGCATACTTCCACCATGAAGACTTAAAATAAGTGGATAAGATGGTATGACATGGAAATATACTCCACTTACCCCACTTAGACCCAAGATCATTAAGGACAAACCTCCCCACATGGAATTTGGCATCCCACCTTCAAGAAGAGTTAAAAATGAGTGGAGAATTCACTATTTACATAGTAAAAGTTATCCCCCACCTTTATAATCCACTAAATCTTAATGGATCCTCCATTTTCTCTATTATATTTTGTCCTTACGTGAAATTAGTGTCATATCCACATAGACAAGCATAAATAGTAAAAAAGTGTTGAATAGGAATAGTGTCACCTTGTAATAGTGTCAAATAGTAACCACCATGACACCTCACCAAAAGAAACACATCATCAAGACACTTTACAACTTATAAACACATCACTAAAACACATAAGCAATTTTAATAGTGGTGCCACATCATCCTCCTCTATTTTAAGTCAATTTAGCTCTTGCAAGTTACTTTGATGATAACTCTAACATTTATCTTTGTTCATCTTTTTTAGCTCCCACTCTATGATCCAAGTGTTGTCTTCTAGTGGCAATCCTTCCCAATGTACCAAATACCTTTTGTAGTTCCCCTACCTTATGTGACAATATTTATATTTCTCCAATTTTCAATGTTTCACTTTTGTATGATTTGTATGTATACTTCTCCATGGAAATCATACAAATCTAAAACATTAAAAATTGAAGAAATATCATTTTCTTCTAGCAAGCTTACCTCATAGACATTGTCACTGATCTTCTTCACAATTTTGTAAGATCTAATCTTCTTGTATTTCAATTTGTTATAGGATCCTGTAGGAAATCTCTCTTTCCTAAAATACACCATCAATAATTCTCTTTCTAAAAAAGACTTTGATCTACTCTTAGCATAAGATAATATCTTATAATTCTCATTACTCCTCTGTAAACTCTTTCTCACCTCTACTTGTAATTGTTGTATATGCTCTGCAAAAGTCTCATCATCATCACTTACTCTTTCTATAATGGAAAACTATACCAAATCAAAAACACCCATTGGATTTTTACCATAAACCACCTAAAATGGTGATTTCCCTATTGATCTATTCACTGAACTATTGTATGAAAACTTAGCTTGTGGTAAATCCAAGTCACATTGCTTAGTCTTCTATCCAAAAATGTTCTTCAACAAATTTCCCAAACTTTTGTTGATAGCCTCTATCTATCCATCTATTTATGGATTATGCACTATTGAACTAAAACTTAGTATCCAAAATTTTCCACAAATTTTTACAAAACTGACTTAGAAACTTAGTATCCCTATCTAAATTAATGGACTTTGGAATACCATGCAATCTCACAACATCTCTAAATAACAATTATGCAACTCTAGTGGCATCACTAGTTTTCTTACATGCAATGAAATGAACCATTTTGGAAAATCTTTCTACAACAACAAAAATATAATCGTTACCTCTCTATGTGTTTGGTAACCCCAACATAAAATACATACTCAAATCTACCCATGGTTCACTTGGAAGTGGTAATGGCATGTACAATCCCATATTTTGTGTATGTCCTTTAGCCACTTGACATATTCTACGTCTTGAAACATATCTTGTCACATCTATTTTCATCTTTGGCCAAAAGTACTTCTCTACCACCAAAGTTATTGTCTTAGCTTTGAAAAAATGACCAATTAAACCTCCATAGTGAAACTCTCTTATAATGTTGTCTCTCAAAGACCCAAACTGAATGCACAACTATCTTCCCTTGAAGAGGTAACCATCTTGAATAAGATATTCATCTTGAATATTACTTGCATCTTTGGTTAATGTATTCCTACATTGCTCAACTATCTCACCAAACTATGGATTAATATCATAAAAATCTTTGATAAACTCAAATTGTTAAGCATGATATATACTGAGAGGGGGGGCGAGTCAGTATATTATATATCTTATAAAATTTTACCTAATCAAATTCAACTTAACTATTCATTCAATATATGCAATACAAAGGAAACAATAAACACCATACAAGATAGAGAGAGACATCATATTTTAACATGGAAACCTAATGTGGGAAAAAAACCATATAGAACAATCTCAAGTATATGAATGAGCACCAACTCAAACTACAAAATTTTCAAGCACTAACTTGCAGGAGCACTAAACCCTTTTTTGAGCACCAAAACAACAACTATTCATGAGAACCAACCCATAGGCGCACCAACCTCTTTGTTGAGCACCAACACAACAACTATTCATGAGAACCAACCCATAGGTGCACCAACCCTATTGTGTATACCACACAACTATCTCTCAATGTTGCTTTCTCAACAAATGATAGCACATTACTATATCTCTTTCTTTTCTCTCCTCTGCTCTTCTAAGCATGATATAATAATTACAAACCATGCTCTTTCTCACATCTTACAAATGGCTTCTTAAGCCTTTATTTATAGCTTACCAAATGAACTGTGGCATTCACCTTTTGTGACCTTTCAATCCTCATAGAAATGGTGCAACATTTGCATACCCTTTGAATCTCTGCATTTGAAAAGTCACATGGTGACCCTTCATGATCAAATGCTTCCTTTCCCCTTTTGTCTTTATCTTGGTGACTTTGAATTCCTCAAAGTTTCCCTTCATGAGAAATTACACATTTCTTCTCTTGTCTTCACTTGGTGACTCTTTAAATTATTCAAGAGGACTCTTCATGGGAAAATGTGTCCTTTCCTTCTTTTATCTTTACCTCGTAACTCTTTGACTTCTTCATGGGCTCTTCTTTTGAATTTATGCAATCAAAAATATATTCATTAATATTAAATAAATATCAACACACTTTAGCCAAAATACGAACATTAAAAACACATTTAAATAATAAATTCTATGGGGCCTTTATCACCAATGCTAGACCTTTGACATCAATGACAATATTTCTAGGAATCTCCCCCTTTGTCATTGATGGTAACCTCAAACTAAAACTACCACATCCTAAAACCTGTACTTCACATGTCAACCTACATATATAGCCAAAATGAAAAACATAAAGTAAATCCCCCCTACTGTATCATCTTATACCTGTACCTATACCTAATTTTGCACTTCTTCCACTTTGAAATCAATGGCAAAGGGCCTATATTGGAGATAACACTTAGCACACCCTCAAATAATTCTAATCCTCAATGGTAGGAAGTAAAAGAGATTACTCCCAACTCTTGTTGTATATCTTTGAATGTGTCCTTTGATTATGCCTTTGTGAAGATATCTGATAACACATATAAATTGTTGCTTGTCCTTTGAGCATCTACCTTCAACTCATCTGTATATTTTCTTTTTATGTCACAACCTTCTACATAAATCTTGAATGTGTATCCCTGATCAAATATTTGACTTACACTTAATAGATTATGCTTAAGACCTTCTACATACAATAAATTCTTAGTCTTGGTTCTACCATTATCTAAACTCAAAGTACCTTTTTCAGCTATCCTAGTAGTGGTTTTGTCTCCAAATTTTACTATGCCACCATTGATATTATTTAGAGTTATAAACTTGCTCTTGTCTCCTGTCATGTGCTCGAACATCTATTGCTAATAAACCATGGCTGTTCTTCATTTCTTGCATGTAAAGCTATCTGAACTAACATAGAATCTTCAGGTTGTTTCTTCTACCATAATTTTTTTTGACCTTTCTTCTTGATGAATGGAGCCTTGAAACTCTGATCCTTCTTGATTGACTTGAACATGCTTCTACAATGTTGGGTTATGTGTCCTAAATTATTTCACTTGTAACATATTATGGCCTCTTCATCAAAGCTTGACAGAGGAGCAAAAGAGTTATGGTTTATGCTTGACTCTGCATGATTTTCCTTCTTGTTTTTGAAATTGTTATCTCTTTTCTAACAATCTATTTGATTATAACTATATCCATTACAATAAAAATAGTAATCATGAAAATAGAACCTATTTGTGTAACTTTGTCATGATTGTCTTTTGTAGCTCTATTCTTTCCAGCCTTCTATGTTTGAGATATCCTCTGTATTCTTCACTTCTTCCCTTTTTATTTCCTCTTTTGTAAGAGGTTCAATGTAGCTCTTTTTCTTTTAAAATATGATACCTATCTTATATGATATTGACTTTTGACTTTCTACTATCTTATTTAACTTGTTAGTGTTATCCTCAAATTTTGAATAACTGGTTGCTTTATCATTGACTGCTTTCTCAATATCTTCTTTTAAAGAGGGAATTTCAATAACATAACTTTCACATTCTTCACTCACTTTTTACAACTTTGTTTTTAGATATTTTTCATTATTTTTGGCTTCTTCAAAGTGTGCTTGTAGATCTTCATTTATTTCCTTTGACTCTTTTTCATTTTTCTTGATCTGGCACTCAATCTTTGATTCTTATTCTTAATAACTTCTAATTATTCTAAGGCACAAATGAGTTCTACTTTTAGATTCACCTTAGCTTCATCCTCACTTTCATTATGTTCTTCTTTATCATCTGTACTTTTTCTTGTGGAGGCATCTTCATGTATGGTCATGAATAGATTATCTTCTTCATCTAAGTCACCAAATCCACTATTTTTGATTGAGCTAAGATCTTTAGAATATAAAATCTTCTTCTTGAATCTCTTATTTTATTTTCCTTTTAAGTTTTTCTTTTATGGAGACTTTCCTTATTCATTGTCACCATTATTCTTATCTGGGCATCTATCTACAAAATGTCTAATCTTACCACATTTAAAACATTTAAATGACAATTTCTTTGATATTTACCTGTGCCCTTTTTAGGCTTGTGGATGAATACAAATCCATTTTCAACTTCTTCATCACTAGAGCTATCACTTGATTCTTTAATCTTGGATTTATCTTTCTTTGATGTCTTGAAAGAAGCTTCCCTCTTTGAGGGTTTCTCTTATTCAATCTGTATCTCATATTCTATAAGAATACTATGTAGTTCATCCATCTTTAGCTTGACTAGATCCTTCATCTCCTTTATTGCCAAAACCATTGCATCATATCTCATTGGTAGAGATCTCAAAAAAATTTGTACCACTATTTATTCTTCTAACTTTTCTCCAAGACCTTAAATTTAATGAACTATTTGATCAACCTGTAAAAGATAACTCACTATAATTTCTTTCTCTTAAATCTTCAAACTCTCAAATTGTCTTCTAAAAGTCTGAAGCTTATCCCACTGAACCTTTTCATCACCTTTGTAAATATTATCAAGCTTTACCCAAGTCTCATGAGAAGATTTGCATTTCATAACTTTAACAAATTCTAATTCACCTAAACCACATAAAATAACATTTAAAGCTTTATCATTATTTTCATTTGCTTTCTTTTCCATTGGAGTAGTTACAAGTGTTTGTGGCTTTTTGTATTCCTCCAACACTACTTGCCAAATATCAAATCCAAGGGCCATGAAGTAAGTCCTCATCCTTATGCTCCAAAAGTCATAATTTGTCCCATAAAAAAAAGGTGCCTTAGTTTTAGAAAAACCTCCATGTGATCCAGCCATCATGCTTTCTTTGATCTATCTTCAAGCTATAAAACTCTTTCCAAAGGAAACTGATCTGATACCAATTGTTAAGCATGAGATATAATAAGAGGGGGGGTGAATTATTATATCATATAGCTTATAAACTTTTACTTAATCAAATTCCACTTAACCAATCATTCAAGATATGTAATAAAATTGAAACAATAAACATTATACAAGATAAAGATAGAAATTAGATTTTAATGTGGAAACCCAATGTTGAAACAAAATCATAGAGAATAATCTCAAGTATATCAATGAGAACCAAATAAAACTAAAAAATTCTCAATCACCAACTTGCAGGAGTACTAACCCCTTTGTTGATCACCAACATAACAACTATTCATAAACACCAACCCATAGGAGCATAAACCCCTATTGTGTATACCACATAACTATCTCTCAATGTTGCTTTCTCAACAAATGATAGTGAATTACTATATTTATTTCATTTCTCTCCTTTGATCTTCTAAACAAGATATAAGAATTACAAACCATGTTCTTTCTCACATCTTACAAATGGCTTCCTAAGCCTTTATTTATAGATTACCAAATGACCTTTAGAATTCACCCTTTATGACTTTTCAATCCTCATGGAAAATGGTGCCACATTTACATGACCCTTTAAATCCTTGAATTTGAAAAGTCACATGGTGACCCTTCATGAGCAAATGCATCATTTCCCCTTTTGTCTTTATCTTGGTGACTTTTTGAATTCCTTAAAGTGTCCCTTCATGAGAAATTGTGCCCTTCCTCTTTTATCTTCACTTGGTGACTCTTGGAATTCCTCAAGATGACTCTTCATGGGAAAATTCATCCTTTCCCTCTTTTGTATTTACATCATGACTCTTTGACTTCTTCATGGGCCCTTCTTTTGACTTTATGCAAACAAAAATATATTCATTAATATTAAATAAATATCAACATATTTTAGTCAAAATATGAACATTAAAAACACATTTAGATAATAAATAATATGGGGCCTTTATCACAAGTACTAGACCTTTGACATCAATGACAATATTTCCAACACAAACCCAAATACTTCACTTACTAAAGTAGTTATCAACCCAACTCTTTTGATCAAAGCATCTGACACCTGATTCTACTTTCTTGATTATGTTTCAACACAAAATTATATCCTTGAAAGAAAGATACCCACTTGGCATGTATACTACTCAACTTATTTTGTGTATTTGCATACTTTAAAATTGCATGATCAGTGTACAAAATAAACTCCTTAGAGACCAAATAATACCTCCAATGTCTCAATTCTTGAACAATTGCATAAAACTCAACATCACAGGTAGAATATTTTTTGTTGGGGATCAACCAACAATGGATTACACTTGTGAAAGCAATAAACGCGGAAATAAATCAGATAGATAAGTAACTAAAATGATAAATAGCACAGAACAAGATATACAAGAAAACACCCTGAAAACTTGTATTGAAACTCTTTACAATAGGAATACAATTTGAAGAAAATTCGTTCTTCCACACCTCTCTCAGATGCACACAAGATCTCTCACTAGATCTCTATTCCACAAGAGCTCTCTCTCAAGTACAATCAAATCCAACAACCTGGATTGATGCAACTCAATACTGTCCTTCAAACATTTACAATGTTCTACTCATACAGTTCAACTCTCTTACACACAATAGCTAAGAAGATCTTTCCTACATATAGAAAATAGGAAACTTAAGCATGCCATTACAACAAACAGTTAACCTCTTCAACAAGGGCTCTAAAAATAACATTGCTAATAATAGAGACGTGAGTTTGAGTTCACAACTCAAACTTATCATGCAAACACTCGCTTCTGTCCTCAGAAATCGCTTTCTGGACACGCAGGTAACCGACGTCGGTTCCTGTCTGTTCGCCTGTGACCGTCGCCGGCTGACCCTGCTGCCGACGTCGGCGCCTCTGTAACTGTAACTGACCGACGTCGGTCGCTCCTGACCGACGCCGGTGTCTGTGTAGACCCGAAACTATTTTGTATGCTCCTTGGTGAAGCTTTTAGCTCCACACCCTAACAATCTCCCACTTGGAGATAAACTAGCTGCACCATTACCTGTACAGCAATATCTTCTAGCTCCTCCATCTTCGACTCAATCATGAAGACCAATAGAAGTTGAATGAAGATTCAACTTCTCCTTAGTAACCGGCTTTGTTAGCATATCAGTAGGATTCTTGTCTGTATGGATTTTCTCCAGCTTCAACTCGCCATCTTCCAATACCTGCCGTATGAAGTGGTACCTTAGCTGTATGTGCTTGGTTCTTGAGTGAAACGCTGAGTTCTTAGCCAAATGGATTGCACTCTGACTGTCACTATACAATCTACAACTTCCATGCTCCCTTCTGAGCTCTACTAAGAATTGTGTCATCCATATCATCTCCTTGCTAGCTTTTGTAGCTGCAATATATTCTGCTTCTGTAGTTGACAAGGCTACAACCTTCTGCAACTTAGATATCCAACTAACCGCTGTTCCACCCACAGTAAAAACATAACCTGTGGTGCTTCTCCTACCATCCAAATCCCCTGCCATATCTGAATCTACATAGCCATGTAGAGAAGTATCTGAACCTCCATAGCACAAGTGTCTACTGCTGGTTCCTCTCAGATATCTAAGGATCCATTGAACTGCTTTCCAATGTTCCTTACCTGGATTGGCCATATACTTACTTACTACTCCCACTGCTTGGGCAATATCTGGTCTAGTACATACCATTGCATACATCAAACTTCCTACCGCGGAAGAATATGGAACCTTACTCATGTACTCTACCTCTTCATATGAATTGGGACATTGTTCTTTACTTAACTTGAAATGTCCAGCCAAAGGTGTGCTTACCGGTTTAGCATCCTGCATATTGAACCGTTTCAACACCTTGTCCACATAATCTTCTTGAGACAATATCAACCTGTGATTTTTCCTGTCCCTCCTAATGCTCATGCCAAGGATTTTCTTTGCTGCTCCCAAATCCTTCATAGCAAACGTTTGAGCTAATTTTTCCTTAAGCTCTGAGATGTCCTGCATGTGAGACCCTGCAACCAGCAAGTCATCTACATACAACAATAGAATAATATATCTACCGTTATCAAATCTCTTGAAATACACACAATGGTCTGATTGACACCTACTGTAGCCATGCTCAGTCATAAACCTGTCAAATTTCAAGTACCATTGCCTAGGAGCTTGCTTGAGGCCATACAAGCTTTTCTTCAACCTGCACACAAACTTCTCCTTACCCTTGACCTCGAATCCTTCTGGTTGTTCCATATAAATTTCCTCATCCAAGTCTCCATGAAGAAACGCTGTCTTAACATCTAGCTGCTCAAGATGCAAATCCTCAAAAGCAACCAAAGACAATACAACCCTTATTGAAGTCATTTTTACAACTGGAGAAAAAATCTCGCCAAAGTCAATACTTGGCTTTTGTGCGAATCCTTTTACCACTAATCTGGCCTTGTATCTTATCTGACCATCCTCACTTTCCTTTAACCTGTAGGTCCATTTGTTCTTCAGTGTTCTCTTACCAGCTGGCAATTCAACCAAATCCCATGTTTGGTTCTCTCTTAAGGACTCCATCTCCTCAACCATGCCACGCTCCCACTTACTCCTGGACTCCACCTGTAATGCTTCTTCAAAACTTTCTGGTTCTCCACCATCAGTTAGCAATAAATAATATAAGGAAGGAGAATATCTAATTGGAGGCTTACTCACCCTTTCAGACCTCCTGATGGGTGTCTTGGACTCATTCTCAACAATCTGTCCACCCAAGTTTTCTGACAGTGACCGACCTCGGCCACCTGTAGACCTGTTACTGGCAGACGTTAGTTCTGCCTGACCGACCTTGGTTCTTGGTCTGCCGACGTCGGTCTCTGTGTGACCGACATCGGTTTCTGTACTGCCGACGCCGGTTCCTAACCTGCCGACGTCGGTCTCTGTGTTTTCCTGTAAGTGATTATTTCTTTTTCCCGCGAGCTCATTTTGGACCATAACTTCATCCAAATCACCATTGCTCTGCCCAGATTGATCTAGCTTCCTTATCTGATCACTGTACATCACTCTTTCATTGAAAACAACATCACGGCTCCTAATTACTTTGTTAGTTCCTAGATTCCAAAATCTGAAACCAAAGTCATCTGAACCGTAGCCAATAAGCGTGCACCTCATAGACTTAGCGTCAAGCTTCTTTCTATTTTCCTTATCTATGTGCACAAAGGATTCAGAACCAAAAACTTTGAGATATGAGAGATCTACCTTTTTACCAGTCCATGCCTCTTCTGGAATTCCACCATCTAGAGCTGTAGAGGGTCCTCTATTGATCAGGTACACTGCGGTGTCAACTGCTTCTGCCCAAAACTCTAAGGGCAACCCTGCATGCAATCTCATACATCTTACACGCTCCATAATAGTTCTGTTCATCCTTTCAGCAATACCATTCTGCTGAGGTGTCCTTAGAACTGTCCTTTGCCTACGGATTCCGTGAGTGTAACAATACCAGTTAAACTTTAGACTGCAGAACTCACCGCCATTATCGGATCTCAAGCACTTCAATCTTCTGCCTGTTTCATTCTCAACCATGGCTTTCCAAATCTTAAAAGTCTCAAAAACATCAGATTTCTTTTTAATACAGTAGATCCATACCTTCCTTATAGCATCATCTATGAATGTGACATAGTACCGTGATCCGCCAATAGAGGCTACCTGAGCCGGTCCCCACACGTCTGTGTGAACAAGCTGCAACTTCTGCCTTTTCTTAGTAGACCCAGTCTTGAGAAAACTAACCCTTTTCTGTTTTCCAAATACATAATGCTCACAAAATTCTAGATCCAAACTTTTCAAATCTGAAAGCATACCTTTAGACTTAAGAATTGACATCCCCTTCTCACTCATGTGGCCAAGCCTTGAGTGCCACAATTTAGCATCCACATCTGAAGTAGATAAAACTGAAGGAGATTTGTTAATAACACAATTACACAAATAGAGAGTACCTTCTCTCTTACCTCTGGCCATAACGAGTGCACCCTTGGTCACCTTCCAAGAATCTGCTGTGAGAGTTACTGTACAACCCTCATCACCTAGTTTACCTGCAGAAATCAAATTTCTCTTCAAACTAGGAACATGCATCACATCTCTCAACACCCATGTGTTGCCATTCTGCATCTTTAGCTGCACTTTACCTTTGCCAGTAATCTTACAAGGTTCGTCATCCCCTAAGTATACTATTCCAAAATCCCCTTGGATATAGTCACTGAAATATTCCCTGTTAGGAGTAGCATGAAAAGATGCACCAGAATCTATTACCCAAGATTCTATATTATTATGCAGAGAGAAAATTAAAGCATCCTGTGCAATACCTGCAGTCTTGGCTTCTTCCTTTCCTTCGTGTTGGTTGTCCTCCTTAGGTTTTGACCAACAATCTCTGCTTATGTGCCCCATCTTTCCACAATTCCAGCATTGTGGCTTCCTGCCATTTCTGGATTTAGATCTGCCTTTCCCTTTAGACTTAGATCTTGCTCTGCCTTTCTTGCTCTTCTCTTTTTGCCTTCCCCTGCTCTCAAAACTTAAAGCGTTCCCGGATGCCTCTTCTGTGCTTTTCTTGCGTATTTCCTCATTCAAGATAACACTAACAACATCCTCTACTTTCAAAATATTTGATGCAGATGCAGTATTAGAAACTGCCATTACTAAGCCATGCCAGCTTTCAGGCAAAGAGCATAATATCAAAAGAGCTTTTATTTCATCTTCAAATACAATATTGACTGAACTTAACTGATTAACAATACCATGAAAATCATTCAGGTGATTAGAGACAGATCCACCTTCTTGCATATGCAAATTAAATAACTGCTTCATTAAATATACCTTATTTGAAGCTGAGGGTTTTTCATACAGATTTGCTAGCGTAGTCATTAACTCTACCGTAGTTTTTACCTGTGACAAATTAGATATCACAGTGGAGGCCAGACTCAGTCTTATAGACCCAAGAGCCTTTTTGTCAAGAACTTCCCATTCTTCATCCTCCATGTCCTTGGGCTTCTTTGCTATCCCACCTAACGGTAAGTAAAGATCCTTCTGATACAGATAATCCTCTATCTGCATTCTCCAGTGTTGATAGTTCTTGCCATTAAACTTTTCCATTCTCAACTTACTTTCTTCTGCCATTGCTTCTCCCACTCAAACAGAAATCCCTGTGAGCAACCTGTAATCCAAACACACTACACAGATCTGAACAATCTGTTAGTGAACCTGAGCTCTGATACCACTTGTTGGGGATCAACCAACAATGGATTACACTTGTGAAAGCAATAAATGCGGAAATAAATCAGATAGATAAGTAACTGAAATGATAAATAGCATAGAACAAGATATACAAGAAAACACCCTGAAAACTTGTATTGAAACTCTTTACAATAGGAATACAATTTGAAGAAACTTCGTTCTTCCACACCTCTCTCAGATGCACACAAGATCTCTCACTAGATCTCTATTCCACAAGAGCTCTCTCTCAAGTACAATCAAATCCAACAACCTGGATTGATGCAACTCAATACTGTCCTTCAAACATTTACAATGTTCTACTCATACAGTTCAACTCTCTTACACACAATAGCTAAGAAGATCTTTCCTACATATAGAAAATAGGAAACTTAAGCATGCCATTACAACAAACAGTTAACCTCTTCAACAAGGGCTCTAAAAATAACATTGCTAATAATAGAGACGCGAGTTTGAGTTCACAACTCAAACTTATCATGCAAACACTCGCTTTTGTCCTCGGAAATCACTTTCTGGACACGCAGGTAACCGACGTCGGTTCCTGTCTGTTCGCCTGTGACCGTCACCGGCCGACCCTGCTGCCGACGTCGGTGCCTCTGTAACTGCAACTGACCGATGTCGGTCGCTCCTGACCGACGCCGGTGTCTGTGTAGACCCGAAACTGTTTTGTATGCTCCTTGGTGAAGCTTTTAGCTCCACACCCTAATAAAATTGCATGATCAGTGTACAAAATAAACTCCTTAGAGGCCAAATAATACCTCCAATGTCTCAATTCTTGAACAATTGCATAAAACTCAACATCACAGGTAGAATATTTTTTTCTTGCCTCATTCAATTTCTCACTGAAATATGCTATGGGATTTACTTCTTGGCTTAACACAGCTCTAATTCCCACATGTGAGGCATCACAATCCACTTCAAACACTTTTTTAAAATTAGGCAAGGCCAAAATTGGCTTTCCTATAATCTTTATTTTTAACAACTCAAAACTCATTATTTTTATCTTGTCCACATAAAATCCTTTCCTTTTATGCAATCCGTTATTTGTGCAATAATACTACTTAAATTATTAATGAATTTTTTGTAAAATTTTTCCAAACCATGTAAACTTCTTACCTCTATGATGTTATTTAGAATAGGTCACTCAAAAATTGCCTTCACCTTCTCTTCATCCATTCTAAAACCATTTACTAAAATTATAAATCCTAAAAATACCAAACTTTCTTGCATAAACCTACACTTCTTCAAATTCACTTAGAGTTTCTCCTTTCTCAACAATTATAACACCATTCTCAAATGTTCCAAATGTTCCTCTGTAGATTTACTAAATATCAAAATATCATCAAAATAAACCACCAAAAACATACCAATGTAACCTTGTAGCACTATGTTCATCACTCTCATAAATGTGCTTGGTGCATTATATAACCTGAATGGCATCACCAATCATTCATATAGTCCATCTCTAGTCTTGAATGTTATCTTCAATTCATCTCCTTCCTAAATCTGAATCTAATAGTAGCCACTCCTTAGATCAATATTTGTGAAATACTTTAACCATGTAAGAACATCATTATGTCATCTAACTGAGGTATAGGAAATCTATACCAAATAGTAATTTTTTTGATGGCTCTACTATTCACACACATTATTCATCCTCCATCTTTCTTTGGATTTAATAGTGTTGGTGTTAAACATGAACTCATGCTCTCCCTTACTACACCCTTTCTCACCAACTTAGTAACTTGCTTGTTCACTTTTGCATGCTCTAATGGGCTCATTCTATATGCTATTTGATTGGGTAAAGATGATCCTAGGATTACATCAATGTGATGTTAAATTTCTCTCTTTGGTGGTAAACCATCTGATATCTCATCAGGAATGACATCCACATATGCTTTCAAAACTCCTATTGCTTCTTCTAGAATCTGCATCATATCTTCACCTTCATACATTACAATTAGTGCATAACAATAACCAATAATTTTCATGTCATTAAAAAATTATTTAAAAGCTAACAAATTTTCCTCTTTTATCTCTTCCTTATAAGGAAACAATATCACCTTTGTACCATCTTTCATAAATGAATATGTATTATTTTCCCCATCATGGATAACCTTCCTATCAATTTGTCATGGTCTTCCTACCAAAACATGGAATTCATTCATGGGTAATACATCACACCATAATTCATCTCTATAACTTTTCCCTATGGAAAACTTCACCAAACATCTCCTATCAACCATAACTTCATTCCCTTTCTTAAACCATGAAATTTTATAAGGACTAGGATGTTTCTCACAATGCAATCCTATCTTTTATACCATTTCTTTTGAAACCATATTTTCACAACTACCACCATAAACAATAACTTTGCATACCTTTCCACCTGAAGTACACCTTGTTAAAAAAATATTAGACCTCAGCCATGCATTAAATTTTTTTTCTCCAATTCTTATCTTGGAGCTAACATGGTCCTTCTCATCATAATATTCTCTCTTGCATCTGCTACTACCACTTCAATAGCTATATATTTAGTCTATTCACCCTTGGATGGTATTATTGTCTTTGAGGACACTCATTGGCCTTGTGTCCTTCTCCACATATGCAAAAAATAATAGCTCTAGGTTGGTTAGGAAATCAACTTCTTTCTCCACCATAACAAAGTCCTCTTTGGAATCCTCTTCGTCTTTGATGATATTAGAAGCCTTATATATCATATCCTCTTTTTTCTATAGCTTGTGATGATTCTCCAATTATAGGGTTAAATCCACATATAGTGGTGTTGAAACCACCTCTTACTCTCATTAGCATGAATTTTCCTCTTCTTGGACCAAATGTCCTTCTAGTAGCTTGTCTATTTTTCTTCTCTTCTACTTTCAGGGCTAACTAATAAGAATCTTCTATTCTCATTACTCTATGCATTCTAATCTCATCTTGATTGAAAATTTTTAAACTATTCACACACCTTGAAAGCATTTTCTCATCTATTTATTCATGCTCCACTCTTATGGGTAGCTTGTAGAATTCATCTTTGTACTCTTGTACACTCTTCTTTATTTGATTCAAAATTTTAAGTCTTATGTAGAGGGATTGAGAGTAGTCTAATTGAATAAATTTTTATCTAATATTCTTATCCATCTTTCTCTAAGTATTGATTCTTGGCTTGTTCTTTCTATGCCTCTCCTTATGCAAATGATCCCACCAGATCATGGTATGACCCTTCAACTTGGTGCATGAAAATTTCACCTTCTTCTCTTTATACATAGTTATCCATTCAAATAAATTTTCAATGTTATTAATCCAATCAACTAACTCCTCCAGTTGTAAACTTGCCCCATAGTCAGGAACATCAATTTTTACTCCATCATTTCTTCCTTCTAGAGTTCTGACCATTCTCTCTTCAATTGATAGTGGTTCTTCCTTTGGAAACAATTCTTATTCATGATATTCATCATGAATTATTTCACCTTATATGTCTTCATCTCTTTGCCTTATTCCCATATTTTTGAATATTGTATCTATATATGCCATTTCTCTCCTCATCTCTTGCATATCTAGGTTCATCTGAACCAATCCTCCTCTTGCTTGTCTTCTTTCCATACATACAAAATGAAAACAAACACAAATAATCTCATCCATAAGATTTTAATTTATCTTATACCACTTGATGTGTATCAATAAAACTCTCACATAAATTCCAAATTCAATGTTTGAAATAAGAGGGAAGAATGAAGGCAAGACTTGACACACTCACAACACATATATCATATTCATTAAATAAATTAAAATAATCTCCACTCTATCACTTTTAAACAATTAAAATTAAAATATATTTGATTGACTAAATAACTAATGGAAAATACCATGAACCACTATGAAAACTAAGAAGGATTATCCATCCTTTTAAAGAAACAAAAAGCTGAAAAAACACTATTCATGGAGAAACATGCCATACTTCCACCATGAACACTAAAAATAAATGGATAAGGTGGTATGAAATTTAAATACACTCCACTTATCCCAATTAGACCCATGACACTAAGGACAAACCTCTTCACTTGTAATTTGGCATCCCACCTTTAAAAAGAGTTAAAAATGAGTGGAGAATTCACTATATGCATAGTAAAAGTTGTCCCCCACATTTATAATCCACTAAAGTTTAATGCATCATCCATTTTCTCCATTATCTTTTATCCTTACATGAAATTGGCACCATATCCACATAGTCAATCATAAATATTTAAAAAATTGGTGAATAGGAATACTATCACCTTGGAATAGTATCAAATAGTGACCACCATGACACCTCACCAAAAGAAACACATCATCAAGACACTTTACAACTTGGAAACACATCACTAAGACACATAATTAATTTTAATATTGGTTCAAAATTAGAACCCTTGAATAGGTGTGGAGATACTTGAAAGTATACATGTGACATTCAAGGAATGAAGGAGACCTACATATTTTGAGTTAAACTTAACAATGCTATCATATGGTGATCAATGCATCAAAGGAGTTGAGAATTAGTATTTAGGCCTAGGCACTCACATAAAGGTTTGAGTTTGAATAAAAAAATGTAGAGGTTTTTAAAATGCTAAAAAGTGGCCAATTTATATGCAATTGGAGGAAAACTCCAATGAATATTAGTCACCTTTAAGTTGTTAATGACCTAGTTGAAGAAGGTCACATTTCATGGACTTAAAACTATAATCACCAAAATGGCCACCTATAGTTGTATAAATGAATACAAGAGAAGGAGGGTTTATATGCATAATATTTTTCATTATTTTACTTCATACTAATGCTTTACATCTTGTAAGAACCCGTCATGATCCAATCTCTCTAAGTGCATGCCCTAAGGGGTGCACCAGGAAAGGGGTGGGTAGACCTTTGGTGCTTCACAGGATTATTGTCCCTTATTTCCACATTACTATCAATCCTATTAGATCCTAAAACCATTTCCTAAGTTTTTTATCTCCTCCCTTTCACACTTCTTCAATCTTCTCCTCTTCACTTTCCTCCATTCTTGCCTTAGCTCACTTTTGATCTACTCATTGCACTAGGTTGACTGGGTCGACCTTGTATTGTTTAGGGGTATTATACATGTCCTGAAAACATACAAGGTCAACTCAGTCAACCTTATACTATTTAGGAATATTCAACATGTCCTAAAAATATACAAGGTTGACTGGGTTGACCCTGTATAGTTTAGGTACAAGTTTCACTTTGAGTTTGGTTTACCTTTGGCTGACATAACTCAGGTCTGAGTGATTCATGTTCCAAAAATATATAGGGTCAATTGGGTCAACCCCATATAACCCACACATCCAAAATTTAGGGTAGGTTTGCCTCTATGTATAAGCTCATTTCATTCATTTAAAATAGGATACAATCAAGAGTTATTATTTTCTTGTACTTCTACACAATCTGCTCTTTCACCATTCTACTTGAGGAGTCTTAGCTTAGGTATCTACTTTAGAGAATCTTGTCTTGTGGATAGGTCTTGGATGCTAGGGAATTACTTAGTGATCCTTACAAACTAAAAAAACCTCTTTCAAATCACCATTGGCCAAGGGAGAGATTGAATCACGATGGGTTCACATCCAAGTAAGTATATTCTAACTTTGTTCTCTTTAATAGATAGAAGTAGAATAAGTGTTGGCTCGAATAGTACTCTTCATTAGATTCTCACATATTTATCTACATTTTTTTGTTTCTTATTCCACTTTGTTCCACATGCTTTTGTGATCACTATATTAGATTTACTTTCTTATCAGTAGTATAAAAGTGAACATATTACACCTTTAGGGCTCTCTTGGAGTTGTTGTGTGATTGTGTTAGACAGTAGACCTTAGAACCCTACCTAGCATGGTGTATTATGAAATTGGATCCTATGATTGAGTCTAGTGGATTTTCATCTTGGTCATTCTCTTGAAAAAAATGTATCCCCTAATTGTAAGTGTAGGTATGCTCTATTCTTCTCTAAGCCAAGATTGATTTGTAGACATGTGAATTTCTAATTACATGCAAAGGGCATATACTTGTTGGATGTAAGTTCTTGAGAGTGTTAAAAAAGGATTCCAAATGATAGATAATATAAAAAATTCATTGAAAGGTTCAAGGAATGGAAATTGAAGCTCTAAAACCCTAAATGTAGTCAGACTACCTCAAAGGATACCTATAGGTCTACTAGAAGCACTAGGCTAGTTTCAAGCCTAATGAAAAGGAAAAGCACATATAAAAGGAACATTGGATTCTGAATTGGATTATAAAATAGGTTCAAGAGTTTATATAAATTCCAATTTACCTAAATGAGATTTTAATATAAAATGACTTAGCAATATTCATTCAAACACCACAAACTCAATCAAATGGTGCCTATAGGTTTGCTAGGCAATGCATACGAATTTCAAGATAGAGAGTAGATAGAGCATATATGAAAAAAATTGGGGTTTAACTCAGGTGAATGTCTAGGTAAGTTATATAATTTTAGGTTATATTAATATTAAAAATAGGTATGATAGAATGAACAAAACACTCACTTTAACAATTGCATATACAGTCAGTCTGAGCATATAGGTTGATATGCCTTGTTCAATAAAGGTGTCTTTATTTTAGAAAAATGAGAATATGAAAAAATTATTAAATACATAAGATTAATATTACATTGTGATAATGTGACTTAATTTGATCCTCTTTGTTGGTAGAAAGGGTAAGGTAAGGTTAAGATGCCTATTTAGGCCTGTTGAGTCTAGGTCATACATACAACCCTATGTATGAAATGTTTGGTGAATAAAATTGTTTTGATGAGGGGTAAATGAGGGAATAAACCAATAATAATGGATTTATATCCTCAAAGAGACTTAATTTAAACATATCACAAGTTTTTAAGACCCTCTAACAACTTAGGAAGAGGCCAACATATATAGCTAGGGTAAGTAATAGTAGTATTGTGAGAACCCTAGCTTGAACAATTGAAAGCTAAAGTAAGGGTAAAGAGATAGAAAGGGTTAGATAATCATGGGAAATAATCAAGGTGGATTTCACATACCTGAATAGGTCATTTTCAAATCAAACCAAACATCAATAAACACCACCTAGAATCCTAAACTCTTCTTGACATCACATAATGTAGTCTACCAGCCTGAGAGGTCACCTTCTCTTACTCAGAAAATTACAAAGACATTAAATGGGAAATTAAGATACTAAGGAGAGTTATCCAACATTTTTTACTTGAAATTTTTAGAATTGGTTAGTTTATTTATGCCCTAGGCTTTATGAATCATCCTTAAGAGTGCAAGGTACTCATAGGCTACCTAAATAGACCAATTTTAACCTGATGAGAGAAAAGATGGTTTTTATGCATCAAAATGAATGAAAAAGACTTTAAAAAAAACATGTATTATGTCCAAATATCCCTCTATCACCTATTCATGCCATTGTTTGGTATTTTCAAGGTATAGGTGTACGGAAAAGGATCAAAGAAGGTTGTTTAAGTTGTTTGAGAGGTCCTTACAAGGTATCAAGAGATAAAAATTAAAATATAGGATCCTAAATAGGTAATTAAAATTAATCACACTTTTTTTTATGTTTCACACGTGTGGGAAGCCTATTATCCAAAACTTAGTCTCTAGGTAGGGAGGCCTAATTAAGACCTAATTAAGACAGAGTAATAGATGAAAAGGTACTTCCACTTAGAGTCTGGACATGAAATTTGACATGAAGATATAAGGGGATAATGGGTCATAAAATATGTAATTTTTTTCTATATAACCTTCATTTTTTCTTATACATAAGGATGTTTATAAGTTTTTAGGGCTACAAAGAAAATAAGCTTAATGAGAGCTTGAGGAGCAAAATGGAGTCTTAGGATTTGTTCCAAGAACTAAATGGATTATTGAAGGTATGATAATATATTTTAATTATTTTCATGGATATAGAGTTCCTTGGATAATATGAACTTAAATTTTGAGCCACTTAGACATATTTAGGTTTGAGAAATGAAGATTTTCAAGACACCTAAGCCTTTGAATGATGAGTGTCACTAGAATATTAGAAAAAAGGAGTTTATAAATGTAGGTAAAGTGTCAAATGATAATTTTTTAATGTAATCATGATGAATTTATGATTGAGAAGTCCATTTTTCACTCTTCCTATGTAAGTAATAGTAATTTTCAAGAAGATGATCAAGGTGTCAAGCTGAGTTCTAAGTCTTACACTACTTGGAAGATGGAGCATATTCAAAATATAGACACATGGATTTGGAAGTATGTTTGAATCATTTAATAATTTTTTTTAGTAATTTCCATGTGGACACATGAAAATCTTCTCCTTCTACATCCCCCTCTCTCTATCTTCCGCATTCTCTATATAAGTTTCCACTTTTGGCCTTGTAAGATATCCTCCACTTGGGTATGGTGAAGGCCCTACCCATTTTCAACCTTTGATCAATGAGAATAATATATTTTTACCTTATCCATGGACTAGTTTTAATATGCATGTTTGACTAGTTGATCTTGCTAAGTGATAGTCTTACTTCTTTGGCATGTTTGTCCTTGTTTAACATTCATATTTAGTTTGGAATCCTTTTTTTAGGTATCTTAAAGTGTCTAAATTGAGTGTGTAGGGTTTTAGTGAGTTGTTTTTTCATTAGTGTCATTTCATGACATATTGAATCATCCTCCTATCTCAAGCTTACTTTACAAACATTCATGAGAAACACCAATGTAGAGAGGCAAACTTGGAGTAGTTTCATGTGTAGGTTAATCTCTTGTTTAAAGTGAATTTTTAGCTAGTTAGTAGTTGTCAAATCATATTTGATGCATCACCTCCATTATAATAGGTTTCTCTCCCTTTTCATAGAAATTGGTAAATTAGTGTTTGAGCTTAAATGATTCATCAAGGGGAGATAGCCTTTTAACATAGAAATTCACCTCTCGAATAGGGTACCCACAACCTTGAGGTGTTTCTAGGTTACATCAAAATTTTAAGGCTTTAACTACATTCCAAAGTGTGCAAATTTGATTGATAATAGTTTTAGCATGCATAGTGGGACTAAGGTCCAAAGTTTTGGAATAATTCTTGGTGTTTTTATTCTACCTATCAGCCTTTATAATCATTCAAAACATCAATGGTGACTCCATACATGATCAACTAGTTTTAGCAATCAATTCACTCATTTAATGTAGGTTGTGTTTCATTTCATTATATTGACGAGGTTATTATGGTTGAGTTTGAAGTAGAGTTAAATTTCATGCAAGTTGGTGAAGCTATTCAATCCTATATTATTCTATATCAGACCTATCATGAGTGTTATCAACCTCACTATGATCCATATCAGTTTTATGATCTTTATCAGCCTTATCATGAGTCATACTAGTCATATGACTAGCCTTCTCAAGTTCAAAATATTTCTAGCTAATATAGTCATTCCTCAAGCCAATCAATTTCAAGTTTGAAGAAAAATCTCTTAGGCTATGAAAGGTACATGATAAAACTTAACACACAAAGGGAATATGGTCAATATATCACTAATCATCTCATTCATGACATGAGAGATTCATTTCAGCAAATGAAATAATAATGGGCACCTATTCAGAGAGAAAAGTAGCAAATAATCTCAAGTAAGATGATGGATGTAAGTGGTCTCATTCAAAGGATTGAGGATAAAATAAGTAACCATGAATAAAACATTTCCAACTCCATCAGACTTATGTGTCTTCATACACACCACCTCAGCCTTCATATATGCCACCCATTCTTGCCCAAAATACCTTTCCAAGTGAAATTCCAAGTTTTCTAATTCCTTTATGTATTCCTCAAACCTTTCCTTTTTGTAATTCAATCCAAGAGAGTATTCAAAAGAAGGAAAACATTGTTTTTTAGGAGCCCATTATTAAGAACTAAAATTCTACTTCTCTTCCTCAAGAACCCCCAATAAGTCTTTCAAGACTCCAAGATGGAATAAAGTGGTGAAATCATGGAGTGATCAAGGTGATACAAGTATTTATTAGGGAGTTGAAGTCAAAGAAGAATTTGAACCTATGTAAGTCTCTCTCATCCCTCCTCAAGATTCCTCTTGTATCTCATATTATCCCTATTGTGTCCCTTATCCTCATGAAGCTACTAACCACCTTCAAGAAAATGTATTCCAAGAGAGTATAGATAAAAACATTGAAGAGCTAGAGTTGAAGATGAAAACACTTGAATCAATCCAAAATCAAGAGTTTGAAGTCAAAGAAATCTTTGTTCCTAATAAAGCTCCATTTCCCTCTCCCCAAGAACCTATAGCTTATCCATCTTGGAGTACTATCCAAGAATGTTTTCAAAATAAGAAAAATGCTATAGTTTATAAAATTGAAAATTATTTTACACTTGTTGAAGAGCCTCAAGAAGGCCATGAGAAATATGAGGTTCTTTTTGAAGTTAATGAGGTGCCAATTTCCCAACTCAAATTACTTTCCCTTTAAGAGTTCAATCAAGAATCCTCCATATACAAGACCCCAAGTTTCAAAAGTACTCCATTCCCAAGCCCATTCATGATCCATTAATCATACCTCATACTCCTTCTCTCACTCATGAGCTTACCCATTACCCACCCACCACATCCCTTCTTGAAGAGGAACCTATCCTATGGGAGGTAAGTGAAGAGAAAGAGTTGTACTTACAGTTGATGAAGATTCTTCAAGTGAGCTTGATGAGGAGATTTTCATTAGTACTCATCTTATAGAAGAGAAATGAAAATCAATTTTTAAATAAGAGGTTCTTGGAGATGGTCTTGATGATGTGCTTCAAGAAGAAGATCCAATTCCATATAACTTTGTTTAGGTTGCAATAGGTACTAACGTTGAAATCTCTCTAAACAAGCAAACTGAGGTCTCAAATGATGTTAACATAGTTCACAATGAATAAAAAGATAAACTTGAATAAGCTTCCTTGAAATCACCTTATGACTACATAGAAGGATTTGAAATTGTTGATAACCTTGTGGTTCTTGAGGAGAAAGAGGAAGTTATTCTTCTAGTTGGTATTACTCATATTAATCAAAGAGAAGAGGATAAGGATGATTGTAAGTAATACCTTCAGTCATTTTAATATATTAAAGGTATTTGTAAGGGTATGTTTCCTATTTAAGATCATGATCATGAAGAGATTGAACAAGATATGCTCATTGAGGATAATGATGCAGCTTGGAGTGAGTATGCAAAGCTTCTTGAAGAGATTTACAAGCTTATGATAGCTAGTAATAAGTGTGATGTCATTCAATATGCCATTGACACCAAGAAATAATGCTTATATGGAGTATAATTTGATGAAGTTACAACTAAGGAGCATCATGATAAGGAACTTGAAGCACAAGAGGAATTCATCTTCATAGGTGATTGGTTTGCAACTGTCATTCCATTTGAGAACATGCAAATAGGATTGACATTCAATAATAATATGAAGACAAAAATACCAAGGATTAAGAGTGAACTTGATTCATGCCATTCTTCATCTTAGGGAGAAAAATATAGTAAAATCTTCCCTTTTAATCCAAGAGGAAGAAGTTATTTTTTAGGTTAGTTATATATAGTTAGTTTGCTCATATTATTTGTTGTGTCCCCTAAATGCTTGATAGCATATGTGTGTGTCTTACTGTTTGTTTTATGTGTGTTATTTTTTATTTGTGTGTTTGGAGGTCAAATAAACTTGTCTTATCATGGTCAAGGTCTGATCAAGTCTAAAATTGAGCACAAATAACTCTTATTTCCCAATGTAAAGACAAGGCCACTAGTCTATTTATCATAGTAGGCATGATACCCCCATAAATCCCCAATTTATTGAATAATTTTGACCCCTAAGGTCAAAGTGTCAACACCTATAGGTGATTTTTTTCATGTCATTATAACCTATTTCAAATTATTGTCATGCCTTACATGGTCTCTAATAGGTCTTCATAAAACCTTAGTAGCATTGTTTAAGGTTTATTTGGATAAATTAAGGTAAAGTCTTGTTATGGGCTTTATTTGCCTTATACTAGCTTGATCATGTCATGAATTGATGAAACTTGGTCAAGTGGTCTCATAGGTCCCTTGGTATTCTTAAAATTCATTTCATGCCTTAATCACCTTCAAATAACATTTCATGATATTTTGGAGAAGTTAAGATTCTTTTGTGGACTTTAAGGTAGTGTTTTATAGAGAAAAAGATGGTTTTTGATAACTTTCATGTATGCCCAAGATTTAAAATTCCAAAAATCTTTAAATACTCTTTCCAAGGTCCTTATAGAAGTTATATAACTTCTTTATATGTTAGGATGTCAGATAAAAATAAAAATCTTGAATTTCAACATTTTATAGGGGAGTTTTAGCACTTGTATGAACTTATTGAACTCACTTTCAGGTGAAAATATTTTATCAGTGTCTTTTAAACTTCTACAGGTTAGAATCAGGCATGGAAAGAAGTTTTAGATCTCAAAATTTCAAAAAATTCTTTCTCTCTCCCATCACTCTGTTCACAATCTCATGAAGGCAATTTTCAAGTGAATGGTACAGGTCGTATAGGTAGAGTTGGAGGATAAAATTTAGACCAAATATGGGGACCCATATGGGATCTCAATTAGTTTAATTGGTATTTTTATTTAGATCCTTAACTTTATGAACAATTGAAAAGGAGCTAAGGTAATTTTTTGAGGAGCAAAATTATCATAGGGTCAGTTTTGGGCCTCTCGGGTGAAGTAATAAACTCATTGAAGCATGAGAACAATTTTAATAATACTAAAAAGTCTTTAATTAACTTTAATAAAATTATCCAACACATAGTTATCATGTGTGGCCTTAATTTTACAAGAAACCTCCATTGCTCTTACTTTGTAGGGTGACTGTTTTGGTCTCATGAATGTTTCAGGGTCTTCAATAAACAAAGGACATTGATGAAGGTTATCCATAATATTTCACTTATTTCCAATTCTAAATAACTCTTTAATATATTCTCAAAGTGATTTACCCTCATAACATTCTCCTAAGCAACATCTAGTGTTCACTTTAAGACTATGAGGGGGTTGTTTGCATGGAAATGATATAAAAGATCTTGTTTTGCATTGGATATTTAAGTGATCAAGATTATTTTTAAGATATGAAATACTATATAATTCATGAAACATTAATTAATATTTAAATCAAATTTTAAAAAGGTTAAGACATACCTTACAAAGGTTTCTTGTATCAAAATACAGACATACAAGTCTGTCTATGAAATATGAAATAGTAATTATTTTAAATGGTGTTGAAGGGGGTGAATAAGGATTTAAAAATATTTAATAAAATTTGATAAGTTATATACTAATGGATAATATGTTGTCTTAAGACCCAATTCAAGAGACACAATAACTAACTACATACAGATAGTGAATCTTTGTATAGTTTAAACCCTTGAATTGGTATGAAGATGCTTGAAAGTATAAATTCGTAATTAAAGGAATGAAGGAGACCTACTCAATTTTATTTAAACCTAAAAATTACATGTTATGTTTATCAATTCATCAAAGGAGTTGAGAATTGGTCTACAGGCCTAGGCACTCACACACAGGTCTGAGTTTGAAGACAAAAGGTAGAGGTTTGTAAAATGCTAAGAAAGGGCCAATGGAGATTGTATCTCGTAAGATATCATTAACCTAGGTATGGATAATCCTTGCCCATTTTCAGCCTTTTATGAATGTGAATAATATGGTTTTACCTTCTCCATGGACTGGTTTCAATATTTTTTCTTGATTAGTTGATCTTGCTAAGTGATAGGCTTGTTTTATGTCCTTGTTTAGCATTCATGTTAAATTTGGAATCCTTTTTATAGGTCCCTTAAAGTGTCCACATGGAGTTTTTAGGGTTTTAGTGAGTTTTATTTTCATTATTTTCATTTTATGACCTCTTGACTAGTCTTCCTAGTTCAATCTTGCTTCACAAATCTTCATAAGAAACATTGATGTAAAGAGGTAAATTTGGAGTAGTGTCATGTGAAAGTTAGTATTTTATTTGAAGTGCATTTATAGTTGGTTGGTAGTGGTCAAATAATTTTTTGTGCATAACCTCCATTATAATAGGTTTCTCTCCCTTTTCCTAGCAAGTGGTATATTAATGTTTGATCCTAAGTAATTTGTTAATGGGAACTAGCCCTTTAATCTAGAGATTCACCTCTCCAATAAGGTACCCATAACTTTGAGGTTTTTCCATGTTACATCAAAATTTAAAGGTTCAAACAACCTTAAAAATTGTTAAAATTTGATTTATAACACTATCTACATTATCATCTCCAAAAAAAAATTCCCCTAAGCTTTGCCTCCTATCTTTGACCCTCCTCTAATAATTTTCCACATTCATTATCCCTACCCTAGCATAAAATACTTTTTTATAGTTTATGATATAATGTCAGCCCCATCGACCTTGTACTCTAATTGAAAAAAATCATTTAGGGTCTATCTCGACTCCTTATTGACCTAGACCAATACCTATTTTATTTTATCAATAATGATACAGAGTCGATTGGGATGACCCTATTGACTAAAATTTTGGAAAGGAATAAGTTTATATGCATCTATATAAACACATACATTTTTCTATTTATTAGAGATAACAAGAGTTAATTATCCATTTTCACTTATTTACAATTTGTTCTTCCACAATTCTACTTGAGGAGTTATATCTTAGGGTTTATACTTAGAGAAGAGTTTTATCTTGTGGAAAATTATTGGATGCTTTGGACTTTCTTAGTGATATTTATAAACCATAAAAACATCTTTTAAAGCACCTTTGTCCAAGGGAGATATTGAGTCTCGATGGGTTCATATTCAAAGTAAGTATCTCTAACTTTACTCCTCTATTTTAATATATAAAAGTGGCATAAGTAATGGCTTTTGAATACATTACTCTCTCCATGTATTATGGTTTTAACTATACATAGATTAAGTAGGATTATCCTATGCATGATTATTTTTATGTTTACTAACCCCTCATTTGTGCCACAATATTTTTTGAGCATTATATTAGGCTTTTACTTTACTTATCCTCTATATTTATGAATATCAAAACATAGGATCTAGTTAGGGTAATTTCATTTTTTTGCTTGACTGGAGGCTTTGGAACCCTCCCCAGTGATTTTATTGTGGTAAGAGATCCACTGGATAGGTATACCATATCCATCTTGGTCATGACCCAAAATATCTGATGTATCATCAATTAGAAGTATAAGTTGTATTTATCTTATTTGAGCTAGGATTGATTTATAGATTAGTTGAATTTCCCTTTGCATACATAATACATTTTATAGGATACAAAATATGGTTTAATAAACCCTTTAATTATATCACATATACAAATACAAAGGTAATTAGGGTCAATATAAACCCTTTGAACCTAAACACAAGTACAAAATGTAATTTGAGGCTATAAATTAGCTCATATTTCCTCAAGCATATTCAACGAATGAGTTGATTGTTACAATCAGTGATGCAATTTAGATGAAACTAAAGCCCATTAACCTTGTTCTGACTATATAGGATGTATTTTTTGGGTCAATAAACACCAATGTCATAACACCCTGAACCAAATATAGTCCACCTATTCAATCATAAAATAAATTATGGCTAATTTTAACCCCTTTAATCTAACTACAAAAGCACGACATGGGTTGGGGATAAATTAGCTTTGAATATGTCAAGACTTGATCTAATTAGTCAATTGATGTAATTATAGATGTGATTTGAGCCATATTGATTCCCATTAATCTAAAATATGGCAAAATCCATTCTATAGGATGCAACATATGGCTTAATTGACCCTTTACTTATATCAAAATGCAAATACAAAGGTAATTGGGGTCAATATGAACCTGTTGAACCTAATGCAAGTATAAGATCTGATTTGGGTCTAGAAATTAGCTCATATTTCCTTATGTAAATTAATCCAATCAACCGATTATTATAGTAAATGATGCAAGTTGGATGAAATTCAACCCCATGAACCTTATTTTGACTATATAGGATGTGGTTTAGGGTCAATCAATCCCACTATCATAACACCTTAAATAAAATATAATACACCTAGTTCATCATGAAGGAAAATGGGGCCAATTTGAGCCCCTTCTAACTAGCTACAAAATCAAGATGTGAGTTGGAGATAAATTGTATTTGATTATGTCAATATTTGATCCAATTAGTCAATTGGCATTATTAGACACATGATTTGGGATATATTGATCCCTATGAACCTAAATTATGGCTTAGGATTTATAATTTAGGGATTAGGGCTACAATTAGTTGATGCAACTAAACCTAATATTGACTAGATATATGATGTAATTTGGGTGTCAATAGACCATAATATCATTAAAAAATAAAGTAAATAATCCACCAATTCAATTTTGAAGAAAATTAGGGCCAATTTAATCCCCTTGAATCTAGCTAGTCAAGAACATGATATAATTTGGGCTAAGTTAGTCATGAATTGATCTAATTAGTCAATTAGTGTAATTAAAGATGTGATTTGAGGATAAATTCATCATGAATTAATATAAGTAGTCAATTTATGCAATTAGAGACATGATTTGGGTTAAATTGAGCCTACAAACCTAAATTATGGCATAATCCATTTTATAAGATGCAACATATGGTTGAATTGACCTTAGAATTATATCATGTAAATGAAAATACAAAGGTAATTATATAGGATTGCATGACATAATCATATAACATTATAATAAAATTTAGGATTGTATCACATAATATAATCATATATCATAATAATATGACATAGGGATATATAGACATAGCATATATAATGCATACACTTTATTGTTACAATAGAAAAAAAATCTTTGTCCAAAATTTATTTTTAGGGTGTTTCATTATTTCTAACCTTACTTACATTCTATGCACATTATTTTCTCTGAATGGAAGAGACAAAAATAATCAAATTGTTCTTTGTCTAGTCATGGCTAACAGTTTTTGTTTAAGAAAGAGGAAACAATTTAAGCACAAAATACTAGATCAATTACAAAATTTGAGAGAAAAATAAAATGTTTGAGTTAAAACATTTTTCTCAGGACAAGGTACAAATAGTATCCCTAATGAACCAAATGACATATATAATGATAAAATTAACAATGATTAATTGAATAACAATGATGAATGTTTACCTAATAGTCTAAATTATGTTTCAAGTCCGCATTCAAAGTATAAAGTTTTTTATTATGTTGATGATGAATCTATGCATGATTATTTACCCCCTAGTAATTTAGAAAATTTCATGGAAACACATAATTATGAAATTAAAAATGAAGAAAATTCCATAAAATCACTAAAAATAAAAGTAATAATGAAGAAAATAGTAGTGAACATAACAATTTTGAAATAGCCAATCAAAAAATTACACCATTAACAAGACCTCCAAGGATTGTATGTAGAAAATGAAAGTAATTTATTGAAGTTGATGAAAATATTTTCAAACCAATGCATAAAAAAATTTATGACCACCATTCAAGAAGACTAGCTAAATTTTTTTGGGATAGTTTCTTTGATAAATTAGATTTTGATAGTAAAAAATGACAATTATTTATTTCATTGATGAAATTTATTAAGATGAGACCTATGATGTACACCCTATAACTAATAACATCTAACATGGATGATGAAAACAACAAAATTATTGAAAATATACATGATGAATATCATATTTTAGGCCCAAAATCATGCATCAAATATTGTAATGTTGATCGGCATATAATTACAACTTATGTAGTAAGTGGTCAAATGGGGAAAAATTAATTGAGTTTAAAAACTAGTTGAGCATTATAAATAAATAAATAAACATTAATGAGAGCTATTGGATGATGCCATAGACTTAAGGATGTCAAAAACACTGAGCTCTAGGCATTATCTGGTAGACTTCCATGAAAGGAAAAGTCTACAGCTGATGCTCTAAATGATTTACTTGCACAATTTTAGAAATACAATATGAGAGTTTCACCCAATACAAGATATGCAGCGAAAAGAAGAGTTGGTTGTTGTAAATGTGAACCACATCTAAAAAAATTCTTGGATATGGCCCCAAAAAAATGTACTCTAATTTTTTTGGAAAAATATCTATAACTTTCTATTAGTCAAATATATTTTGAGAAGAACAAACCATTTTACGTAAAAATAAATCACACACGCACCTCTTATTTTAGGCAACATGTTTAATTTCTAGTGCACTATGATGTTTTTCATCATATATGTTTTACTTTGAATATTGAAAAAATATTATAGGAATGTGGCATAAAATTTCCACCAAAATCAAATAGGGATTCTATTCTAACCATTTTTTGTGAAATATCAGATGGATAGTTCTTTTATAACAAAGCATTTTTTATGGAAATTGCATCATTTATGGTGGATTGCTAAAATTAAATAATTATATCCATGAAGAGAGTACAAGTGCAATTGGATAGGAATTAGCTAGTTTGAGTAAAAATAAATCTGACTTATCAAGTACAATATGACAAAGAATCTAAAGGTGAGAGCTTATTATAAAATATATACCTATTTTAGTATTTTTGGTCAAATTCAGGAAGGGTTTATGAGTATGCAAGGCATACACACAAGTCTATATGCTTGGATGAAAATTTCAAGCTAAGAAATGACACATTCTTACTTGGTTCTATTGTTTTAGTAGTCTAATTTTATGAGAGTTACACATTCAAACCACAAATGGAAGTTTAGTCATACACTTCTATAAAGGTTTCCATATTCGTGCATATAACATTCATGCATACAATTGATAGTACAAAGTAAGATAAAAAAAAATTAAGGGAAAACTATTTTTATGTCAGTGATGATCAATCACATAATACAAAGTGTGTGTAAGGTTATTTTGAAATTTTCTATGGATAATTGACTAAGAGGAGCATTACTTTAAATACACATTACATTTGGTCAAAAAATTGTACATAGTAATTCATGAATGCATATATGTTTTATTGGTTGAGTAGGATGCACGTTACCACTGGCATAAAACATATTTGGAGGTTCATTTAGGTTGGCCATGAAAAAGGGGAACATGATGGTGCTAGATCATGTGTAAAAATAGCCATTACAAAATAGGAGTTGAATTTTGAATATGGTGTTGTTTTAAATAATGTAATAACCATTGTTGAATGGTGTAATGAGAAAATAGGCCATGGTGCTCAAGAAAATTCCATTATTTGTAGATAATTTTGGTTGATTAAAGAAGAACACTTAGAAAAGTATGAATATTGTGTGACTGTAATGGGATTAAATTAGCTCCACTCATTTTGTAGCTAAAATGTAGGTTCTTGGACTATTCATATGAGGCACTTGGCATGTTTATATTTTGCATGCATGGAATCTATTTGGAATGAGTTTGAGTCACAAGAGTGGGTGAATGAATAGAGTTGAGACCCATAATTATAATTGACACATATCAAGTTATGCCAACATTACAACTTACAAATATAATATCATCAAATGAATTTGACCATGTATTTGATCTAGTGCAACCAAGTAGAAGATTAATCATTATGTACTATTTATTCTCATTATTTATCTTGACAACATCATTAAAAAATTATGTTTGTGATATAGGGCATGTTTTTTTAGTTATTTCTAATGCAGACAATGAAAAGGGAATAAATTATTACTTATGATGGTGTGTAGAGGAAAATAAAAAATTGACTTCCCCATTCATAGATGGAGAAAACATTGACTGTCCCACTAGGTCTATGGTAGTCATTGGAACATGGCTTCAAATATATCCTATAAAAAATTAAGATGTATGGTTGTTTGAAGACTTTGAAACACATAGGAAGATATTAGACTATTCAAATTTGGTTCTTGAAATAAATATTCAATTGGCCAAATATCATGGGAGGCCATTAAATAAGATTCCATGGAAAGTTTACGAGTTATACCATGAAGCAATTATTGTTACTATAAATATTAGAGTAGATCTTAGTAGTTCATTTAATTAAAATTCCAAGGTATGTTGACTATCAAATTTAGATGTATTTAATTTTAATAAAATTTATTGATTTTCTAGGTATTACATTTAAATTTTATTTTTAATTAATTACAATTTTTTTGTAGGTTAATGGTGCCAAACAATCTTCCACCTTCACATGGTTGGAACTATTAGTAAAGAAATAAATAGTATTGAAGTTGAGAGAAGCTTAATATACTTGTACCTAGTTATTATAGAAAGAGCATTCTTAAGGTTAGAAGGGGTAGTGGATTTGTTGATTAGGAATTATGGGAAGCCATTAACCTATTCCTAGACACTATCTACCACCCCAAACATTTTGGCAATGCCAATTTTTAGCCATGAAGCACTGGAGGTAGAGTTCTATAACTATAGCTTCAAATTTGACAACATTTGTTTTTAGTGTTCCATTCTCTTGAACACTAGTCATCAATGTGTATTTGGAGGTGGTAATCATGGTATAATTTGTCATTTTCATATAAAAACATGTTAAATGTGATAGACTTTCACCTTTAGGTCTTAGAGGTATAAATTCTAGTTGGAGGAAAAGAACTTACCTCTTCACTATAAAAAGTTGCATTACAGGATCTGTCACTACAACTTGTGCTATATATTCATATCCAAGGTTACATAAAAATGATCTAGGATGAAATTTTAGGGCTTAGACATGCATGTGATGGTTCTTTCAGTCCATCCAATTGACGTACGATTTAAATTTTATACATACCTGAAGTTAGGATAAAAATTACATTTTTACTGTATTGGGAAGGGCATTCTTAATGATGAAATGGGTGTAGGTCTCTTAAAAAAAATTAAAATAAGCTAATAAACTATTAATAAATGTTATCCACCACCATAGGTCTGTTTTAAATTCTAGTTTTGATCCATAAATCACCAAAGGTGGATTTAGCCAACTGTAGCTTCAACTTTGATAACATTTGTTGTTAAAGTTTCCACACTCCTAAATACTAGTGATAACATGCGTCTGGATATATTTTGATGTCATGGTCATGGGATCATATGTAATTTTACTATATAAATATTTTTTAAGTGATATAAATTCACTCTTAGGTATTAGAGGTAGAAATACTAGTTGGAGGATAAGAACTTGTCTCTTCACTATAAAAAATTTATAATTATGGACCCATGAGTGTAACTTGTGCCATAGATTCATCTCCAAGTTTTCATATAGGGTGAAATTAGAGGACTTAAAATGAATGTGAGGGTTATTTTATTCATCAAAATAATTTACATTTTCCATTTTATGCATGCTTGAGGTTAGGCTAAAAACTACATTTTTATTATATTAGGAAGGACATGCTTGAGGTCATAATGGGTGATGGGTCTCTCAATTAGGCCTAATAAAAGGCCAAAAACATGGTTATAGACATTATCCACCACTTTATATGTGTTTTAAATCCCTATTTTGAGACACAAAGCACTTTAGGTTGAGTTATCCAACTATAGCTTCAACTTTGATCACATTTGTTGTTAGTGCTTCTATGCCCCTGAACACTAGTGAAAATATGATTTTAGGTGGATTTGGATGTCATGGTAGTGGGATAATGTGTAATTTTCACACACACACACACACACACGTATGTATGTATGTATGCATATATGTATGTATGTATGTATGTATGTATGTGTGTTCAAAGTTATGGAATTTCACTTGTAGGTCTTGGAGGGAGAAATTCTAGTTGGAGGACAAGAACTTGCCTATTCACGATAACAAGTTACATTTTAGGACCCATCACTATAGCTTATGTGACAAAGTTGTATCCAATGTTACATAAATATTATTAAAGGTAAAATTATAGGTATTTTACATGCATGTGGGAGTTCTTATGGTTCATCTGAATAACTGATGGTTTCCATTTTATGCATGCTTGAAGTTAGGAGAACAAATTAAATTTTTATTGTATCAGGAAGGGCATTCTTAAGGATATTATGGGTGGTAGGTTCCTTGATCAGACATGATCATAGGCCAATAACCTAGTCATATATGTTATCTACCACCCTGTATGTGTTGGAAATGCCATTTGTGAACCATGAAGCACTGGAGGTGGAGTTATCCAATTGTAGCTTCAACTTTGATATCTGATGTTTATGTTTTAGTTCTCCTAAATAGTAGTGAAAAAACTCTTCTATGTGGATTTGGATGTCAATGTCATGGAATCACACTTAATTTTCTTATCTATATGTGCTCAAAGTAGTGTATTTGAACATGGAGGTCCTAGAGGTAGAAGTGTCAGTTAGAGCATAAGAACATGTCTCTTCACTGTAAAATGTTATAGTTTAGGACTCGTCACTGCAACTTGTTGCATGGATTTATATCCAAGGTTATACCAACATGATCCAAGGTAAAAATATAGGTCTTATACACACATACACATGTGAATTTTCTAACAATTCATCCAAATGACTTATGATTTCTATTTTATGCATGTTTGAAGTTAGGCTTAAAAACTACATTTTTCTTGTATTGGGAAGGATGTTCTTAAGGCCAAAGAGGATGGTGGATCTCTCAACAAAGCATGATAAATGGCCAATAACCTACTACCATATGTTATACACCACTCTAGATATGTTTTTGATGCTAATTTTGAGCCAAAAATCACTAGAGGTAGATTTCTCTAATGGTATCTTCAACTCTGACAACATCTATTTTTAGTGTTTCTATGCTCCTAAATAGTAGTGAAAACATGATTTTAGATGGATTTAGACATTAAAGTCATGTAAGTATATGTCATTTGCCTATATAGATGTTTTTGAAGTGACGTATTTTCACTAAGAGGTCTTACAGGTAGAAATGCTAGTTGAAGGACAAGAACTTATCTCTTCACTGCAAAAAACTTACATTTTAGGACCCATCATTGCAACTTTGGCACAAATTAATCTTCAAGGTTATATAAAAATTGATCAACTTTTTGATATGAGTTAATAATAGATATTATCAAACTATATGGCATTAAAACAATAAACATACCAAATTGTTCCTTGTTTTAGTGATCTAGATAACACTTCAAGTGATGATCCGGGCAACACTTCAGGTGATAATTTGGGAAATGGTTCTACCCCAATTGGTGGCAGAACTTCTGGGAGCCATAACTTTTGAACCATAGATCCATTTGACTCCATGTTTGAACTGTTGGAAAGATAATAATGAGAAGAATGCGATGAGATGGCATGAACTTTTCTCGGTGGGTTTTGGCCCTTGAAAACCCAATGGAAGTGCCCCAAATTTCAATTTTAGTAGTGCAGTCTAAAAATAGTAATTTCTTGAATTCTATGTTGTTGTAATTCATGGAAGTCAAACCATTTCATCTCCCTCGATATTGGTGACCTTCTACATCGTCCTCTTGCCTTCAAAACTAGGTATAAATAAAGATGTAGCCTAAAAAGAAAATAAACATCTCTTCCTAGAGACAATCATATGTTTGTATTTGCAATTGTGTGATCAATAAGACATCTCTTCCTAGAGATAGCATTATATTGTGTTATATTGCATTCTTGAAATATATTTCGACCAAAACCTCTAAGTTTTGGATCATTTAGCTTTCCATTTTCAAAACTAGTAATTGCCTCTATTACACTTAAATATGTATTTTATTTAATTATTTTCATTATTTAATTAAAAAAAATTGATTGTAGAGAGAAAAGAAGTTATAAGGTGAAATTATTAAAGTAGTGGATTATATTCAATATTATTTCTTCTACTAAGAAGTTTCTAAAAATACTTATGTATTAAGTGGGTTCTTTTATCTTATGATTATAATAAAAGAGATATGTTAAAATTTTTATTAAAATAATAATTATTCATGAAAACTATCTTGATATGATTTATACATACATATGTGAGTAAAATCTCAATTATCTTGATATAACTTATATATACATATATAAAATCTCAATTTCTTTAATAATATAAAAAATGAAAAGTTGATACCTTAATTTATCTAAAATAAAAAATGTATTTTTTTTAAAGTTTTATGTCATTTTATCATGTATTATTCAACAATCATTACCTTTATGGGTGACATTAAAATTATGCAATAACAATATAATAATTATATTTGTTTTCCTAATGTTGTTTTGTATTTAAAGGATGTTCTGGATTTGGAGGAAAACATTCGTTGCTTTTTGGTATTTAATTAAATAACAAATGTAAATGATGATATTTAATGTTATTGTTTAATTAACATGTGTTAAATTTCATGCGATAAAAATGGATGGAATCACATTATCATGTGAAATGTACGTGATTTATGGTAATGTAAATACCATTAACAAGAATTGTATTGTTTTTAGTAGGGAGGATAAAATAAGATTTATTTTGGCATTCCATTATAACAGATAACAAGGAGTGGTAATGTTACATTTTATTTTAATAATTATTAAATTTTTCCATGTAAAATAATTTTAGACTTAAAAAATATGCAATTCACATAAAAGTATTAAGATAAATTTTTAAAGGTATAAAATAAGTATCACACATTGATTTTGATTTACACTTTATTTTTGTGAATATGGTTATTATTTTTTTTTCAAATTTCATTTTTTATTTTTATTGTACAAAAATACAACTATAAATTCACATCATGGATCTTAAAAAAAATAAAAATTCAAGCTACAATGTATATGTAGGGCTTAGGTATTATAAATTCAAGGTACAATGCCTATACATGGCTTGATAAGAAACTAGTGGGTGTTTTAATGAAAGTTCACGATGATAAAAATTATGTAATATTATTATACATAATAATGTTAACCCTAAAATTAATTATAGGAGAGCTTTTGACTTACAATGGTAGATAGATAATTTATGTAAAAAATTATAGTATTTTTAGAAGATGAAGTGAATAGTCATTTGTTTGGATATAAACAATGTAAACTCTATTCATTCAATTAATGCAATAACTTTGGTCTGCATTAAATTTATGTTTTTTATTTGTCATCTATTTCTAACTTAATATTGGTATTAGAGCGTAGTGTTTATTTAAATATTTTTTAACTCCATTTTTCCTCTACTACAAATTTCATTTTCAACTAATCATATATATTCAAAATCAGTTTTTTCTATGCTTCAAGACTAGGATGTTGATATAGCAAGGCATTTTGGTTTGATTACAAGGCATTTTCACCTACTTCAAATGGCATAAAACTATTAAAAGAAGTTTTAATTGATTCCCTAATTGTGTTTCACTATTTATATGCTATATAATGTGTTTTTGGTTGAAGTAAGGCCTACCTAACACTTTGGTAGTGCAATAATCACTCCAATCCCACATTTTTTACTGATATCAAGGGGTTTACCTATTGTCTTTATGTTTTAGATGATTTTAAGGAATTTTTGTAGTATTTACCTTTGCTTGAACTATATATAATTTAATACCTACTACGTGGATATTTCAATTGATGTTTGATCAACTATGTGATATTTTTAATTGTATTCACTAACAACTCAGCTAGGCATAAGCATCACATATGTTTCCCTATAGGACAAAATGGTATATATGCAACAAGTGTTGACATGGAATGACATATTCATGTGGATTAAAACATGGAAAGAGGAAAACATGTTGCAATATGACAAGATAAATTTATATTTTAAACTTTTATTTTCACTAAAAGCATAATTTTTTGAATGGAGGATATTCCCATAAGAAAATAATTAACATATTTTTATTTTTTGATTTATTAAATAATAATAATAATTAAGTCATTAGAAAATTAGAGATCAATTTTTTTTTAAATCAAGAAAAATATTGAAAAAATAATTAAATTGTGCAAATAAAAACAAAATCTCAGTGTTTATTATCAATAATGACTCTAGGTCATGTTTACAAGTCATGTCATCATGATTGAAATACTACACTTATAGCCTAATATGGATGTAAAAATAGTGTTTTTGGCAACATCTCTATAAACCACTAAGTAGAAATAAGAAAAAAAATCGCATTCCCTTTATTAGCCATTTTTTACTATCGCTAGATGAAATTTTGAAAGCAAAAATACTCTGAGTAAATAGGGCTATCACACCCATGTACAAGGACTTCTTGCTAAGCAAGTGTCATAGATAGAGTAAATATTTTTTATGTACTACCTAGGTACAATGTATCATTAAGATATTATTTTCTTTAATATCTCTTTCATGTACTATTGAGTATATAAAAAGGATGAGTTTCTTCCACATACTGACAAGTATATAGGAAGGAAAAACATATACATAAGTTTAGTATATCAGTTAGGTGGTATATAAAAAAATATTTTTTGGATTGATAAGGAATCATTCCATCTTCCTATACAACAAACATGCATTCAATCCAAAATATTATTGGCACAAAACTAACCAAAAAAGATACCTAATTAGAATGGTTAAGATAAGTGGGGAATAAATTTGTTTTAAATGACTTGTGTTAAAACATCTATAATGGGGATGAGAAACTTATTGAGACTACAAAAAAGGAAAATACCATTTTGGAATCATAATAGTTTAAAAGCATTGGCATTGATGAGGGCCTTAGTTGATGTAGAGGTTTTTCATCACATACAAGGGTGAAACACTTAGTAAATATTTCAAAAATCAAAATATCTATATGATTCTCACTTAGAATTAGAGTTTATATAGTTATAGTTTACACTATTTAATACTTAGTTAAAAAATAATGATGTCATGAGTTTGGCTTTTGAAATCCATGCAATGAAACATGGTGCTGATGTTACTAGTGTAAAAACTAATATGTTACTTGGAGATAAATAGCTGCACCTGTACCTAAACCAGTACTCTATCTAATCTGCACCCTAGCTTGTATTCCTCTTCAAGCTCCCACTTGAAGACAACCCACCACACTCCTTGTGGTGTTAATCCTGTGCCTGACTTTCTTCATTCTCAGCTTACCTTCTTCTGCCATTGCTATACTCCCACTCAAACAACAACCCCTGTGAGTAACCTATAATCAACAACACTTAACAGATCTGGGCCATCTGTTAGTCAAACTCACTCTGAGAACGTCCAACCTCGCTCTGATACCATTTGATGGTATCAGCTCTTGAACCTACAACCAAGCTCTGATACCATTTGACAGGACCTAAGTTCCCCAAAGCTCTAACACAACTTGTCAGAATTAAGAGCACACATGATTACCATTGTATAAGCAACTTACATGCGAAAATAACTAGACGAATAAATAACTATCAATGAGAAAACACACAGAATATGAGAGGCAACACACAATTGTATTCAACTCATTACAAAGGAAATTACAATAAAGAGATCACACTCTTCTTCCACCTCTGTGAGGCTTCCTCCTCAAGGGCTCCAAGTAATCTTCCCACCTGAGTAATCTTCTCTCATAGGTCACAACTAACAACTAACACAAGTTGTTGTTCACCTCATTATACATCCAGTACAACCGAGTATGAACCGGTACTCCCAGTAGATCTCACCATGATTGTGCTCCTGATGTATTGTTGTCACCTTGATCTTGCTCCCCCGCCGATCCTGTTCTGACCCTCGCATACACACATCCCTGTAGACCAACCTGATCTTACTTATCACATGTAGATCTCCTCCATGATCCTGCAACACCCTGCATATCAAACCTGATCTTACATACATGGGGAATCCTACTTGATTCCACCATGGGAAGAACTCTCCAAGCTCCACACTTGGATTCTAGAAATTCTAAACTTAACAATACAGCCCATGAGTCTATTATATAGATCTCATGCATACACTGGTTAGACTTATGGCTCAAGACTCTAACTGGTCTTCATCATGCAAACAACGCGTTCACTTAACTAACTATTCGTTAACAGCAGTTCTAGAACTGCCACAGGCAACTGACGTCGGTCCCTATCTAACTGGAGGTGACCAACGCTTGCCGATTCTTGCCGATGTCAGTTTTCTTCTGCACATCCACTGACCGATGTCGGTTGTGGCCTGCCGACACCAGAAACTGCATACTCCAAAAACCTCCCTATTTGCCTTAGGTGAAGCTTTTAGCTCCACACCCTAACTGTCTGTGTGTGTGTGTGTGTGTGTGTGTGTGTGTGTGTGTGTGTGTGTGTGTGTGTGTGTGTGTGTGTGTGTGTGTGTGTGTGTGTGTGTGTGTGTGTGCGTGCGTGTGTGTGTGCGTGTGTGCGTGTGCATGCGTGTGTGCATGTGTGTGTGTGTATGTGTACATATACATACATAAATACATATATGACTACCTTCATAAAATATCTTATCCCTATATACTCAACCTACTTGGAGTCTTTGGAAGCAATTAATCTATTAATGACTCTCACCTTTGATCAACCAGTTGAGAAGATGGTCGAAAGAAAATAATTATTTAAAATAAAAATGTATTTTATAGGAGAAAGCATTTTTTATGACAATGAAAAGACAATTTATTTAAAGAATGCCTTAAATAATAGATGCAAGGGGGAAAACAAAGGGTTAGATGCTAAATATATAAAAAATAATATTCAACATCAAGAAAATCAAAATGATAAATAAAATGTTTTGAAAACCTTGATAAAGGAAATTGAGTCATGAGACCCATGAATGCAAAACATCATGGGACAAAATTACATTCTATTGAAAATAATAAATATAAAAGGATAAGAATAAAAAATTAGACCCAAATTCAACTAAGTTTTCTTGTAAATGTGTAATTTCCATCTTTGATAAATAAATATTGCCTAAGAGAGTTTAACCTAAGATAATAATTGGGTTGTAGACATTGGTGCCATGCAACATATGGATGTTTAAAAGTGATTATTTGAGGAGTTTCATGAAGAAATTTGTGGTCTAGTATATTTTGTAGATAAAATAATTTTGTGACCTCAAGGCAAAAGTTCAATTTGACTTAAGTTATTATGGATTCAAGATTTTATTCTATGAAATGCAATATACCTTCCTCAATTAAAAATATAATCTCTTGTGATCATTAAAAAAATAAGGACAATCCAATATTATAGATGATGGAGAGGTGAAAGTCACAAGGAAATATGACAACATGATAGTTCTAACTAGATACGAGGAAGGAAAATTACTAAACTCAATGGTGAGAACTCAATGCCAAAAACATTTCCTCATATCATTGAAGAAGGAATGCTGACAAGTATTATATAGAACTCTATATTTATGTACACAGAATATCATAAAATAAAAAAAATGGTATTTTAAGCTTCCCAACACTACCTAATAATATTGAAAAATATGATGTTTGCATATTGGCCAAACACAAAAGAGAACCATTTCAAAATACAAAATTGAAAGCCAAAAAAAAGTTGAAATTGGTTCACTTTAGTCTATGTTCTCTTCCATTTTTTTACAATGGTGGTCATAAGTAATTCATATTGTTCTTTGATCATTATATGGTAAGTGCACAATGTTGGTGGATAAAAAGGGGCCTACCTGTGAACATATTTTTCTTAAAAATTTTAAAAAATCTCAACTTTTATAGATTATTTGAGATGGCTACACTCAAAATTTGAAAATTATATAAAAGCATGAGTTTTAGAATTTCAAGTCTATTTTCCAAAATAATATTTTAAAAAAATGGTTAACTAAAAATTGGTCAAACCTCTAAAATTTAAAGAGGAACTCATACTTTTTAGGAAAATATAGTAGATAGTCAATAGTATAACACAACATTTTTATAGAAAATTTTAGTAAATTTTTAGACCCCTTTGTGAAAATTTAGATGAGAACATCTAGTTTGTGACTTATGCTTTATTAAAAAAATTTATGGATATTTTATATATATTAATCTTATAAGTAAATAGATCTTGAAAACTAACCAAAAAAAATGGATAGATGGTTGTACAACCTCTATAACTACTCAATTGTTTTATGAATGTGTATATAATTAGGCCTTGTTTTTACCATATATTTTTTGTATTTTTATCAATGAAAAAAATACATAAAAATATATATGCATGTAGTTTCCTAAAAAATATATAGTTTGAAAACAACATAGATAGAAACCTTAAAATAGTCTTAAAAAAAATTATATATTTGGAAAGGGGAGAGAATTCTTGTCATCATGGTAATAATTTTATGAATGAGCCTTTTGGACATAAATTATGGGTTATGGTTTAGGGTGTAGGATTTAGTGTTACAATTAGATGATGTAGGAGCATCCTTATTGGATGACACATTTTGTGGTTATCTAAATAAATTTTTCTTTGATAAAATGTTTTAAGGTCAATTAGCATGTTTAGAGTGATTAAATAGGTTTTAAGAGCCTTAATACACAATTTTGAATGTTTTCTAAGTGTTTAGAGGTGTCTAGGTAGGCTAGTTTTCAAATTTGGCATTTACTTGTAAATTCAATAATTTGAATTTTTGTAAGGTTTTGGTCTAGTTTGGGTGTGGTTCGAGTAATTACAGGAATCATAAAGGTGTAAAATTATTAGGGAAAATTATTAAAGACACCATGGATCTATACCATGGGCCCCAAGTCACATATGTATGGAAAATCAATCTTTTTATTGGTGTTAATGTGGAAACTTTCTTGTAAGTGATTATTGGAAGGCCAAACGTTGGTTAGAGTGGTTATAGTTGGTACAAAACTCATACAATTTTGGATTTTTATCAGTTTTTATGATGTATTCATGTAGGAGAGGGTTTAAACCCAAATAAATAATGAAGGGAGTCTCTCAAGTTTAAAGAGAGCTTGACTGTAAATCTATTTTCCTATATATGTACATGGAGAAAGATTGTGTTAGAATGCTCAATGAAGGAAGATCTAATAATGATATGTTTTTGATGATTGATATGGAATTGGTGATTCCATTTCATGTTTATTGAATGTGTTTATGTAATTAATTTTTTTTCACACCACTTTTCTAAAAGATAATGTAACCTTGTTGACACAATGTAAACTTAGACAGTCAAAACACAAAGCATTGTGAATATGTGTAGTAGAGGTGTCAAAAGGCATTATTGCTGATTACATAAGGTATTTGAAGCTGGTATAGAGCATATAAAATCTTTAAAGTGCATAAAACTTCATTTTTGAAAGATAAAACCTTAAGACTATGCTCTTGAGTCCTTTAAACTATGTTTACATACATAGTTGGAGCAATGATCAAGTGATATATGTGGAATAGAAGCATTATGATGGAGAAAAAATGTTTGATAAAGATGTATGAGAGTTGAAAAAACCCTGAGAAATCACTAAGGGTGTTTGAAAGGTATTAGAGTTGTCATAATTTTAATTTTTCTCCTCTTGGGTTCACACAAACCTATCAACCTTGAACTAGGGTTTCAAGACAAAATTCTAGTTTACAAGCATTTAAATTAGTGAAACTTATCTAAATTTTGTATTTTGGTAGTACTAAATGTCTATAAAGATATTATGAAGGTTTTGGAGTGGTTATGTATAGAAAAGTATAGTTATAGAAGGTTGTGTGTAGTGCAGGGTATTGAAGGCCTAATTAGGCCTATATAAAAACCTAAAAGAAGATAGAAAAGTGTCTTATAGGTAGAGTTTGGTGTTGAAATTAATAAATAGGTGGAAAATGATATAGGGTGTCAATAAAAGTCAGTTATTGAAAACAAGTTCGTACAAAGTCATACTATTGAAAATTGCCTGAAAAGGCTTTTAGGACTATCTGCTTAAAGCAAAGAAGTTACAAAGGTTAGAAAATAAGTGATTAAGGGTTTGTGATTATAATAAGGGGTTCAATGAGGCTAAAATGATCATGGTAAAGGTTTTAATAATCATAAGACTATTAGATAACCTTTGAGTCATTAAATGAGTTAGTGAATCTAAGAAACTTTATCAAAGAGTTGAATATTGAAACTAAGGAATAAGTGAGTTTATTTAAGTTACCTCTGCATCATTTGGTATCAGAGAATAGGATGTATTAAGAAGTAAATAAGGAAACATGTAAGGTAGAGGATGAGAAGAATAAATATCCCAAAGAAGGTTATAGGAAATGGATGAATTGGTAGTAGAATTAATAAATTTGTAGGTAAGATTGTAAGCTATAGAGTTGGCTCAGAGGAGAGAGATGAATAGAGGTGATGTAAGTGAGGGATAGGATGATATTACTCATTAATAAGTATAATATTAAGGAGGTGAATATATATTGGAAGATAGGTTCATTATACTATTCCTTGGAGTAACATCAAAACCCAAGATGGAGGTACCCATATATGAGGGTAGTCTTAATGTGGAAGAGTTGGTTGATGGGATCAAAACCAGGATAAGTAATTTTATTATGAATAGTTAAATGAGACAAAAAGGGTAAAATTTGTAGTAACAAGGTTTAAGGGTCATGCATCCTTATGGTGGGATGGCATACATGAAGAAATAAGAAGGGGAAAAGATAAGATAAGGTCATGGGATAGAATAGTGGCCAAGATGAAAGGAAAATTCATGCATAAGGACTATTAGACCCACTTATTTAAGAGGTTTAAAAATTTGATAAAAAAATATAGGAAAGTGAAAGAGTACACAGAGGAATTCTACAAGTTAATAATTCAAAAAAGATACATAGATAAGGATGTAAGAAAGTTGCTAGATATATTAACAGCTTGATGTTTGTCATTCAGGATGAGATTAGCATTTTATCACCAAGAAAATTTTAGGACTATAAATATGAATTTACGGAAGATAATTTTTTTTCTAGAAGGCAAAGTCAACAAAATAGAGGTTGAGGTGGTAGAAGCTATAGAGGTAAATGCCAACAAGAAGGAAGAGGATAGCTAAGTAATAGAAATCAATGACAAAGTTATAATAAACAAGTTGGCAGTAGCTCTAAGAATTCAAGTCCATCAAATAAGGGTGGTTATGGTTACAAATGTGGAATATCATATGGTGGAGTAAGAGGCTATTATGGGTTTTAAGGTAAGTGTTTCAAATGTAACAAATTTGTGAGACATAAGTCATATGACTGTTCAGAACACATCCAAAGTGGAAGCTCTTGGAGTGAGATTAGAAACCAAGTGGTTTAGTAAGAAGAAGAGAGTTTATATTAATTAAAAAACTATGTGGAAGAATCTAAAATAGGGGAGAGATTTATAGTGAAGAGAGTCCTTTTGAATACCATCCATGAGGAGAGAGAACCACCAAAGAGAAAGATGTTGTTCAAGACCATGTGCAAGAGCAAAGGTAAGTGTTGTAAAGTCATAGTTGGTAATGGTAGTATGTATAATATAGTGTTTTATTTTATGGTTTATAAAATAGGATTATATAGTAACAAACATCCAAGTACATATAAAGTCTCTTGGATTCAAAAGAGTCACCAAGTCCTAATGAATGAATAATTTATGTAAACTTGCAGATAGGTGGGTATAAGGACAAAATATTGTGTGATGTAATTACCATTGATGTGTACCACATAATCATTGGTATAATATGGATATATGATAGGAAGGATATACTGATGGGAGAGCCAACACTTACACCATTGAGAAGGATGGAAACAAGCACACACTAACCTCACTGAAGGATAGTCAAGCATGGAAAGAGATACCAAGTAAAAGTAGTGTCACGATGTTTGGAGAGAAGGAATACTTACCAAAATAATTCAGTTGTATCAAGGAGGATAAAATTATGTCATTTGAGAGAAAGTGCCAAAAAGAATACCATGTAGTATAAGTTTCCAAGACAATAGAAGAAGAGGGTGCAACAAATAACAAGAATTATGAGGTGTTGATATCAAGCAACAAAGATTTGTTATAGTTATAACAACAAGATGAGTTATTTTCAAGTAAAAACTTGTAATGGTTGTTTTAAAACATGTATTATCATTTTTACTTGATAAGGAGTGTAAACACCTAAATTTGGCTACCAATGACCATCAATCAGAGTTTTGACCAATTTCTACCAAAATGCACAATTTGGCTTAAAAACACTAAAAACATTAAATGAGTTGAAATTTATGTATTCAAGTTCCAAGTTAGGTTATAGTGTCATTAAATGGGTCAATAAAATTTATGAAGCAACTAACTTTGATCAGATCATTTCGAGTCAAAATGACATTTTCACACCTTGGTACTCCGGATTGCTCTTTTCTACCAAATTTCTTGTACAAGACATGTGCCTTTGTTATTTTATGTTGGAAAAATCATAAATGGGATAACGGTTCCAACACATCTAACATCAACTTATAATTATAATCTAGTCAAATTTTGAGCCAATAATATGACATTTTGACCAATTTGATTAATTTGTGCACAAATTGCCAAGGTTTTACATCAAAGTTGACTAATCATGTTTAAGTCTAATTAAGCTAAATCAAGATCTTAAGTTAATTTTCCATGGAGAATTTTAAATATTTATTTTTATAAATTTATATTTAATATTTGTATCATCAAATGACATCATTTATTGGGAAGACATCCCTAGGCCATAAATGCATAAAATATCAAGGTTAACCCCTCCCATGCCTCATTCAGACCCTCCATGCCTATTCAATGCCCCTATATCCCAAATATTGATAAGACTATTTATGGATTTTAAATTAAATAATAGAATTGAGTTTTAGCCACACATCTTCATCTTGAGATGGATGGTTCAGGTTGATTCTGACCATTTTTAAAAATCTATAAAAAGGAGGCCTTTCCTATTAAATTGGAAGTTTTTTTATGCCAAACTTATAATGCCCAAATTCATTAAAAATCATTTCATCTTAGTGTTATATTTATAAAATATTGATCCAAATCCACACAAGGTGCCAAGGAGAGATGGAGGATAGCCAAGCTCCACTGCAACAGACTTCATCAGCACAAACTGAGTAAACAACTACAACAACCATTTTGGAGCATCCAAGGAAGGTGAAGGAAGGTTTTTATTTCATATTTTATTTGTGTTTTCCATATTTTTTTTGTTGACTAAGCTCCTCCTTTGAGATAGGCTTAGGGTGTTAGTTTAGTGTGTTTTTGATTCATTTGGTTTATTCACTAACACGATACTAATCTTCTTTTATTATAATATTATGTTCATAAATGGCATGCCCGATGGGACCAAATGCATCCCAAACATGAAGAAGATCATTATTTAACTTTAAAATATTCATTTTGATTATTAAAACTCTTACAATTTGATTTTCTAACTTTTTTTTTCCATTTTTCTTTGTCATGGGTTTACACAGTAAACCATCGACAATCAGTGTAACTAGTGATAGTCACTGAAACCACCAAAAATTATTTTAAACTATCAACAGTCAGGTATAAACATCGATGGTATCCATTGTTTTATTAAAAAGACACACTTAAAAGCTAATAGGCCATTTTAAAATGCTTGGTTTGGGGTCATATGGACTCTATTTTTGATGATTTTTTTAAAACCTTCCTAAATTTTTAGAATTTGATATCAATTTAGATTCAAGTTGTATAGATTTTTTACAAAAATTTGAAAATATATTTAAATGTTTCTAATCTAACACATTTGATTTTGGGGTGATGCCTTTGGGTAGACAAATAACTGCTGACATTATTCGAAACTTAAAAAAGCTTCAAAGCTAAATGAGACTCTAACTTTTTCATTGTAGGATCAATTTTGGAATTTGTTAAAACATGATTTTTAGACCTTATTTGAAATTTTAAAATGGATTAAGAACTTTTTTTGGGTGCTTAATGAAAAATTTAGATGCTTAGGCAAATATTTTGATAAATTGTGCTTTCGAAGTTACAACTTAAGACCAAGGGGTCAAAAGAACACCACCTAATATTTTATTTGGGGCTTAAAATTAAACAAACTTGTAAAATTTTGTCTTCAATAGTTGTTTAAATAGAATTTAATTGGAAAATAGTAGGACATTGCGTGTACTCTCTTACATCTATCCACTTTAGGGAAATTTTGAAATCAAAAGTGTCATCCTTATTGCACACATGCCTAGTCCAAGAAATAGAAATAATGTCATCTAAAGAACTCCCTAGAAATTTGTAATAGTTTAGGTGATATTGAAAATAAACCTAAATTATTTATCTTATGTATTTTATTTCATTGCATCTTGGCTTGTGAGGGGGACTTCATCACCTCACATAAGTTCTATAGGGAAGCTTTGGCCTAGGGTTTCATATCCTAACACTGAATTCATCTACTCCTACTAGGATCAGAGGTTTGAATGGTTAAACCACATTCTAATGTTGGAGTTACACACATGATGTATCTACACTTTGGACATAACACTCCACTGAGCAAGTGATGGATGTAGTGGTTGCAAAAAGGGTAAAACCTTTTTACAACATGCCAAGTTTTGTGGACACCCAATTACATGATATTTTTTTGCATTGTGATGTAAATTTCATTGTGTAATTTATCCCCCTAGAAACATTCAAAAACTTATAGATCTTAGATAAATCCCCACTTGCCATGGAAGTGTTGTTGGTGCAAGGTGTGCCTCAAGGTCCATGTCATAGTACTGTCATTTGAGATAACGCTGGTGTAAAAACCCTAATATATAATGCATATTTTAATTTTTTGATGAACACTAAAATCCTCTCAAATGATGTATATTGATGGATTCTAATAATACTAAGAAACCTTGTCAGTTTAGCATCTAAGAATGATTAATTAATTGGTTTTGGCCTAGATTAACATCTTATTTGGAGTCAAAAATTGGTGTGAAAAAATAATACAAAATAAACCACATAGTCCTAATTTTACTTTGAACAAAGAGGAATTATATATTACCCACATGAATCATCAATTTTCCTTATTCAAAGTTCATCAAAACTTGGACTCATATCATCCACTTTGGTGTAGTTATGATTCTTAATTGAGTCTAGAATTTTACCAAATATTGTTTAAGTCCTTCATTTATAACTTAAATTTTAAATTGCACCTTTATAGGTTCATAAGGTTGATGTGTTAAGTGGGTTCACCATTTTCCCTAAAATTGAGGGAACTTAGGTTCAATTTCCAATTTGGGTTGAAGGTCATTTAAGACTCATAATCATTATCACCATTTGATAGACTTAAGTCATTTTGTGTTAAACACTTGCACTTTGAGTCTATGTACCAAAAAATTTTGTGTTGTCATCCTATTTTCATTGAGATAAATTAAAGCATAACTTTTTGCCTTAGAAATATTGTGAAAATTTTGAAGTTATGTATATCATTTCAATTAAGAAAGGTAGTGTTACACTACCAAATTTGTGAGAACCCATCTTTGCCTTAGAGAGTTTTTGAAACAATCATTTTTTCATGTCTTTTGAGTAGTCTAGAATTGTTACTCTACCCAAAAACATTTCAAACATTATTTCATAGACCCTCTTATATAGAGTTCAAGTTTGTGCACATTTTTCAAGCAACTTGAGTATACCTTTGTGAATCTTTGTCTAGCACAGTTACACCCTTAAAATTTGTCTAGATTATTTGTCAAAAGAACCAAGATTTATACCATTATTTATGAGAAAACAAAATATCTCTAAATTACCTTTTGTTTCATACTTTATACCTATTTGATTGAGTTTATGTACAAGAGTCAAATGCCTAGTTTTTTTTAAAGTGTTTTAAATCTGTTAGATTAAAATCTCATCTATTTTAATGTCCAACTTTTGATGTCATTTGGCTAAGAGTCCTAAAACATGCCTTGTTTGAGCCTAGATTTTGATGTTGTATTTGGCCAAAAGACCTAGCAGCTATTTATTTCCTAGATTACGCTGATTTAAAACACTTCAACCTTAGATTTTGACATTTCAATTTTCGATCCATTTACTTAATCTTTTTGTATAAGATGTGTAACAATAGATACTTAATGTTATCTTATTTTATCACAAGTCATTGCATAAACGTTTCCATCCTTTTAACGAATCTAGACCAAGTTTGAACATCATCTTTTAGACATTATTTTTTTAGAGTTTGTATAACTCTTTTCCCTTTATATCACAAAACATTCACTATAGATCCCAACATGTATTCATACACTCATAGTGGACTTATGTATAATCCAGGGATTAGTAATATGGTTTCATAAGATTAAATTGTTTAATATCGTAACACAAATAATATTGCTTATGACACGGGTCCTTATCCCTCTTATAATACTCAAATAGGAGCACAAAAATAATATCCATTAGCTAAATTTTTGGTTAATATGCCACCATATTCAAATAGGACCAAGAACAAACCACAAAATACCTAGCTATGATACCCACAGTTGAAGAATCAATTCCTGAACAATTGTAATCTATTAATATGCCTTCCACATATGATCCATTTTTGTTTGAGCATCATTTGTTGGAGAAAAAAATATGAGATTTTGGTTAGAGCCATATAATTAGGGGCTAAGTTTCCATCAAACTTCCCTCATAAAATTTTACCAAGCCTAGGAAGACTTCCTCACAACATATTCCATAGTCAACAGGCCTCTTCTAGGAATCCTTTAACTCTAGTCCAAATGATGTATCAAGACCCTAATATTCCTAATAAAGGAAGGAACCTCAAGGAAGACCACTTTAACCAAATGTAGATAGCATATCAGACCTACCTAAATCTATCACACAATTTCAATTAGATGACCATGGTGAGTAAACCTCTTATTGACTTAGTTCCTTCAACAGGAGTTTTGATAGAGTTAACTAGTCAAGATAATTAGATTTTAAACTCATTCATGAAAAACACTTTGGCAAATAAATTGTTGCATATGCCAATTATCGAATAAGTGTCTTATGCTTCTATGTAAAATAATGAACAAAACATAGTGGATAATACGTAAGCAATGCCCAATCCAAATCAAAGTGGTACTAATACACAAAAAAATAATGAACATATGCCTTTATTTAATACCATGAATGGCTCTATAAACCTAGGAATGGGAGCTTCTACACCCCAATCTCAACCAACTAATTCATCAAGTGTACAAACAATAAGATTAGGTAGTCAACCAATAACTAATGTCGTGCCTCAACAATAGAATGTGATGAATCCTATTCCTCCTCAACAGGTGATGAGTATCATTCCAAAACAAAATGCATAAATGAATATACCAATATAGGAAAGGTTGAACATATTTCCACCTCAACAAGGGGAAACTAATGTTCCATCTCACCAAGTAGTAGAAAATTCACCTTCTTCACAACATATTCATATTGGTCAGTGACATGTGACAAATATCCAACATTCATCCACTTCCAAAATAGGATTTGTGTAACAAAGGGGTTTTAATGTCTCTTGAATACCTATTAGGAAACCATTGCCTTTTATGTAGAGCATACCACAGGTTCAGAGATAGGGTCTTGGCTCATAAGTTCCCACTCAACAAAATGGTTTGAGTAGTCAACAACAGGTCCCTATTCAACCACAATAGAAAAAATATCATTATATCCTTCCATTCCAACCTCAAAATCCTCTAAGTCAAACCTTCATTTCCAACCAAACTAGAATATCACACAAATAAATGTACCATTTCAATAAGTACAACCTAATCCACATATGTTTATTCTTGGTTCATTGCCTAACCAATCCAACATATACGAAATACCCCCATCATATCCAAGTCAAAGTAATTAAATTATGACCACCCAACCATCTACCCAAGATAATATTCCCACAAGTTTTGTAGAGAAATAATTACAACAAAGTAAGGATGTAATCACCACTATCCAAGTGGGAAATAGATTAAAAAGTTTAATTTGGATGATGTGTGTTCCTATCCTTTCAATATGGAGTACTTGTAGATTCTATTTCCTCTAGGATATGAGACACAAAAATATGATAAATATAAGGGGAAAGGTGACCTTAAATCCCATTTAATCAAGTTCTTTGTTGCATGCCAGCCAGCGGTATATAGTGATATATACATTTTGTTGTTGTTTCCAAGGAGCTTAGTTGGACAAACCTTGGAGTGGTTTTTAAATTTGTCCAAGAATTTAGTAATATATTTTGATGACCTTTCAAAAAAAAATTTACAACACTTTTCCTATAATCTTGAACATGAGATTTCATTGGTTGATTTAATGTAAGCTAAACAAAAAGATAGTGAGAATTTGGCAAGCTATTAACAATGATGAAGAACACTTACAAGTTGAATCACTTATAATTTACCAAATAAATAATTAGCCACTATATTCACTAAAAACTTGCATAGTGAGATAGCCTATCACCTGAAATTGTAATGTGCACATACCTTTAAAGAGATCATTGATAAAGGTTTGTTGATTGAGAGAGCTCTTATTAATAAAGGAGTCATCAGGATTAATTCAAATAGTCAAAAGCAAGGTACCAATAAGGGAAATGGCCTAAACCAACATCTAATCCAAGTGTAAGCATCACAATTGACAAAGGGCAATATACAAGATAGACCAAAGCAATTCAATCATAATAGGAATGTTGTGGGAAATGGAGTAACTAAGTCATGTCATGTCTAAAGGGTGAAAACATCATCTGCTCAACTTGCACCACCTTTTTAACTTACTCTTACTAGAAAACCTCTACAACCAATGCTATAAGTGCAATAACCAAGATCCACACAACAAATGACACAACCCTTGCCATTGCAAAACTCTCCTCTAAGGAGAAATGTGCCTACACGTCATGTTTTTATTGACCTTAGAGAGCCTATTAAGTATATATTTCACAAAATTTCCATTGTTAATTTGATTATTTTCCCTATATGAAATCATTATCCTCAAGGCATCCCTTATCTAGACTGGTACCATGAAAATTAATTTTGTGAGTATCATCAAGTTAATGGGCATAATTTATGAAGATGTGTGCAAATCAAGAATTTAATTGAATATATATTGGAGAATGGAGAGATCACATTGGATGGTGGTAATTCCACCTCTAATCAGACTCTTGGAATCTATCAAAACCCTTTTACACAACATAATCAATAATAACAATAACAACAACCATGATCGGTGCAATAATAGTACTAAAATCAAAGTCTGAATTAGCAAAACCATCAGAATCAACAAAAAAAACCCAACAACATTAGAATAATGGACAAAACCAAGGTTAGAATGGCAACAACCAACAAACCTACCATGCAGTTACATGTGACTAAAATAGGGTTATAGGTCATATTGCAGGGGTAACATTAATACCATCTCCATTGATCTTAGACTAAGCACCAATCAATCTAGACCATTTATAAACAACGTCACTCATCTAAATTACATGTATAATCCTTCCTTAATTTGGGACCACACATAGGTGAACCAAAAAAATAGGATTTATACTTGTGGACCTTATACCGATAACTTGTCCTTTCCTGTGACCACATACAAGTGCATCAACAATCAAGACTTGTCCTATCTAGTCCCACACCATTACCATCATTTGTTAGCAACCATGGTCATATACTTAATCCTAATTATGAAATCATAAATCAAAGGAAAAATATTACCATTCTAGGCCCACATCAATCTTCCACCTCACCCATTATCCAACTAGCTATTTATCCTCGAAACAAACCATTTAACATTTTTTGAGATAAGAAGTTTGATATTGTGGAACAATTATAGAAAACACTGGCCCAAATATTCATTTTAGATTTGTTGTGAATGTTGATAATCCAAAAGAACATTTTTAATGAGTTATTAACCCAATCCAATGTTGCAAGTGACATATCCCCTAATAAATTTCAAACTTTGGTTGGACACCTAGCTCTCACCTAACAAGTCACATTCAACCAAAGCAATATGTCTTCCCTTGGCCCACTCCATAATAAACCATTGTACATAGAATTTTGTATAAAGTGTCATAAAGTGAAATGTGTCCTTATAGACAATTGATTAGGCCTCAACATCATGTCTCTAAGGCTCATCTATCTTCTTGGGTACACAATGGTAGATCTCCAACTTGAAATGATAACTATCAAAGCCTATGATAATTAGGAGAGAGAATCGCAAGGCACCATTATCCTACTAGTTTTCCTTGGGTCTTTGACCCATGATAAACTTTTCCATATGATTTATATTGAGTTTTCATATAATATTATTTTAGGTAGGCCTTGGTTACATGAGATCCATGGAGTCCCATCAATGTTACACCAATGTATCAAGTTCTCTTACTTAGGGATGGAAGTGAATATTCTAGGAGATTTGTACCCATATGAACATTTCAAACATCTTGAGGCTAAGTTTAAAAGCTACAATCACCAATACGACATGAATCCAAGTTCTAATCTTGATAAAGGAAAGGCCATACTTATTGATTCTCTAGAGGACAACTATATAGATCCTAATACCCTAGATTCCCTTTCCTACATGCCACCTCCTAAAACTTCTAATCATTACACCATTTTAGATAATGGCCTAGGAGAATATGTGGCCCATGATACCTTTCATATTTCTAATCTTCCTCTGAATCCAAAGACATTTGGAAGACTTAAATTTACCCCACACATTCATTGATAATGAAAAGGTAAAGATAAACTTCATAATCTAGGACGAGTTATATTCATACCGGCATTTGACCAGGAACAAGACCCTCTTAAAGGGGATGAATCATGGTTATACATTGACAACCAACATTATTTTTATAAAAGTGCAAAGTATCCTATTCCCACTAGGATCATGAAAAATCAATATTATGAAGGAAGAGGCCTCAGACCAAATCAATAAGGAACCATTGAACCAATTTCTATGACTAAGTATAAAAAACCTATGGAATTGGATTTAAACCACCTAGGGGTGACCCCACATATCTTATTTGAGTTCCATCACTGATGACTAGTGATCATGATGCCAACAATGAAATAGAGTCTGATCATATCCTTATCTTTGATGACCTAGTTGAGACTAACCTATTTGATAATAATACCATATGTACCCTTATCCCAATCATTCATACTAACCCATTACCATTATACTATCCCCAATTAATAGATTGGGACAAAAAAGAATCTATTTTATCAATTGATGAGTTTTAGAATGATGAGTTATTCTATGATTTTCTAGGACTTAGAGATAATGTTTTGTTGGGAGATCATAAATCAAGATTCTTAATCACATTGGATCTTGGAGCCTATTTTGGAGAGTGGGTGAACACCCTTATCCAAAAACAAATAAATAAAACATTGAGGTCCCAAAGTTAAAAATTCTTTGAGTCACTTTTTGACCAGGAAAAAGTAAAGATAAAGGCTAGTTTAGTGGTGTAAACTTGTTTTAGGCACCATTAGATGAGGGTGTTTATTCTTCTTTGAAATTAGACCAGAAGACCACCAATAATGAACTTGTCTATAGATATGAGTTCAATTTTGAGAAACAATAAGTGTTTGATGAATTCTTCAAGATTTTTTTACTATTTTTGTCACATGGCTAGATCTCCCATTGGGAGACTCAGATTCATCATGCCTAGGAGAAGTTGAAGAGCAAGTCCTAACAAAGGACCCTGATATAGTCCAACATTTTAAGTCTTTGCCTACTATACTAGAAGATGGCTCGACTTTCTAATAAAAGATATAATAGAGGTAAACATCAAGACTCCATTGGACCCAAAATGGATAAAATTAGGCATGTCCCTCATTGATGAGAAATGTGAAGTCTTTACAACTCTATTAACATAATTTGTAGATATTTTTGCATGGGCTTATTTTGACATGTCAGGTTTAGACCCCATCTTGGTTTTACATCACCTTATGGTAAATCTTGATGCCAAACTAGTTAAGTAAATGTTACACAAGATGCATCCTAGAATTATTGTATTAGTCAATAAAGAGTTGGAAAAACTATTAGAAGTAGGATGTATTCAATCCATTGACTACTCAGAATGGATATAAAATGTTGTACCTATCAGAAAAATGCTTGAAGGAATCATAATTTATACTAATTTTTGAGACAAATAAATCTTGACCTAATTATGACTTTTCATTGCCTAATATTGACATGATATTTGACTCCACGTTGGGTTATGAGATGCTTTCACTCATGGATGGATTTTTAGGATACAACAAGATCATAATAACACCAAAAGACCAAAACAAGACATCATTCACCACTCCATGGGGCACATTATATTATCAAGTAATGTTGTTTGGTATTAAGAATACTAGATCTACATATCAAAGATACATGACCATCATACTTCATGATATGATGTATGGTATTATTGAAGACTACATCGATGACATACTAGGCAAATCAAAAACTAGGGTCGACCATCCAAAAGTGCTATGTAGAATATTTGAAAGACTGCATGAGTAAAAAGTCTAACTAAATCTAATAAATGTGTATTTAGAGTAACATTAATCAAATTACTTAGTTTCATCATGTCTTATAGAGCCATTGAATTTGATCTATCCAAAGTCCAAGCTATAATAGATATTCCACCACTAGCCAATTTGAAGTAGCTTTATAGTTTGCAGGGTAATATCTAGTCAATCTAATGCTTCATATCTAAATTAGTATACAAGTGTCATCCATTTACACATATTATGAATAATGGAGTTAAATTCCATTGGGATAATCACTACCAAACATTTTTAGCAACTAAAAGATTACCTAGAAAATCCACCTATTTTTTTACCCCTATGCCAAGAAAACCATTTTTGTTGTACCTATTAGCTACAAATAGTGCTTTAGGGGTACTTATATCTCAACATGATGACAATATCAAATAACATGAAGTTTAATACTTAAGCTATACATTTTTCACATAAGAACACAACTATACACCTATTGAAAAATATTGTCTAACCATGGTCTTTATAACTCAGAAATTGTGACACTACATGTTGAACAATAAGACCATGGTCATTTCAAAAGTATATCTAATCAAGTATACACTATCTAAACTAGATTTACAAGGTATAATGGAAAATTTAATCATGCTTCTTAGTGAGTTTGACATAGAGTATGTCAATCAAAAGGTAATCAAGGGATAAATCCTTTCAGATTAGCTTTTTGAAACACCCCTTACAGACATAGAGCCACTCAAATTACAATTTACTAATGAATCCATAATGACCATCATTGACATACCTCTTAAAGAGAAGCATTGTAAGGTATTTTTTGATGGATCATTTACTACACATGGATCATGGGTAGACCTCTTATTCATTACACCACAGGGGGATCTAATTCCTAAGTCTTTCAAAACCAATTTTCCTTATACAAACAACATAGCCGAGTATGAAGCACTTGTTGAAGGAATTCAACATGTAGTACAATGGAACGTATCTCATCTCAAGTTTTATGGTGATTCTTAGTTAATCATCAATCAGGTCATAGACCATTTCCATACCAAAGATGACAAGTTGGTTCCTTACAAAGCTATGGTCAACACTCTAAAATAATAAATTGTAGATATCCAATTTGAGCATATACCATAGGCTAGTAATAAAACTGTAGATTCCATGGATATTATCATCTCTCTGAGTATATAAATAGATAAAGCTAGAGATTATCAATTCTATATTGATATTTTATTCAACCAGCTCATGAACATTCAACTATTGCAATGATTTATGATATTGTAAGTCCTAATTCTATTTGGTATTCAAAATTTTATAAATATATTAATGACTAAGTTATACCACCTGACCTATCTTGAAAACAAATCAAAGCACTCCACTCATTATACGTTAATTGGATCAACCCTTTACCACCATAATTTTGATGGAAATCTATTTCATTATTTAACGTCGATAGAATCTACACTATCATTATGGGAAGTACATAAAGGATTATATGGAGCCCACTTCAGTGGGGTAATCTTATCAAAAAATATTTTACATACTAGTTATTATTTGCCCATAATAGATGTAGATGCAGCTGCATATGTAAAGAAGTGCAACAAATATAAATGACATGCCAATTTGATTTATGCCCTTGATAAGACTCTAAAACCAATGTTGAAACCATGGACATTTGCTACATGGGGACTTTACCTCATTAGGAAAATTAATCCTACATCTTCAGACAACCATAAACATATCTTTACTACCACTAAATATTTCACTAAGTGGGTTAAAGTTATACCCCTTACTTACATGACTGGAAAAAAAAATTCCAAGTTCATATTCAACCATCACATTTTCTACTACAATATCCCCTCAAACATTATATATGATAATGGAGGATCATTCAAGAACAAGGATGTCAACAAGATATGTTCTAAATACAATATTACACAACCTTTTTTATGACATATTACCCTCAAGGTAATGGTTAGGATAAAGTATCCAATAAAATAATTGTTAACATTCTCAAAACTATTGTCAATGATGGCAATCATGACTAGTACATTTAGATATTTCATGCCCTTTGGGAATACCATACCAATCACTATACCCCACAAGAGCCACTCCATTATCAATTGTTTATGGTATAGAATCCATCCTTCTCATTGAGGTTGAGTTACCTTCACCACGCATATCTTTCAAGCATGCCATAGATGATCATGACTATCGATTAGCTCAAAAATAAGAGCTAGACCTACATGATGAAAAATGCATAGCTATGCTCAAAAATCTTTAGGAATATCAAAGACAACTCAAAGGTCACTACAATTGGCATGTCAAGTATAGAACATTTAAACTTGGTGATCTTGTTCTTAAATAAAAATAAAATAATACCATGGCTAAGAAGAATCATAAAAGTAAATTCAAACCAAACTAGATAAGGCCTTTCATCATTACTGCATCTTATGGATCAGAAGCATATAGGCTTACCACACCAGATGGAGATAAACTTCTTGAGCTAATGAACATTATCCACCTCAATTGGTACTATGCTTGAGTGACTTGGTGTATTGTTTATAAGGACCATTTCAAGTTATATCATTTTGTTAATCTTCTTTGCATAATACCATTTTACCAACCTATCATCACTTTCCATATTGCATGTATGTTTTACCATACCTTTCCCATCAATCGAGTTCATTTCTCCCACCCTACCCTAACCTTATGACCTTGGTTCTTTCTCATTCATTCTAGAACCACATTCAACAAGAGGATTTAGATTCCATGTTAGCATTTGTTTCACACATTCCAAACAAAGGAAATATTTTGGACCAATATGATAGACATTTGGCAAATACATCCTTCATTTCTTATTCTATTCTCTCTAAAGTGTGCCTAATTATAACCACCTATAGGCAAATTAGTGTCTCCCCAATTTTGTCCCTAATTATAACCACCTATGGGTAAATTAGTGTCATTAACCTAAGCCATTATTTCCTAAGTTATAACCACTTATTAAGCATGAAATATACTAAGAGGGGGGGGTGAATCAATATATTATATATCTTTTACTTAATATGATTTCTTTTCTTTAACCACTCAAACATACATTCAAGGTATGCAATAAAATTGAAATAATAATTTGCACGAGACGAGAGAGAGAGAGAGAGAGAGAGAGAGAGAGAGAGAGAGAGAGAGAGAGAGAGAGAGAGAGAGAGAGAGAGAGAGAGAGAGAGAGAGAGAGAGAGAGAGAGAGAGAGAGAGATCATATTTTTATGTGGAAACCCAAAGTGAGAAAAACCATAGAGAACAATCTCAAGTATATGAATGAGCACCAACTTAAAATACAAATTTTGCAAGCACCAAATTGTAGGAGAACCAACCCCTTTGCCAAGCACCAACACAACAATTATTTATGAGCACCAACCCATAGGAGAACCAACCCCTTAAAAAGATTCATGAGCACCAACCCCTCTTGTGTATAAAACACAACTATCTCTCAATGTTGCTTACTCAACAAATGATAGAACTATACAATATCTCCTAGTTTTATCTCTTTAAAAACAAATACAAAACATGCACTCTCTTTCATATTATAAATGGCTTCTCAAGCCTTTATTTATTGCTTTCCAAATGACCTTTGGCATTCACCCTTTGTGACCCTTCAATCTTCATGGAAAATGGTGCCAAACTTGCATGACCATTCATATCCTTGCATTTGAAAAGTCATATGGTGACCCTTCATAATGAAAAGTGACATTTCCTCTTTTGTCTTTATCTTGGTGACTTTTCATATTCCTTAAAGTGTCTCTTCATGGAAAGCTGCACCATACCTATTTTGTCTTCACATGGTGACTCTTGGTATTTTTCAAGATGACTCTTCATGATAAAATGCATCCCATTCCTCTTTCATCTTTTACCTCGTAACTCTTTAACTTCTCCATGGGACCTCTTTTGAATTATATGCAACCAAAAAAATATTCATTAATATTAAATAAATATTAACACACATTAGCCAAGATATGAATATTAAAAATGCCATTAAATGCAATGGGGCCTTTGTCACCAATAATGCTAGACCTTTGACATCAATGACAATATTTCCAACAAAAATCCCTTTGTCACTGATGGCAACCTCAAACTAAAATGACCACAACCTAAAACTTGCACATACTATCATCTGAAAAACATATAGTAACTCCCCCTTACTGTAGCAACCTGTATCTGTTCCATATACCTATTTTTACACCTGTACCTATACCTATTATTATCCCCCTATGACATCAATGGAAAAGGGCCTACCTTGATCCAAAACTCAAAATTTTTGGTTGAAAAATATTTTAAGAACACAAAAATAATATAGTAACAATGAATTCTCTGAGAAGAGATGTTTTATTACTCAAGATCGCAATACAACTATATGTTTATCTCTGAGAAGAGATGTTTGATTTCCATTTTAGGTTAAATATTCATTTATACACATTTTTAAAGTAGTTGGAGGATGTGTAAGGTCACCAATCTCGAGGGAGATGAAGTGGTTCTAATTTCATGATTTAAAATTATACAAAATTTGAGGAATTACTATTTTTAGACTGTACTACTAAAATTGAAATTTGGGGTACTTCCATTAGGTTTTTTGGGGGTCAAAATCCACTGATCAAAGCTCAATTCCATATCACCATGTTCTCATCATTTTTAACTTTCCAACAGTTCAAACAATGAGTCAATTGGAGCTACGGTGTAAAAGTTATGGCTCCCAAAAGTTTCGTCATCAATTGGGGTGGAACCGCCATCCGAATTATCACCTGAATTATTGCCCAGATCATACCTAGAGATAACACTTAGCTCCCCCTCAACTGATGTTGAACCTCAATGGTAGAAAGTAAAATAAATTACTCCCAACTTCTCTTTCAGATACTCAAATGTGTCTTTTGGTAGTGCCTTTGTGAAAATCTCTACAATTTGCTCTATAGTACTGATATACTCCATTTTAACCTGTTGATCTACAACCTGCTCTCTCAAGAAGTGATATCTGATTGGAATATGTTTTGTTCTTGAATGCATCACTAGATTATTTTAAATATTTAAAGCACTTGTGTTATCATAAAAAATATAAATAGGTTCATCATAATTTATCTTGATATCTTCCAAAGTTTTCTTCATCGAAAGCAATTAAGTACAACACAATACTACTACAATATATTCTGCTTTAGCTATAGAAAGTGATACTAAATTCTACTTCTTGCTAAGAAATGATACTAAGCTATCACTAAGGAAGAAATCTCCTCCACTTGTACTCTTTTTGTCATCCAAACACCCTACCCAATCTAAATTTGTATAAGCAACCAAAGTAAAATCTCTACTTGTGGGTTACCATAATCTGTAATCCAATGCCCCCTTGATATATCTAAATATTTTTTTCACCAACTAAATATGACTATATTTTGGAGATAACTGATATCTTGAAACCATACCTACTACATGCATGATGTCTGGCCTCAATTATATCAAATATAAAAGACTACCAATCATAGATCTATACAAATATTGATCTATAATAGGTGAATCTTCATCCTTGCTCACCTTATTTCTTGTACACATTGATGTGCCAACTGGTGAAAAATCCTCAAAACCAAATTTATTCAACATTTCATTGGCATATTTACTTGGAGATGTGAAAATTCCTTTATCTGACTAAAATATTTGCAATCCTAAGAAAAATGACAATTCTCCAAGCATAGACATCTCAAATTATTTTTGCATATTATCAAAAATTGTTTTTGTCATCTTTTCAATATTTCCTCCAAAAATGATATCATCAACATGTACCACAACAATCAATTAATTCTCACCTTCTACTTTGATGTAGAGATTACTATCAACAAATCCTCTCTTGAAACCTTGAACCTATAGGTACTTATCAAGTCTTGCATACCAAGCTCTAGGAGCTTGTTTCAATCAATACAATTCTTTTTTCAATCTGCATACATGGCTTATAATATTTGAGAGAATAAATCTCTCAGGTTGCTCAATGTAGACTTCTTCTTCTAGATTCCCATTCAGGAAGGCAGATTTGACATCCATCTAAAATACTTTGAAATTTTTAAACACTAAATATAAAAGAAACATTCTAATAGCCTCTAACCTTACCACTAGTGCAAAAGTTTTTTCAAAATCTATTCCCTCAATCTGAGCATGTCCTTTACATACTAATATTTCTTTATTTCTAGTCACTTCTTCATTTTCATTCAACTTATTTCTATAAACCCATTTTATTCCTATCACATTATGATCTTTTGGTCTAGGCACTAATTCCCATGTATCATTATTTTATATCTAATTTAATTCTTCATCCATAACCTTAACCCAATGTTTATCATGTCTAGCTTTTGAAAATGTTCTAGGCTAAATTTGGGATAATAAAGAAAAATTAACTTGCTCAGATTCACTTACCATAATTCTTCTGGTGTGAATTCATTCATTTATGTCCCTGATGATGTTACTTTCATTATGATTTATCTGAACATATTTAGATGGAGTTTTAGTTCCCTTTTTCTCCTTCTCATCTTCATCTGATTCTTCAAAACCTTTCTCTTCAATGATTTCAATAATGTCTATTAGATCACTGATTCTTTGTGTTCCATATTCTTCTATCTTGACACTTGCACTTTTAACAATTTTCTTGGTTATTTTGTTATAACATTTATAAGATTTAATTTTTCAAGAATAACCAAGAAATATACCTTCATCTACTCTGGATTCAAACTTACCAAGTTTTTCATTGGTTCTCTTTATGAAGCATCTGTTGTCGAAAACTCTAAAATAATTAACTATTACTGGTTTGTCTTTTTATATCTCATAAGGAGTCTTGTCACTATTAACTCTCAATAATTCTCCATTCTAAATATTCACTACTGTAGAAACTACCTCTCTCTAATATTTATCTACTATCTTAGATTCATTTAGCATTGTCTTCACTATCTCCTAAACTGTTCTATTTTTCCATTCAATTACTCTATTTTATTGTGGAGTTCTGGCTGCTGAATAATGTCTCTTTATTCCATGGTCTTCACAAAACTCAATAAATTGATCTGGAAAGAATTCTCCTCCTCAATCTAATCTTAGACACTTAATCTTCAAACTAGTTTCATTCTCAACTAATGCTTTGAATTTTTTTGAAATGTCTGAAAGCTTCTAATTTTTTCTTTAAAAATATTACCCATCATACGTAAAAAATTATCAATAAGTAACATGAAATATTTCTCACCTTGAGTAATTTGGGTTCTCATAGGTCCACATAGATCAATGTGAACAAGCTCTAACATCTGAGTAGTTGACTATTCTTTTGTTTTGAACCACCTTCTATCATCCTTCCCATGCTGACAAGGTTCACAAAGCGTGTCAGATGGCTTTGTAATCTTTGGAAGATTTATGGCTGCTTAATTTTTACTGATGTTGACAAGATTGTCAAAATTTATGTGCCCCATTCTCTTGTGCCATAGCCAACTTTCTTCAATCTGGCTCAAAAAATATCTTTGACCTTTGATGTCTGATAGCATATACAAATTATTGCCTATTTTCTAAGCATCTACAACCAACATATATGAATCTTTTCTTCTAATTTCACAACCTTCTACATAAAACTTTAGTGTGTGCCCATGATCACACATTTGAATTACACTCAAAATATTATGCTTAAGACATTCTACATACAAAACATTTTCAATTTTAGTTCTACCATTATCAATACTTAGTGTACCTTTTCCAATAATTCTGGCAATAATATTGTCTCCAAATTTCACTATTCCACCGTTGATATTCTTTAAGGTTATAAACTTGCTCTTATCTCCTATAATGTGCCTTGAACATCCACTATCAATGAACCATGAATTTTCTTCATTTATTGCATGTGAAGCAGTGTACACCAACATAGATTTTTTAGGTTGATTCTTTTGCCATGAACCTGTCTGAACTTTCTTCTTGATGAATGGATCCTTGAAACTTTGGTCCTTCTTGATTGACTCGAACACATATTTACAGTACCAAGCTATGTGTCTAAATTTTTTACACTTGTAACATATTATGGCCTCTTCATTGAAGCTTGATAGAGGAGCAAAAGATTTGTGGCTTCTACTTGACTCTGCATGACTTTCCTTCTCGTTATTTCTGAAACTGTTATCTCTTTTTTGACATTCTAATTTCTTATGACCATATCCATTACAATAAAAATAGCAACCATAAAAATAGGACCTATTTGTGTATCTCTAAACTGATTGCCTTTTGTAGCTCTATTCCCTCCAACCTTCTTTGTTTGAGATGTCCTCTATATTCTTAACTTCTTCCCTTTTTATTTCTTCTTTTGTAAGAGCTTTAGCATAGCTCTTTCCTTTTTCCTTGTTTGTGAAAGTAGTGACCTCCTATTTCTATTTTTAAAATCCAATACCTATCTTATCTGACATTAATCTTTGATTTTCTAATATCTTATTCAACATATTAGTGTTATTCTCAAATTTTGAATCATTGGCTACTCTATCATTGATTGTTTTATTTGTTTTCTCAAGATCTACTTTTAAAGAATCAATTTCAATAACATAACTTTCACATTCTTTACTTAATATTTTCAACTATGTTGATAGATCTTCTTCACTCATCTTGGCTTCTTAAAAGTGTGCTTTTAGATCTTTAATTATTTCCTTTGACTCCTTTTCCTTTTTATTGATTTAGAGCTTTAATATTTGATTCTTCTTTTCAAGAGATTTTAACTCTTCTAAGGCACAAATGAGTTCTCCTTCTAGATTCACTTCAGCTTCATCTTATTCTTCTTCTTGATCAACTATATTTTTGCTTACGGAGGCATCTTCATATTTGTCCATGAATAAAATCTCTTCTTCTTCTGAGTCACTGACTCTACTATCTTTCATTGAGATAGGATCTTTAGAATACAAACTCTTCTTCTTGAATCCTTTCTTGAATTTGTCTTTGAAATTATTCTTGTATGTAGACTTTCCTTATTTATTGTCATCATTACTCTTATTTGGGCATTTAGCTACAAAATATCAAATCTTTCCATAATTAAAACATTTAAAAGTTAATTTTTCTTGATATTTACCTATGCCCTTTTTTGGTTTGCGAATGAACAGAGCTCCATTGTCATTTTCATCATCACTAAAAGTATCACTTGATTCTTGAATTTTAGCCTTTTCTTTCTTTGATTTCTTGAAAGCTACTTCTCTCTTTGAAAGTTTATATTATTCAGTCCACATCTCATATGCCGTAAGAATACCATGAAGCTCATCTATCTTTAGCTTGGATAAATTATTCATCTCTTCAATTTCCAAAACTTTTGCATCATATCTCAATGGTAGAGATCTCAAAACCTTTTGAACCATAATCGATTCTTCTAAATTTTCTTCAAGACCTTGAATTTGATTGACTATTTGATCAACCTGTAAGAGATAACTTGCTATATTTTCTTCTTCTTCCATCTTAAAACTCTCAAACTATCTTCTAAAAGTCTAAAGCTTAGCTTGCCTAACCTTTCCATCACCTTTATAAATATTCTCAAGTTTTACCCAAGTTTCATGATCAGATTTACATTGCATAACTTTAACAAAATTTGATTCACATAAACCACATAAAATAGCATTTAAAGCTTTAGCATTATTTTTACTTGCCTTATTTTCTATCGGAGTAGTTACAAGTGTCTGTAGCTCTTCATATTCTTCCACCACTACTTGCCATATGTAGAATCCAAGGGCCATCAAATAAGTCTTCATCATTATGCTCCAAAAAACATAATTCATCCCATCAAACAAAGGTGACTTATTTGTAGAAAATCATTCATGTGATCCAGCCATCATGCTTTCTCGATCTTCCTTCAAGCTATTAAACTTTTTCAAAAGGAACCTGCTCTTATACCAATTTTTAAGCATGAAATATACTGAGAGGTGGGGGGGGGGGTGAATCAATATATTATATATCTTTCACTTAATCTAATTTATTTTTTTAACCACTCAATCATACATTCAAGATATGCAATAAAATTGAAATAATAATTTCCACCACAAGAGAGAGAGAGACACAAACTAAATTTTTATGTAGAAACCCAAGGTGGAAAAATCCATACAGAACAATCTCAAGTATATGAATGAGCACCAACTCAAAATACAAAGTTCTCAAGCACCAACTTGCAAGATCACCAACCCCTTTGCCAAGCACCAACACAACTATTTATGAGCACCAACCCATAGGAGAACTAACCCCTTACAAAGATTCATGAGCACCAACCCCTCTTGTGTATAAAACAAAAATATCTCTCAATGTTGCTTACTCAACAAATGATAGAACTCTACAATATCTCCTAATTTCTCTATTTGAAAACAAATACAAACCATGTAATCTCTTGCATATTATAAATGGATTCTCAAGCCTTTATTTATAGATTTCCAAATGACCTTTGGCATTCACCGTTTGTGACCCTTCAATCCTCATGGAAAGTGGCACCAAACTTGCATGACCCTTCGTATCCTTACATTTGAAAAGTCATATGGTGATCAATCATAAGCAAAAGCATCCTTTCTTCTTTTGTATTTATCTTGGTGACTTTTCATATTTCTTAAAGTGTCCCTTCATGGAAAAATGTGCCATACATCTTTTGTCTTCACATGGTGACTCTTGAAATTCTTCAAGATGACTCTTCATGAGAAAATATGTCCCATTCCTATTTCATATTTTACCCTGTGACTCTTTGGCTTCTCCATGGGCCCTCTTTTGACTTATATGCAACCAAAAAAAATTCATTAATATTAAATAAATATTAACACACATTAGCCAAGATATGAATATTAACAACACCATTAAATGTAATGGGGCCTTTATTGCTAATAATGTTATACCTTTGACATCAATGACAATATTTCCAACACTTGCTATTGGTAAACTAGTGACAACACTTGTTTATTATTTTTGGACCATATCAACTAGTTATTCTCTATGTCATACTATGCCTTTATCCCAACTATGCCTATTTTGTTTGAATTGAATTCTACACTAGTCAAATTTCTCCATTATATGACAGAACTACAGTGACTTGAGGTCCTACTTTGAGACTATGTAGATAGTGCTTAATACTTTTTGAGGTTAGCTCAATCACCCCTAAGCCACACTCTCTCCATTTTATGAGTAACCTAAACCACATTCTTGCCATTTTGTGCACAATTGAAGTCACATTCTCATCATTTTATGAGCAACTTAAGTAACGTTATCACCATTTTCTGAGATTGAACCATTTAGTATCTTATCATCCTCAATTGAGTTGGGATACTCCAAAATTCCAAAAACATTTGAAAAAATGTTAGAAAAAACCAAAAAAATTGACCCTTTTTCTGCCTTAAAGATTGTGGGAACCCTTACTAAGTTACAAGCCAATTACTTGTCACTTAGTTTTCCTGTCCTTTTTGGATTTTTCTCTCATGCACTTTTTATTTTTCAAGACCATTCCTATTATTCTATCATGTCGATTCTATTTGTTTTCATTTTTTATCATTTTCTTTCCATTTCCTAGGATAACTATATTTAACCTAAAGTTTTTAATGGATATTATGTCTATAGAACTATGTAGGCAACATCCACTTTCCTAGTACATATGGAGATAGTTTGGCCAACCCTTTCCTTTCCTTCTATTCCCCTATTTTATTAGTTTGTTAAGTTGTCACCTATTTTCTAGGGGCAATGTTTGTATGGTTCCTATTTAGTTGTTTATTTGTTTGTTTTTACTTATTTTTTTGTTTGTGTGCCTATTTGTTTGCTTTCAACATTATTTCCTTGATTCAATCTATGTGTGTTCATTGGGGGATTCCTTTCCTACACTTACAATTGAATCCATCCATATTCATACATATACATTTGCATCATGGTTTCTATCATTGGTGAATTATTTTTTATTGAGTATTGGATTATGAGAGTCAGTCCTTATGCATATTTTGGCCAAGTACTCATGATGTTATACCATGATGCCTACCAACACGTGCTACAAAAAAACTCAACTTTAGTAAGTCTATTTAGTAATGGTGGCATCAACATCTCTTTGGTACCAAAATCTTGATTCCATCCCAATAATAACCCAAATAAAGTAATTAACCACAAAAGAATTTCAGCCTTTATTTAGTTTAGATGAGCATGCCCCTATTGGTAGGTTGTCCCAATTCATCTTTATCCTCTATATTAGATTACCATCATCAATCAACCCATCAATCTTGTTTTCCACAATTGGGGTCCACTGATTATAACCACCTATGGAAAAATCATTACACACCATCCCACCTATATTTCTGAATGATTATAACTACCTTTGGGAAAATCATTGTGTTTTTACCACTTTAATTTTTCTACCCATACAAGGGCATGTTACTATCTTTTTTTTCTATCCTAACTAGGATAAATTCATCTTCTCAATTATTATAACCACCTTTGGGAAAGTCATTGTGTTTTTATGTCATGTTACCACTATTGAGGTACAATGCTTATAACCACCTTTGGGAAAACCATTGTATACTATCCCACTTAAATTCTCAATGATTTTGACTACTTCGATATCATTATGTTCTCATCCCATCATTTTCCTTTCTTTGGTCCCCTTGTCTCCATTCTTTCTTTCAAGGGACCACTTGTCGACCTTTTCTTGTGCCAATCATTTCCTCGAGGGGGAATCATATAGTTAGTTCATCATCATTGTAGTTGTAGGAATAAAAGACATTTTCATTATTTGAGAATACGTTATTGTGCTTATATCTTGCTATGCCTTCCCAAATAGGGGCAAACTATAGACACCTAAATCTAGCCACCAATGACCATCAATTAGGCTTTTGACCAATTTCCACCAAAAGGCACAATTTCACTTTAAAACACTAAAAACATCAAATGAGTTAAAATTGATATATTCACATGCTGATTTTGGCTAGAGTGTAATTAAATGGGTCAATGTAATTTATGAATCAACTAACTTTTATCAAATCATTTTGAATCAAAATGACATTTTTACACCTAGGTGCTCTAGATTACTCTTTTCTACCAAATTTATTATACAAGACATGTGACTTTATTATTTTGTGTTGGAAACATCATAAATGGGATAATGGTTCCAATTCATCTAACATCAACTTTCAATTCTAATCCAATCAAATTTCAAGCCAATAATATGACATTTTGACCAATTTGATTAATTTGTGCACAAATTGCCAAGGTTTTACATCAAAGTTGACTAATCATATTTAAGGATAATTAAGCCAAATCAAGAGATTAAGTTAATATTATATGTAACCTTTTGAATATTTATTTTTAGAATTTTATACTGAATATTTGCATCATCAAATGACATCATTTCTTGGGAAGACATACCTAGGCCATAAATGCATAAAATATCAAGGTTAACCCCTCCCATGCCTCATTAAGATCCTCAATTCCTATTTAATGACCCTCTATCCTAAATATTGATGAGACTATTTATGGATTTTAAATTACATAAATTAATTAATCCTTAGCCACACAACTTCATCTTGAGATGGATATGTCAATTTTATTCTAACCATTTTCCAAAATCTATAAATAGGAGACCCTTCATATTGAATTTGAAGTTCTTTTATGCCAAACTTATAATGCCAAAATGCATTCAAAATCATTTAATCTTAGTGTTATAATGATAAAATATTAATCCAAAGCTAATCCAAATCCACATAAGGTTCCAAGGAGAGATGAAGGATAGCCAAGCTCCATTGCAACAGATTTCATGAGCACAAACCAAGCAATCCACTACAAAAAGCATTTTGGAGAAACCAAGGAAGGTGAAGGAAGATTTTTATTTCATATTTTAGTTGTGTTTTCCATATTTATTTTGTTAAATAATATCCTCCTTTGAGATAGGCTTGGGGTGTTAGTTTAGTGTGTGTTTTATTGATTTGGTTTATTCAGTAACATGATACTAATCTCCCCTTATTGAAATCCTATGTTCACAAGGATCATAGAGTATCTAAAAGACTTTATTAATAAGGTTAGCATGTTGAGATAATTGACTAAGGTAGTGAATTTATTGATCATATCGGAAGTGAAAAATAATAAGAGAGGAATAATTAGGTTGAGAGTACTATGGGAAAGAATATGAAACCATTAGTAGCAATCCAACATGAAGTAGATCCAAGTACAAGAAAGACAAGCATGAAAGTCCAAGAGTTTAGTTGAAAAGAAGAAAATAATGAGGTTGTTATGATTTAATTATGTGTTCCATGTGTAGGTTTACTATAGGAGAATAATAATAAATTGAATATGATCAGATGGGAGATCAATATGCAATAAGCTAACCTCAAAGGAGAAAGTAAGGTGGTATTGATCAAATAACAAAGAGGTATATGTGCCACTCATAGCCCTTGGGACCTAGGAGGATGTAACATGGCACAACTAGGGTGAACATGATAGAGATATTCTAAGGAGAAGGTCAAAACAAATTGACAAAACTTTCATGGAAACTTTCTTTTCCACCTTAGTAGTATGATGCAGAGCATCCTTATTGGATGACATGTTTTGTGGTTGTCTGAACAATTTTTTATTTGATAAAATGTTTTGAGGTCAATTATCATGTGTATAGTGATTAAATTTATTTTAAGAGTCTTAGTACACACTTTTTAATGTTTTCCAAGTGTCTAGAGGTGTCTAGCTAGGCTAGTTTTCAAATTTGAAAATTTGCCACCAAATTCAATAATTTGAATTTTTGAAAGGTTTTGGTCTAGTTTAGGTGTGGTAGGAGTAATTTTAGGATTCATAAAAGTTTAAAATGATTAATTAACATTATTAAATACACCATGATTCTATAACATGGTACCTAGGTCACATATGTACATAAGATCAATCTTTTTATTGGTGTCAATGTGCAAACTTTCTTGTAAGTGACCATTGGAAGACCAAAAGTTGGTTAGAGTGGTTATAGTTGGAAAAAAAATCATATGTTTTTTATTATTGCTATTTATTATGATGTATTAATGTATGAGAGAGATAAATACCCAATAAATATTGAAGGGAGTATCTCAATTTTTAAGAGAGCTTGACTGTAAATCTATTTTCCTATATATGTCCATGGAGAAAGACTATGTTTGAATGATCAATAAAGGAAGATTTAATAATGATATATTTTTGATGTTTGATATGGAATTGGTGATTCCATTGTAATTTTATTTAATTTGTCTTTTAATTCATTTTTTTGTATTCACACCACTTTGCTAGAAGATAATGTAACCCTATTAAGATGATGCAAACTTAGAAAGTCAAAACATAGAGCATTGTGAATATCTGTAGTAGAGGCATTAAAAGGAGTGATTGGTGATTAAATAAGGTATGTGAAGATGTTAAAAATCCTATAAAATCTTCACAATTCTTAAAAATTTGTTTTTTAAACATAAAACGTTCATACTATGCTCTTAGGTGTCGTAGATTGTGTTTACATACACAATTAGAGAAATGATCAAGTGATATAGGTGGAACAAAAGAATTATGGTAGAGAACCTATTTTTGATAAATATGTATGATAGTTGAACAAAACTTAATAAATAATTAAGTGTGATTTAAAGGTGTTAGAGTAGTCATAGTTTCATTTTTTCTCCTCTTGGGTTCACACAGACCTTATCAACCTTGAAGTAGTGTTTGAAGACAAAATTATAATTTCCAAACATTTCAACTAGTGAAAATTATCCAAATTTTATATATTGGTATTAATAAATGTCTATGAGTATATTATGAAGGTTTTAGAGTAGTTAGGTACAAAAATTATAGTTACAGAACACTATTTGAAGTGGAGGGTAATGAAGGCCTAATTAGGCCTATACATAGACCTAAAAGAAGATAAAATAGTGTTTTTAAGGTAGTGTTTGGTATTGAACTTCACAAAAAGGTGTAAAATGATAGAGGGTGTTAATAAAAGTAATTAGTTTTTGAAAACAATTCCATATTGAGTCATACCATTGAAAATTGCATTAAAAGTCTACTAAAACTGTTTGATTAAAGTAAAGAAGTTACAAAGGTTAGAAAATAAGTGATGAAGGGTTTATGAGTGGAATGAGAGGTAAAATGAGACTATAATGATAAATTTTAAGCTAATAATAACCATAAAACAATTATATAACCTTTAATTCATTGAATGAGTTAGTGAATCTAAGAACCTTTGTTAAAGAGGTGAATATTGAAACCAAGAAATAAGTGAGTTTGTTTGAGTTGCCTTTGCATCATTATTCAATGAAGGTTGGATGAAATTGACCCTCATGAACCTAATTTTGACTATATAGGATGTAACTTTGGGGTCAATCGACCAAAATAACATAAAAAAATAAAGAAATTAATCCATCAATAAAATCATGAAGAAATTTTAGGCTAATTTGAGCCTAGGTTCAACCTAACTACAAGAGGAGGACATGGTTTGGGAATAAACTATTCATGAATTGATACAATTAGATAATTCATTCAATTAAAATTTTTATTTTGGCTAGATTGAGCCTTGTTAACCTAATTAATGGTTAAATCCATTTTATAGGATGTAGCATATGGCTTAATCGACCCTTTAATTATATCATAAATGCAAATACGATGGTGATTAGGGTCAATATAAACCCATTGAACCTAAATTCAAGTATATGATGTGATTTAGGGTTATAAATTAGCTCATATTTCCTCACATATCAAGCCAAATTATCGATTGTTACAATCTATGATGCAAGTTGGATGAAATTCAACCTTGTGAACCTTATTTTGAATATATAAGATTTTATTTAGGGGATAATCAACCCCACTGTCATAACACCATAAACTAAATATAGTCCACCTATTTAATAACTAAGTAAATTAGGATCAATTTTATCCCCTTTAATTAACTACAAAGGTAGGACATGAGTTGGGGCTAAATTAGCTCTGATTATGTCAAAAGTTGATTAAATTAGTTGATGGGTGTAATTAGAGACATGATTTGGGCTATATTGAGCCCCGTGAACCTAAATTATGGCTTAATCCATTCTAAAAGATGTAATATATGGATTAATTGATCTTTTAATTATTAGAGGTATAATAACTGAGAGGGGGGTGAATTAGTGATATAAGATAATTGAATTCCAATTACAAACCCTAAACTATTTAGCACATATAATCATGAAGCATATAAACTAACCATTGCACTGATCAAGGTAGATAAAGCAAGATCAAGCACATAACACATTCCATGTGTGGGAAACCCTCATGGGGGATGAAACCCACTAGAAAATTCAATTAGACTACTATCCTATAACAAAAAGAACCACATTTAGTGAGACACCCATCCCATAAGGAGCTATAACCCCTATCTATCTGAGCCCCCACATAACTAGATTTTTTAAAGCTTCACCTTGTAAGGAGGAACCAACCCCATAGGCAACCAAGCACCCACTCAGATACCTTGAAACTTATATCACCTTGAATACCTATTTATACTATTTAAATTATGATGACCTTTGTTTGAACTCTTCCCCTTTACACTCACTCAATCATCCCTTTAGGCCTTCTCACTCAAATAGTCTCTTTTAGACTCATTAGGTCTATTGAACTATGTATTAACCTATAACACCTTATATAAAAAACATAATCATATCTCCTTCTACCTCTTATGGTCCTCAATGACCTACTACATCTCCTCAAATGAGTTTTTTCCTTCACTCCCATCCCCAATTATCTAACTAGCCAAACAAGCCAATTTGGCCTTCTCTTTATGCCACACATTCACTCAAGTAACTCTCCCTATCAGAAAAAGAACATTAAATAATTTAATAAACACATATATATCAATTTGGACACATCACATATCCCAACTAACTCCTCTTTAGGCTATCCATACTTCAAATGGCACAACCAACACTCACTAGGCCTAACACATTAGCCACATGTTACATGTGGACTCTTTGACAATAAAATAACCCTCAATAAAAAATATAATCCTTTTATAAACATAACCATATAGTAATTCATGCCCTATAAAATATCAATAATTCATACACCTCCTTATGACACACAGTTACCCTTGAAACACTCCATTAGGCCTCAAGCCTTTATTAGGTCTCATGGAGACCTATTCATCCCTTTCACGCTTCACCAAACAAAAAAGAAATACAAGACCACTTATAAGTGCATAGAACCACACCACATGACCCCTCATACATCCTTAAATGATTATATCCATAACAACACACCTCTTCATATGATAAACTAATCAAACAATTATAATAACCATGGAACACTCATAAATGAACACAAAGTCAACTTTGAAGCAATGGCTGACCATGAATATGGATTGGTCAAACCTCTAAACTTCACACAGATCATCCTTAGGGAGTCTATAACACCTTTAAATAGTTAATTCATCATGAAACATCCAAACTCAATCATCCTTCTTGAGTCACTAGCATATGAAAGTCAAACCCTTAGTAAAATTAAAAGCTCAATAAATGCAATTTTATGAACAATCAAACCTTCTAGCCAATTTTATTGGATGTATCTTTAATTCATCTATCATTTTTATTTTTATACCACCATATAATTCATCTTAAATAAAAAGTTATATCTCAAATAATCAACACTAGTTTTCCTTTGTTAACATGAACAATCAAATTCCAATGATCATTTTTAATGCAAAAGCTTCGGACATGTGCCTTTAACTCATAACCCATAGAAACTTGATCAAATTCACTCTTTCAATCTCCTCAGGAGTCTCCTAGCCTCAAATTTGTGTTTTTCTATTTATATTTGATCTGATATTTTAAGATTATGACGCTTGACAGTGTTTTGTGCCTTCTGTGTACCATGCTATCAGTCTTCACTCAGTTAATGCTCTTATGCCATGTGGCAGCCTTGTGTACAATTTTGGATTATTAACTTATTGACTCAATTCACACCATCAATCTCCATATTCATGATTTAATGCATGCTATTGATATTTTTTTCATGATGAAATGTGTGCCATTGATCTACTGCCAATTCACCATGATTATGGCACATGGAACCATTGAATTCAATCTTAGGATCCTTTGACCTATTAAATTCAAGTTTTCCATTATATCTCCATTTACATGATTGAATACTCATTGTTAGATCTTCATCTATATAATTATCCATGTGCCATTGATCAATTATCCTATAGAGTGAGGTTTTGACACTTGATAGCCCTACATTCTTTACACAATCACCTATGTTCTATTAGATCTCCATTTTCATGATTGAATGATCATCATCGATCTTTGATATTTCAAATTTGGCTATGGAAAATAGTGAAATATTCTTGGGAGAACAACTTTGCATTACCATAACATTTTTTATACATCATGTCAAGACCTAAAACTTGGACCACATGATCTCCACTCATAGGGGAATCCATCCATATACCAAATTTCTCTTGAGACCTTTGCATGTGTGAATGCTAACATCATCAATATACTTACTTAGGCTTATTTTCCAAGATGACTAAGATAACCTAGACATCTATATGATTGATCTGATGAATTAATTTCACTTTCAAAAGCACTCTAAGCACTCATAACACCCTATAGGGTCTCTGCAACATGATCACACCATCAATAACATCTATCAACCTACCTATCCAAGAACATACTGAAGAACCATGTAATAAAACTAAAGCACACTAAGGCACACTTTTTCATTTTATTGCTAATACACGTGAGACCTCATCAACACCCTTGGCCACCTTGGAGATATCATTGAAAACACTTCAACAATCTCCCTCTTTGTCATTGCTGTAAACACAAATCATAAAGCTTATGCTCAAACTCTTTCTCTCTTCAAGCACTTTCTCCCCCTTTGACACAATGATAAAGTGGGCTCTTCTAATATTGAGGACTTAAAAAGTATTTCAAGACCAACAATAGTAAATGACCACATTTTATAGATGATCCAAATTGCCCCTGCATAACACTTCTTACCTTGAGCTTCTCATATATGCTTCAAACACAATACTCTTCTTCAAGATACACAAATATATGAAGATAAAACACACATGAACACTAAAAAATGATTGAAATCACCTTGAAAACATTAATATGGACTCCCCCTAAGTCACCTAAGACTAGGCACCCTTTGATCACCTTTAGACCACCACAAACTATGAAAAAACAACACAAATTGCCTTCATACCTTCTCTCTCAAGCCACCTTCATGATCACCAATAAATGATCGAGAAAATATGATCCTTGCAACACACATATATTTATATTTCAACACATTCAAGACTTGAAAATTCATATCTAAATTACACTCATTTTCCCCCTCATCCATGCCAAAAATCATCATCCAACTCTACCTCTGCACCATAACTCCTTCACAAACCTAATTTTTAATTAGCCCTACAATTACACAAATCCTCATCCATAAAATACACCACACACTTTCAAATGACTATGAAGTAATTTTTAACAAAAATTTTGGCCATTTTAACCTATCAGTCAGCCTCAAATCTCAATCCCTTAGGAAACTAACTAACATGGGCAAAAACACTAGGTTTTCAAAATAAAAAAATGATCAACTCACCACCTTCCAGTAAATTCTATCTCTTTAAATTTATCTCACACATGCAAGTCATCAATACACACTTCTAAACCAAATTTTGAGATTTCACATCTTGGGGAACCCATAAATCCTTCAACTAGGTTTTTGACCTATTTATTCTCAATCCAAAACTAGGAAACCCAGGAGCACTCAAAAAGCTTCAACTTGTACACAAAATATTTTCAAAGCATTAAACCACCTAGAAAACACTAGAACAAGGTTAACAAAAATTTCTATGCCACAAAAACATCTTGACAACTCACCTTTCTTATTTTGACACCTAGAAACTTCCATACCCTATCTTTAAAACCAAAGTCCCTTAACACACCTTGAACACACATTTCACCATAGCCACTGAATAAATCTCATGAAATTATTTCTTCCACTTAACCAATAACCTTCTCACATGATACTCTTAAATATATTTCAATAAAAAACTTTGCATACTTTCAATCAAGATCTTGAAATGAACAAATTAGAACCATTAAAATACTATGAATACCTTCATGGATTCTACACCATGAAAACAATAATTATTATGACCATATTAGGTCATCAAGGCATTGTTATATCACTCAAAACAATGAAGTAACTCATAAAACAACACTCTTTAACCTAATCAAATACACACTTAGAACCCTAATATGAAAACTCTGAACTATAGCATCTTCAGATCTCTAAACCTTCTTATAACAACTACAAAATGACATCACACCTCTTTATGACTTTATGAGGTCAACATGACATCAATATATCATTACAACTCATGATAATACCTTCAAGGAACACTAAAAAAAACTTCATTAGGATTAAAATCTTCTTGAGAAGCTACAATAGATACTCATCTATAGAACTTCTAAAAAACACTTGCCAAGTACTTACACTATGACAACTTGCTCGATAGAAACAACTTAAAGCCTTGAAACAAAAAGACAATAACTCTTTCCTTGAATAGCACAAGCCTTGTAGATAAAACTTCATCTCTCAAGAACCACTAATCTAATCTTGCAACTCTCCTTAAATAATGATCATTCAAAAACATGATCATGACCAACAAGTTAACTCTCTCTCAAGATAGAAACACTGAGAATCTTTACAATCTTTAATTCTTCAAAAGTTATAGATAAAAAAAATAGGAATGCAAAACAAAAACTAGGTTACATACCTTTATTATCCAACAATATCAAACAAAACCCACCTAGCATCCATTATGCTTCCTCTTGTTGATAGTGTCTCTTTGAAGCTTAGAGAGAGACACCCCCTTGACATAGAGAGACTAAAAGTACCAAAACTTAGGAGACTCCCATATCTTCATACTCTCATTTGACTTGTAGTCTTTCCTCAATATCAATTTGACTTGGAATGGTTCCTTAACTTCATTCTTTACTTTTATTGGCTTATCAACACATGTTAACAATAGAAACTCTTGACTTTCCTTCATGTCTATCATGGCAAACAAACCATCTTTGGTCTCCAAATCCATGCTTGTCCTCTTCCTTTCATTCTAGGAGCTCCATACACTTTTTTGTGACTTGATAACATATCAACCTTACTTGAACAAAAAATTTAAATGTGACCAACATGATGGCAATTGAAACAAACAACATTATTCATACCCTTTGCTTGATGATGACTATGAACTCCCTTTGACAAGTTTATTTTCTTTTTTCATTATCTTACTAAGTGACCAAAATCATTACAAGCATAACATTAACCCTAAAATGAATGCCTCATTGCATTTATCTACTTTTTTGGTCTTCTTTCATTGATTTTCATATTATCATTCTTTTTAGCTTGCTTAGAATTCACATGTTCCTTTTCTAGATTTTCCAACTTATCTATGAGTTGTTCATGCTCTACTCCCAAGGAATCAAGATTGGTCTCCATCTCATCATTCTCACCTTGATTTGAACTTACCTTGGCATTGGATTATTCTAGCTGAGTCTTGATATGTCTGCATTCTTTTTATCTTGACTCTAGGCTACCATTTTAAACTTCTAACTGATTTATGAGATATTTGATGATATTCTTATTCTTCTTGCCCTCTTTAACTAGGTCACTCTTCAAGACACACACTTTTTATTTAATATCCTTCACCATGGATTTTAAATCATGATTCATCTTTTTTTGATAATTCAAATTATCCAAGGCTCTAACATGCTCAATTTTAAGATTCACCTCGACTTCAATGATCACTTTAGCCTCTCCTTATTATAGATCATTAAAACATTCTTCACCACACATGATGTCTTCTTATTTTGAATAAATTTACTCTTTAATCTTTAATATCATTGATCTTGCATACTTCACTTGTTCTATGAAAATTTCATCATCATCACTTTCATTATCACAAATAAATGAATCTTTTTAAACTTCACAAATAGCCATATTATACCTTAGATCACGTTCAAGTGGTTAAACTTGAAAATAAGGTCTTCCTTTGATACAAATTGTTATAGGTACAATCACTGGGGGTGAACTAGTTATGCAAAATAATCTAATTATAATTCTAAACCCTTAACCATTCAACACATGCAATCATTAACCATAAAAACTATCCATTTGAATGAACAAGGAAGATAAAGCAAGATCAAGCACATAACACATGACATATGTGGGAAACCCTCTTGGGGGATAAATCCCATTATAACCTAAAATTAGACTAATATCTTATTATAATAAGAACCACATTTATTGATACACCCATCCCACAAGGAGATACAAGCCCTATCTAGTTGAGAACCCACACAACTAGAATTTTGCAAGCTTCACCTTATAAGGAGGAACCAACCCCATAGGAAACCAATCACCCACTCATCTACCTTAAAAATCATATCACCTTGAACACCTATTTTTACTCTTAAATTGATGATGACCTCCTTTGTTTTCACTCTTCCCCTTTACAGACAATTGATCAGCCCTTTAGGCCTTCTCACTTAAATAGCCTCTTTTAGACTCATTAGGTCTATTGATGTATGTATTCACCTATATTACCTTATAATACAAACATAATCAGATATATTTCTTATTTTTATGGTCTTCAATGACCTACTACAGCTCCTCAAATGATCTCTTTTCTTTGCTCCCATCCCTAATTATCTAACTAGCTAAACAAGCCAATTTGACCTTTTATTTATACCATACACACACTCAAGAAATTTTACCTATCATCCAAAGAACATTAAATAATTAAACCAACACATAAATATAAATTAGTACATGTTAGATATCCCAACAAACCTCTCTCTATCTTGGCCAAACTTCAAATGGCACAACCAAAACTCACTAAGCCTAACACATTATCCCTCATTAGCCACATGTTACATGTGGACTCTTTTACAATACAATATCCCTCACTAAACAATATAATCCTTTTAGAAACATAACCATAATATCCTTCATTCCATGTACAAGTACAACAATTCATACACCTCCTTATTACAATCCCTTACCCTTGAAAAACTCCATAGGCCTCATGCCTATATTAGGTCTCATGGAGACATATTCATTCATTTCACATTTCACCAAGAAAAACATAAACACAAGACCACTTATAAGTGTATATAACCACATCACATGACTCCTCACACCATCAAATGATTATATCCATCACAAAAAACCTATGCATATGCTAAACTGATCAAAACATTGCAATAACCATGAAACCCTCATGAATGAACACAAAGTTAGATTTGAATCAATGGTTCACCATGAATATGGATTTTTCAAAAATCCAAAATTTATACATATCATCCTAAATAATTATATAAAACCTTCCAATAGTTAATTCATCATGAAATATCCAAACACCATCAAAATAAACTCAATCATCCTTCTTAGGTCACTAACAAAACAAAGTAAAACACCTAGTTAACTTTTAAGATCAAAAACTACAATTTTATAGATATTAAAACCTTCTAACCAATTTTACTAGATGTCCCTTGAAGTCTTATATCACTTCTATTTTTATACCACCATCAAATTATTCATACATCAAAAGATATAGCTTAAAAAATCAATGTTTGTTTTCCTTTGTTAATATGAAAAATCAAATTCCAACATTCATTTTTTAATGCAAAAGCTTTAGACATGTGTCTTAATATCATGCCACCTAGAAACTTGATCAAATTCACTCCGGCAATCTCTTTGTGAGTCTCTTAGCCTTGACTTTGTGATTTTCCATTAATATTTTATCCAGGCTTCTAAGATTGTGACACTTAGTAGTCTTGTGTGCCTTATGTATACCCTATTGTCAGCCTCCATTCAGTTAACACTCTTATGCCATGTGGTGGCCTTGTGTGCAACTTGGTCTTATTTACTTATTCACTCAATTTGCACTATTAATCTCCATCTACATAGTTGAATTCATGTCATCAATTTTTGATTTGCATGATGAAATACACACCATTGATTTACTACCAATTTACTATGATTATGACACATGGACCATCATGTTCAATCTCAAGATCCTTTGACCTATTTACTTTATTCTCATCATTATATCTCCATCTGCATAATTTAATGCTCATTATTAAATCTTCATCTTCATGATCACCCACACGTCATTAATCCTTGATCTAATCGAGTGAGGTTTTGACACTTGATAGCCTTACATTCTTTGCAAAATCACCCGTATGTCATTAGATCTCCATCTACATGATCAAATGATCACCATAGATATTTGATATTGTAAATTTGGATATGTATGGAAACTATTGAAATTTGATTGGAGGACCAAATTTACACTACCATAACTTTTGTTATACATCATATCAAGACCTAAAAATTAGACCACATGATCTCCTCTCATAGGGTAATCCATCCATATACCAAAATGTTCAAGAGACATGTTGTCCCCCAAAAAATATCACTCATTTTTGGGACAACATTTGAACTATTTTGGTCCTACAGACCAAAATTGTCTCTTCCCTTTCTGAAATTTGTCTTGGGCATTCAAATTCCTCATTTTTCAAGCTTCTCAAAAATCTACAGACTCTATAGGCTTGAATCTATGGGCTCTACAGGCCAAGTTCAATGGGCTTTACAGGTTGATTTCTATGGAATTGATTTCTATAGACTCTGTAGGTAGGTTCATTTTGACAGGTTCAAAGGCTTCTGCAAGTAGGTTCAATCAAAAGAATTAGTTTCCAACACTTGGTCATTTTCAGGATTGGTTCAGCACCTTGGTTCAATCAAAAATGTCCATCGGCAAGCATCTAAGCAAGGATCCAACCATTGAACCATTGAACTATTGAACCTTGAAACATTTTGGTTCAATGGGTTCAACAAGTTCAAAGGTTCAATGTCATTGGCAAGAGTTAAGCACTTCATCAAGGTTCAAGGTTCAACAGCTTCAAAACACTTATCAAAAGAAGAGGGCTTGAACCATTGAACTGTTGAACCATTGAACCACATTGGTTCAAAGGTTGAATGGGTTCAAGGTTCAATAGGTTCAACATGTTTGGTTCAATGAAGGAATTTACAAAAGACTTAGCCAAATCAAAGGGAATGAACCATTGAATAGTTGAACCAAAGCTTGGTTCAATGGTTGGTTCAATTCAGTTGGTTCAATGCTTTTGGTTCATCGCCTTGGTTCATCAGCTTAGTTCAAAGCCTAGTTCATCAGCTTGGTTCAATCAAAGGGATCATCAACTTGGTTCAAAGCTTGGTTCAATGGTTGGTTCAAAGGAGCAGTTCAAAGTGAATGTTCAAAATAGCCTCTCAAAGGACAAGTGCCCTTACAGAGGGCACTTGGTCGACAAAAGCACCCTTCGAAAGGGTCATTTTTAAGGAAGCCACAAAGGTAATTCTTTCAAATTTTTGTTTAAGGCAGTCAAAAAAGACTAAGGAAAGAAACAATTCTTTTAGACTTTTTGTTTAAAGGAATTCCTTCAAACAAAAATTCTGAAGGAATTTAAGAAAGAAGCTGCAGGCAGAAATCTCAAAAAAAATTTCAAAGAGGCAAAGCGATCGAAACAATTCCGCAGACTTTTTATATGTGGGAAATTTTTGTAGACTTTTTGTCTGTGGGGAAATGCCCATGGAGAAAGCCTAGGGAAAATGTCTATAGAGAAAGCCCAGGGAAAATGTCTGTGGGAATTGTCTGTAGGAAATATCTATGGGAAATGTCCACGAGAGATTGTCAAAGATAAAAGGCCACTGAAGGACCCCAAAGGGCAGGTGCCCTTGCAGGGGAGTCTCAACTACCAACTTAAAGGACACTCCCCCAAAGCTAAAGGGTCACCTTCCCTTTGAGAGGATGTAAAATAGGAAAACTGAAGAAGGACCAAGGGGTGATGTGCTCGAAGATGTCAAATTCAAGAATAGTGAACTAGCTATTGAAAGTGTATTGACGGGTGCGCAAACGTCAATTTCAAAGCTCATAAAATAGTTGTTGATCCTTGTAATCTATAGACCCAAATGCATTCATAGGATTTAAGGCCAAGATCGGTAGGAAGTGATTAAAGAATAGAGTATTAAATTGAATCAAGGATCCGATTTAATTAACCAAAAAAGGAGGAACGATGAAGAAGGATCAGATCGCTAGGTGGACATTGAAAGATGAAAACTTTCAATAGCGTGACTTGTTTCTCTACATTGAGAAAAGTAAATGGGTAGATGCCCCTAAATTCTAGCCTATCCTCTTAATAAATTTCAATGCAACATGATGTATTACTATTCTTGAGTCCTTCTTAGAGAGGTTATATAAGGGACTCTATTTTATTGTAAAGGTATCTCTTTTTGACAATTACAAATGAAACTCTGCCCAAATTGAAAGGCATTACTAAGACTTTGAGCTCAAATTGTTGATCATATTTTGTTATTGGAATAAGAAAGCAAGTGACTTTTCAGACTTTGTGCTATAATATCTTTGTTGTTGGGGAAACTATTCTTATGTCTTTTTCCTTGATATATTTTTTGTTCCTTTAATTCAACAAGCAAAATTAGTGAAAGTAGTTGGGAAGGTGTCTTGAAGAGTCAACTTTGGAGAGACTTTGTGCCCCCATAATTGCCTTTAGTGTGTTTTCTTTTCATTTCTATGTAAAGGACCTTGGGATGACTTTGTGCCCTCATTGTCCTTTGTATCTTACTCTTGAGCAATTCAGGTGGAGACTTTGTGTTGCATCTCAATTTGCTGGTTACTACGTCCTTGGTTACATTTTGTTGTTATTACCAGGAGTATTCTTGTGGCTTGATGAATAGTATTTTTGAAAAAAGAGGAGTGCTTTCTGTCATTTCCCTTGAGTTTTTCCTTTGATCTGCATGCATCATCTCTGAAAAAAGAGAGATGGATGGTTTTTCCTACCCTTGAGTATTATTTTCTATTTATATATATATATATAGCATATCTATAGGGAACCTCCCCTTGATGAGAGGAGAGATTAATCCCCTTTTGATGTGGTAACCTACACATTTAGATGACCAATATTCCTACTTTGGCTGATCAGACCTATTTTGTTTATCAGTATGATAATCGACAAAATATTCAACCAACAGTTTTTGGTGACTCCACTGGGGATATACATAATTTTGTGCAATCTAGAACCTCAAGTTTCAGATTAAAACATCACCTATGTCTTACCCATTATCATTATAACCCTTATCCATTATAGATTCTAGTGACTATTACTTGTCTTACCCATTATCCATTTATAGCCTTACCATCTTCTTCCACCTCCATTATTTTATCTGGTTTGCAAAACCAGAGCTGCTGGGAAAGAATGCACAGTTTAAAGCCTCAAGCTTCAAACTGAAGCAAGGTCAATTCTTTTCCATTTTTGTTTCATAATCTAGCAGATTCAAGGTATACACGAAGCCAAAGGGCTAAAGGTATCATTGACCTTGTATTCAAGTTGGTACAGTAAAGTGATTTTGATATGTTTCCTTCACCATCTCATCTCTAATGAACCAAGAGCTTTCCTCCTACTAAAGCTAGATCTCCATTGCCAAATAAAGTATCTACTTCTACTATTGATAAAGCTTTTCCAATAATTACCCCTCTGAGATTTTTTATTCCTCTTTTTCATAATCCTATTATGGCAGTTTAAGGCCCCTGGGGTAATGATTTTGGTCCTCTCAATCTTACTTCACCTCTACATGAGCTTTCACGTAGTTCAAAGAAGAATTTCCCCAAAATATATGGTGATGGAAAAGTTCATCTTGATGAACACATTGCAGCCTTTAGCATAGCCTATGGAGTAATTGGAATTGAATTTGAAGATGTACCAGTCAGGATATTTGTAGAAACATTACAAGGTGCTGCTGTAGATTGGTATTATCATCTACAAGCTCAGTCAGTAACTGATTGGAATACCTTCAAAGATAAGTTTGAAGCCAGATTCAAACTTGTAGAAGATGTACATGCACTTCTGGCTCAACTCACATAGATGAAGAAATAACCTCATGAACCAATGAGTGACTTTATAGCCAAGTTTGACAAACTGAGGAACAAAATTCTTGTAATTGCTCGACCTACGGCTAAGAATCTCAAATGCTTCTTCATTAATTCTCAGTTGCCTAAAGTCAGTTTTCTTTTGAGACGTGTTGGTCAAATAGATCTTGCTGTAGCTCAACTTTTGGCCATTGAGGTAGAAGATGATCTCATCTTAGTAGGGAAGATAAAAAGAGATCCAAACAGAAATAGATCCTCATCATCTTCTGAATATTCATCTACAGGCACCACTGATTCATTGGTGAAAAAGTTGGTAAATGAACTACAAGCCTTGAAAAGACAAATGGCATAAGGAATGTCTTCTACTCCTTCATATAGAGATATGCCAAGAAGGACATTTCCAAATTAGTCATATCAAGGCAATGCTGCCAAGAATCAAGGGCAGCCAGATCGTCTTCCTCCCCCATAAGGGAAACTTGCCCTTGAAGCTCCTCCAACCAACTCAATAGTTAGATATTTGGAAATAGAACATTCTTTCTCTTTACAACCTAAGTTTGAGTAAGAAAATGATGCTGATCTCTTCATGAAGGATCAAGAAGAACATCTAGTGACTCCCACATTGGTTTCTTGAGCTACCAGGATGAACCCAGAAGTAAAGGAGAAGATATTGATGGATCATATGCAGTGTTTACCAAGTCCAAGAACCAATCAGTCTAGCAAGATGATAAAAATAAGATAGAGGAGAAACCTCAACCAATAATTACAATTGTTAAGCGTGGAACCACTCTACCTTTCTAGTCAAAGGATCTAGTGATCACCCAAAATGTAAGTACATCAATTTCACCTTCACCTTCCACTTCAATTTCACAAACCATCCCTCCTCACATCCCTCTTAAAACTCAAAAGGTTGAAATACCTTCCTCTTTACCTAGCTCAATTCATCTATTTGACATAATCAATCATGTCAAGAAGACCAAAATACAAATGTCTAAATTTGAATATTTTCAGTCCAATCCTGATCAATTAGATAAGTTGGTCCAATGTGTCAAGAACCAAACCATCCTTGCAAGACAAGAGGTTAAGAAAATAATTCCTAATTCCCCAAAGAACATGCCCATTCCAAATAATCTTTTCATTACCCCTCCAGCTGCACCTGGGAAAATAGAACCTTTCTATGTTTCCTTATTGATAAATGGTTATCAACTCAACAATTGCATCATTGATTATGGGGCATCTGACAATGTCATGCCTGCTAAAGTAGCTAATTCTTTGGGTCTCACACTAACCAAGATATTTGGGAGATGTTTCTCCATGGATAACAAGTAAGTACCACTGCTAGGGCAAATCAAAATGCCCAATTTGCATTGGCAGCCTTTCCAAACAAGAGAATCAAGATGATTGTCTTGGTGGCTGATGTCCCAACATTTTATGGCATTTTGCTTGGATGAAATTTCTGCAAGGACATGGGAGGAGAACTAAGCATGGACCTACCTGAAGCAAGGATCCCTGTCCATGGCATAATTAAGAGATTGCTCCTTGAAAAAGAGGTAAAATACATGGTCACCCAAACGTCAACCCCTGCAGCACTATTTCTCTTTGAGTCTTCAGGCAGGGGTAATTACTTCTTGACCACAGAGAATGTTCATGTTTCTACAAATGAAAGTCTTGTAGTTAAAAATCTAGGAATTGATCCAAACAAGACTTTAGGAGAATTGGTAGGGCACAGTACAAATAAGGAAGGATCTTCCATCTCTAATGAAGAGAAATTTGATAGGAGATCAGCTTCTGATGATGCTTGGATCTTGAAATCTAATGGTAGAAATTCTTCCACCAATGATGGAGTTGGGACTGTGTTAACATCTCCTCAAGGAGATATTCTTCCTTCATGCAATTTGTAAGTTAGCAACACCAAGAACATAGCTGGATGTGAATCTCTATTGCTTAGATTGAAGATTGTTCAAGATGAAGAGATCAACTCCTCCACATCAAAGGAGATGCTAAGCTGATAGTTTGTCAGGAGTTTGATGTGGACAATCCAATCATGTGCTAGACTGAACTAGAAAAATAACCAATTATGGTAACGAACCATGTTGTTGCAAATCAAAATTAGGCAAAGGAACCCTTCACTAAGAAAGCAAGGATTTATGGCTTTCAAATTGAAGACCATGTCCTACCTTGGAGCAAGAAGAAGAAAAAGCCAAGAGGAAGACACAGAAAATTGGTTTCTTGGTGGAGAGCTCCATTTGCCCGTCACTGTTTCCAGGGGAAAAATACCTTCTTGCTAATTTATCAAGATAAAGCACTATTTTCACTGTCTCTCAGGAAGTAGCATATGAAATACTTCAATTTTTGAAGTATCAGATCATTTCATCTCTACATATGTATATTTGTATAGTTTTTAATTCTATCTTGTTTTGTTTGTTTCCATTTTTGATGCCTTTCATTTCTGGGTAGCATGAATCCATGGCCCAATGGTACACATGAAGACACTGGAGATTCTAGATTCTACGCCCTTTAATTAATTTTACAATTGATAGAAGTTCCCCAACTGGAGCCAGCTGTTGTCCCCCAAAAAATATCACTCATTTTTGGGACAACATTTGAACTATTTTGGTCCTACAAACCAAAATTGTCTCTTCCCTTTCTAAAATTTATCTTGGGCATTTAAATTACTCATTTTTCAAGCTTCTTAGGAATCTACGAACTCTTCAGGATTGAATCTATGGACTCTACAAGCCAAGTTTAATAGGCTTTACATGTTGATTTCTATGGACTTGATTTCTACAGACTCTATAGGCAAGTTCATTTCTATAGGTTTAAAGGCTTCTTCAGGCGGGTTCAATCAAAAGAATTAGTTTCCAACACTTGGTCATTTTTGAGATTGGTTCAGTGCCTTGGTTTAATCAAAAATGTCCATTGACAAGCATCTAAGCAAGGATCCAACAATTTAACCATTGAACCGTTGAACCTTAAACCATTTTGGTTCAACGGTTTCATCAAGTTCAAAGGTTCAACGTCATTGGCAAGAGTTAAGTGCTTCATCAAGGTTCAAGTTTCAATAACTTCAAAACACTTATCAAAATAAGAGGGCTTGATCCATTGAACCATTGAACCACTTTGGTTCAAAGGTTCAACAGGTTCAATGCATTTGGTTCAACAAAGGAATTTCCAAAGGACTTAGCCAAATCAAAGGGAATGAACCATTGAACCATTGAACCAAATCTTGGTTCAACGGTTGGTTCAATTCAGTTGGGTCAATGCTTTTGGTTCATCACCTTGGTTCATCAGCTTGGTTCATCGACTTAGTTCAAAGCTTGGTTCATCGGCTTGGTTCAATCAAAGGGATCATCGGCTTGGTTCAAAGCGTGGTTCAAAGCTTGGTTCAATGGTTGGTTCAAAGGAGTGGTTCAAAGTGAAAGTTCAAAATAGCCTCTTGAAGGACAAGTGCCCTTGTAGAGGGCACTTAGTCGACAAAAGCACCCTTCAGAAGGGTCATTTTCAAGGAAGCTGCAAAGGTAATTCTTTCAAATTTTTCTTTAAGGTAGTAAAAAAAACTAAGGCAAGAAATAATTCTTTCAGAATTTTTGTCTAAAGGAATTCCTTCAAACAAAAAGTCTAAAGGAATTCAAGATAGAAGTTGTGGGTAGAAAGCCCGAAGAAATTTTCAAAGAGGCAAAGCGATCGAAATAATTTCATGGACTTTTTGTCTGCTAGAAATTTCTACAAAATTTTTTTCCATGGGAAAATTCCCATGGAGAAAGCCCAGGGAAAATGCCCATAGAGAAATCCTAGGGAAAATGTCTATGGGAATTGTCCACCATAAATATCCACGGGAAATGTTTGCGAGAGACTGCCGAAGATAAAAGGCTGTCGAAGGACCCTGAAGGGCAGGTACCCTTGCGAGGGACTCTCTGATACCAACTTAAAGGACACTCCCCAAAAGTTGAAGGGTCACCTTCCCTTTGGGAGGATGCAAAATAGGAAAAATGAAGGACTAAGGGGTGATGCGCCAGAAGACGTCAAATTCAAGAATAACGAACTAGTTGTTAAAAGCGTATTGACAGGTGCACAAACATCAATTTAAAAGCTCATAAAATAGTCATTGATCCTTGTAATCTATAGACTTTAATGCATTCACAAGATTTAAGGCCAAGATCAGTAGGAAGTGATTAAAGAATAGAGTATCAAATTGAATCAAGGACCCGATTCAATTAACTAGAAAAGGAGGAATGATGAAGAAGGATCAGATTGCTAGGTGGACATTGAAAGATGTAAAATTTCAATAGCATGACTTATTTCTCTTCATTAAGAAAAGAAAATGGGTAGATGCCCCTAAATTCTAGCCTATCCTCTTAACAAATTTCAATGCAACATGATGTATTATTGTTCTTGAGTCCTTCTTGGAGAGGTTATATAAGGGACTCTCTTTTATTGTAAAGGTATCTCTTTTTGATAATCAAAAATGAAAGTCTACCCAAATTGAAAGGCATTACTGAGACTTTGAGCTTACTACGTCCTTGGTTACATTTTGCTATTACTATCAGGAGTATTCTTGTGGCTTGCTGAATAGTACTTATAAAAGAAGAGGAGTGCTTTCTGTCATTTCCCTTGAGTTTTTCCTTTGATCCACATGCATCATCTCTAAAAAAAGAGGGATGGATGGTTTGTCCTACCCTTGAGTATTATTTTATATTTATATATATAGCATATTTATAGGGAACCTCCCCTTGATGAGAGGAGAGATTAGTCCCCTTTTGATGTGGTAAACCTACACATTTGGACGACCAATCTTCCTACTTTGGCTGATCAAACCTATTTTGTTTATCAATACGTTGATCGACAAAATATTCAACTAATAAGACATTCACATGTGTGAATTATAAAATCATGAATATGCTTACTTAGGCTTCTTTTCAAAGATGGCTAAGAGAACCGAAACATTTATATGACTTCTCTGATGAATTACTTTCACTTTCACAAGTGCAGTAAGCACTTATAACACCCCATAAGGTCTCTGAAACATGACCAAACCATCAATAACATCCATCAACCTACCTATCTAAGAACATACTAAAAAACCATTAAATAACACTAAAGCACACTACGGCACACTTTGTCATTATCTTGATAACATACATGACATCTCATCAACACCCTTGGCCACTTGGATACATCATTGACAACACTCCAACATTAATTGTATCATAAATGCAAATATTTAGGTAATTAGGGTCAATATGAATCCGTTAAACCTAAATTCAAGTATTAGATGTGATTTAGGGCTAGAAATTATCTCATATTTCCTCATGCATATCAAGTCAATTAGTTAATTTTTATAATCAGTGATGCAAGTTGGATGAAATTTAACCCTATGAACCTTATTTTGACTATATAGGATGTAATTTTGGGGTCAATTAACCCCACTACCATAACACCATAAACCAAATATAGTCCACCTATTCAATCATGAAGGAAATTGGGGCCAATTTGAGCCCATTCAACCTAACTACAAAAGAAAGATGTGAGTTGGGGCTAAATTAGCTTTGATTATGTCAATAATTGATCTAATTAGTCAATTAGTGTAATTAGAGACATGATTTGGGCCATATTGAACCCCATGAACCTAAATTATGGTTCACTCAATTCTATATGACACAACATATGGATTCATTGAGCCTTTAATTATATCATAAATGTAAATACAAAGGTAATTAGTGTCAATATAAGACCTTTTAACCTAAATACAAGTATATGGTGTGATTTGGGGCTATAAATTAGCTCATATTTCATTATGCATATCAAGCCAATTAGTTGATTGTTACAATTAGTGATGCAAGTTGGATTAAATTAAACCCTGTGAACCTTGTTTTGACTATATAAGATGTAATGTAGGGGTCAATCGACCCCATTTTCATAACACCCTAAAACAAATATAGCCCACATATTCAATCACAAAGGAAATTAGGTATAATTTAAGCCTTTTCAACCTAACTACAACATCAAGACATGATTTTGGGATAAATTATCTCTAATTATGTCAAGATTTGATCTAATTAGTCAATTAGTGTAATTAGAGACATGATTTGGTCCATGTTGAGCCCTATGAACCTAAATTATGGATCAATCCATTCTATAGGATGCAACACATGACTTACTCAACCTTTTATTTATATCATAAATTCAAATACTAAGGTAAGTGGGTTTAATATGAACCCATTGAACCTAAATGCAAGTATAGGATGTCATTTGTGCATATAAATTAGCTCATGTTTAGTAATTAGTCAATTGTTACAATCCGTGATGTAAGTTGGATGAAATTCAACCCTATGAACCTTGAGTTGAATATATAAGATGTAATTTTGGGGTCAATTGTTCCCATTATCATAACACCCTAAACCAAATATAGTCTACATATTATCTCATGAAATAAATTGGGGCCAATTTGATCCACTTTAACCTAACTACAAAATCTCAACATGATTTGGGGATAAATTAGCTTTGACTATGTCAAGATTTGATTTAATTAGTCTATTGATGTAATTAGAGATGTGATTTGAACCATATTGAGTCCCATGAACCTAAAATATGGATCAATCCATTCTATAGGATGCAATATATGGCTTAATTTACCCTTTACTTATATCATAAATGCAAATATATATGTAACTAGGGTCAATATGAACTTGTAGATCCTAAACATATTTATAAAATGTAATTTGGGGTTAGAAATTAGCTCATATTTCCTAAGGTATATCAAGCCAATTAGTTGATTATTACAATTAGTAATGTAATTTGGATGAAATTGAACCCCATGAACCCTTTTTTAACTATATAAGATGTAATTTTGTGGTTAATAAACCCCAATGCCATAACACCCTAAACTAAATAAGGTCCACCTATTCAATCACAAAATAATTGGGGCCAATTTGAGCCCATTCAACCTAACTATAAAACAAGATGTGAGTTGGGACTAAATTATCTCTGATTATGTCAAGAGTTGATCTAAGTAGTCAATTGGTGTAATTAGAGATGTGATTTGGTCCATATTGAGCCCCATGATCCTAAATTATGGGTTAATACAATCTATAGGATGAAACATATGGCTTAATCAACCCTTTAATTATATCAAAAATTTAAATACAAAGGTAATTGGTATCAATATGAACTCATTGAACCTAATGCAAGTATAAGATGTGATTTGGGGATATAAATTAGCTCATATTTCCATGTGCATATCCATCTAATTAGTTAATTTTTATAATCAATGATGCAAGTTGGATGAAATTAAACCCCATGAAACTTGTTTTGACTATACAAGATGTAATTTAGGGGTCAATCATTCTCACTTTCATAACACCCTAAACCAAATATAATCCACCTATTCAATCATGAAGGAAATTGGGGATAATTTGAGCCATTTCAACCTAACTACAAAATTAATATGTGAGTTGGGGATAAATTATCTTTGATTATGTCAATATTTTATTTAATTAATTAATTGGTGTAATAAGACACATGATTTAAGATATATTGAGCTTGTGAACCTAAATTATGGCTTAGGGTTTAGGGTTATAATTAGTTGATATCATTGAATTATATGAACCCAATATTGAATAGATATAACATGTAATTTGGGGTTCAATATACCTTGATATCATAACAAAACAAAGTAAACAGTCTACCAATTTAATAGTGAAGGAAATTAGGGCCAATTTGAGCCCCTTAAATCTATATAGTGAAGAGTAGGGCATAATTTAGGATAAATTAGTCATAAATTATTCCAATTAATTAATTATTGTAATTAGAGATGTGATTTGGGGATAAATTAATCATGACTTGATCCAATTAGTCAATTTATGAAATTAAAGATGTGATTTGGGCCAAATAGAGCATGTGAACCTAAATTATGGCTCAATCCATTTTATAGGATGAAACATATGGTTGAATCAACCCTAGAATTGTATCATGTAAATGCAAAACAAAGTAAATTGTATAGGATTGCATGAGATGATAATATTTCATAGTTTGGATTGTATCACATAATATAATAATATATCATACAAATATGACATAAGGATATATATATATATATATATATATATATATATATATATATATATATAGTAGATATAACTTGTATGCCTTCTTATTTCAATAGACAAAAACTCCTTGCCCAACATTTATTTTTAGGTGTTTCAATATTTTTGACCTTACATTCCTTAAACATTTTGTTCTCTAAATGGCAAAGACAAAAGGAATCAAATTGTTCCTTGTCTAGTCATGGGTGACAGTTATCATTTAAGGAAGAGGAAGCAATTTAAGCACAAAACACCAAGTCAAAATTATAAGTGTTAAGAGAAAAATAAAAGGCTTGAGTTCAAACATTTTGCTCAAGATAAGGTACAATCACTATCCCTAATGAAATAAATGTTATATATAATGAAAAAATTAACAATGATGAATTGAATAATGATGATGAATGTTTACCTAAAAATCTAAATTATGTTTCAAGTCCACATTCAAAGTATAAAGTTTTTTATTTTTGTTGATGATGAATCTATGCATGATGATTTACCCCCTAAATTTTTTGAAAATTTCATGGAAAAAAATAATGACGAAAGTAAAAATGAATAAAATACCATGAAATCACCAAAAAATGAAAGTAATAAAGAAGAAACTATTAATGAACATAATGATTTTGAAATACCCAATCAACAAATTCCACCATTAACAATGTTGTCCCCCAAAAATATCACTTATTTTTGGGACAAAATTTGAACTATGTTACTCCTACAGACCAAAATTGTCTCTTCCCTTTTCGAAATTTGTCTTGGGAATTCAAATTACTCATTTTTCAAGCTTCTTAGAAATCTATGGATTCTGTAGGCTTGAATCTACGGACTCTGCAGGAAGAGAAATCTACAGACTCTATAGGAAAATGAAATCTATGGACTCTGCAGACCAAGTTCAACGGGCTTCACAGGTTGATTTCTACGGACTTTACAAGAAAGAAGCAAGATTTAAACACTTAGGCGATCTCAAAGTTGGTTCAATGACTAGGTTCAACCAAAATAGTTCATCGGTAAGCTTCTAAGCAAGGATTGAATCGTTGAACCTTGAACCATTTTTGTTCAATGGGCTCAACAAGTTCAAAAGTTCAACATCCACAGCAAGATTTCAACCATTTCCAAGTTTAAAGGCTTCTTTAGTTAGGTTCAAAGGTTTCTACAAGTAGGTTCAATCAAAAGAACAAGTTTTCAACACTTAGTCATTTTCAAGACTAGTTTAAGGTTCAATGGGTTCAAGGTTCAACAGGTTCAACGAGGCTTGTTTCAAATAATCTTGGTTCAAATATTCAATAAAAACAAGGGAATGAACCATTGAACTATTGAACCAAAGTTGGTTTAATCAATCAGTTCAAGTGACAAAGTTCAAAGGAGTGCCCCAAAAGTCAAAGACATAAGTGCCCTTGCAAAGGGAATTCCCATGGCAAAAAGTGACAGGCAGAAAAATGGATCAAGACAAAAGCCTAATAGAATCCCATGGATGCTACCAAGTGTCATCTTCTGAGCCTCATTTCACTTTGTTTTTAAGAGCCATGAAAGCCACCATGTGTACTTTGTAATTTAAGCGGAACACACCAAGTGGCATCGTCCACATGAATCCAAATGAGTCCCACATAGTTCTATAGTGTTTCTAAAATGCGATGAAAGCTACCATGTGTCATCTTCCAAAAGACACTCAAAAGGTGTCACAAGCTTCTACAAGTTCAATGGATGCTACCACGTGTCCCTCAAAAAGTCACAGCAAAAAGTGCCACATGTCCTTACCTATTTCACAACAGATGCTGCCATGTGTCAAAATTTTAGATTCGCATAAAATTGACTAAGGCAAAATCAAGAGACAAACAACCCTTTTAGAGGACACTCAGAAGCTGAAGTGAACCATTGAAAAAACTTGAAAGACCAATTTGGAGCTCAAACAGCCCTTGCAGAGGTAGGAAGGGAGCAAATAGACCAATTCAAAGGCCAAAAGAGCAAAGGGATTTCCTTTGAAAAAGTTCCCCCGGCAAAAGTGACAAAGAGATGATTCCTTCAGACATTATCTGAAAGAATTCCTTCAAACTTTTTCTCTAAAAGAAAATTCCTAAGAAATAGAAAGCATGCTATGCTACCACATGTCCTTCGTCAAAGTTACAACAGATGTTGCCACGTGTCATCCATTGAGACATAGTATCAAAGTAGCAGAACCTGCCACATGTCTCTCATCAAATGTAATAGAAGATGTCATGTGTCATCCTCTATGAGAAACTAATATAAGTCTCAAAGACTTTTCAAAGGTAGCTAAAAGCTCAGTGGAATCCACCATGTGTCATCCTCTATAGGATTCTCAAGAGGCAAGCAGAGGCTGTCACCTTTTCTGTTGTAACTCCATGGAGAGTGACAAGTGTCTACACCCATGATTCTGAGTTTCTAATAGGTTTTAAAGCCTCTATCAATAAATTTTTCTTAGAGTCCCATAGAAGTTTCCACATGTATTCACCTATTTAGTAGTGGAATATGCCATGCATCAATTACTAAAGACCAACATAAAGTGACTAAGGAATAGAGCATCAAATTGAATCTAGGACCCGATTCAAATAACCAAAAAAGGAGGAATGATGAAGGACTAGAAACATTTGTGCATCAGATATGTTTCTAGAAGTAGATATCCAGGTAGACATTGAAGGATATAAAAATTCAATGGCGTGACCTGTTTCTCTGCATTGAGAAAAGAAAATGGGTAAATGCCCCTAAATTCTAGCATGTCTTCTTAACAAAATTCAATGCAACATGATGTGTTACTATTCTCAAGTCTTTCTTGAAGAGGCTATATAAGGGAATCTCTTTTATTATTTTAAGGATCTCTCTCTAACAATCAAAAATGAAACTCTACCCAAATTGAAAGGCATTATTGAGACTTTGAGCTCAGATTGTTGATCATATTTTGTTATTGGAATAAGAAAGCGAGTGATTTTTTAGACTTTGTGATGTGATATATTTGTTGTTGGGGAAACTGCTCTTATGTCTTTTTCCTTAATATATTTTTTGTTTCTATAATTCAACAAGTAAGATTAGTGAAAATAGTTAGGAAGGTGTCCTGAAGTCAACTGTTGAGATACTTTATGCCACCATAATTGCTTTTAGTGTGTTTTCTTTTAAAGGACCTTGGGATGACTTTATGCCCTCATTGTCCTTCATATCTCACTCTTGGACAATTCAGGTGGAGACTTTGTGCTACATCTCAATTTGCTGGTTACTATGTCCTTGGTTATATTTTGATTTTACTACCAAGAGTATTCTTGTGGCTTGCTAAATAGTACTTTTGAAAGAAGAGGAGTGCTTTCTGTCATTTCCCTTGAGTTTTTCCTTTGATTTGCATGCATCATCTCTGAAGAAAGAGAGATGGATGGTTTATCCTACCCTTGAGTATTATTTTCTATATATATATATATATATATAATATATATCTATAGGGAACCTCCCTTTGATGAGAGGAGAGATTAGTCCCCTTTTGATGTGGTAAACCTACACATTTTGATGACCAATCTTCCTACTTTGGCTGATCAAACCTATTTTGTTTATCAATATGCTAATCGACAAAATAATCAACTAATAATTTTTGGTGACTCTGCTGGGGATATAACCCATTATCATTATAACCCTTATCCATTACAGACTTTGGCGACTTCGTTACTTGTCTTACCCATTATCCATTTATAGCCTTACCATCTTCCTCCACCTCTATTATTTTATCTGGTTTATAAGACCAGAACTGTTGGGAAAGAGTGTGCATTTTAAAGCCTCAAGCTTTAAACTGAAGCAAGGTCAATTCTTTTCCATTTTTGTTTCACAATCTGGCAAATTCAAGGTATACATGAAGTCAAAGGGATAAATGGATTATTGACCCTATATTCAAGTTGGTACAGTAAAGTAATTTTGATATGTTTCCTTCACCATCTCGCCTCCAATGAACCAAGAGCTTTCCTCCTATTAAAGTCAAATCTCCATTTCCCAATGAAGTATCCACTTCTACTATTGATAAAGCTTTGCTAATAACTACCCCTCTGAGATTTGTTATTCCTCTTTTTCATAGTCATATAATGGCAGTTCAAGGCCCCTGGGGTAATGATTTTAGTCCTCTCAATCTTACTCCACCTCTGCATGAGCTTCCATGTAGTTCAAAGAAGAATTTCCCCAAATTCTATGGTGATGGGAAAGTTCATCTTGATGAACACATTGTAGCCTTCAACATAGCCTGTGGAGAAATTGGAGTAGAATTTAAAAATGTGGTAGTCAAGATTTTGTGGAAACACTACAAGGTGTTGTTGGAGACTGGTTTTACCATCTGCAAGCTGGATCAGTGACTGACTGGGATACACTCAAAGCCAAGTTTGAAGCAAGGTTCAAGCCCATAGAAGATGCACATGCCTTGCTAGCCCAACTCACTCAGATGAAGAAAGAGCCTCATGAGCCTATGAGGTATTGCATTGCCAGGTTTGACAAGCTGAGGCATAAGATTCCCATGGTCACCTAACTAACACCTCAGAACCCCAAATGCTTCTTCATCAACTCACAATTTCTTGAAGTGAGTTTTATACTGAGACAAGATGGCCACATAGATCTTACTACTGCTTAGGACTTGGCTACTAAGGTAGAAGATGGCCTTATCTTGGTAGGAAAGATAAGGAGAGATCTAAATAAAAGCAAACCCTCTTCATCTTTTGAATACTCACCCACAGTCACCACTGACCCAATGGTACAAAAGTTGGTAAATGAATTGCTAGCCTTGAAAAGGCAAATGGCACAAGGTATGTCTTCTATTCCTCTATATAAAGATATACCAAGGAGGACATTCCATAATCAGTCATATCAAGGCAATGTTACTAGGAATCAAGGGCAGCCTGATTATCTTCCTCCCCCACAAGGGAAACTTGCCCTCAAAGCTCCTCCAACTAACTCAGCAGCTGGATATTTGGAAACAGAACATGCTTTCTCTTTCCAACCTAAGTTTGAGCAAGAAAATAATGCTGATCACTTCATGGAGGATCAATAAGAATCAACTAGCGACTCTTACATTAGTTTCTCAAACTACCATATGAACCCAAAGCTATTGATGGATCATATATAGTGTTTACCAAGTCCAAGAACCAATCAGTCTAGCAAGCTGATAAAGGGAAGACAGAGGAACAACCTTAACCAACAATTATAATTATTAAGCATGGAACCACTCTGCCTTTTAAGTCAAAGGATCTAGTGATCACCTGAAAGGTAAGTACATCAATTTCACCTTCACCTTCTACTTCAATTTCACAAACTAGCCCTCCTCGCATCCCTCCTAAAACCCAAAAGGTTGAAATTTTCCTCTATTCCTAGTCCAATTTAGCCATTTGACATAATTGATCATTTCAAGAAGACCAAAATTGAAATGTCTGAATTTGGATATTTGCAGTCCAATCTTGATCAATTGGATAGGTTGGTCCAATGTGTCAAGAACCAAACTATCCCTATAAGACAAGAGGTTAAGAAAATAATTCTTGATTCCCTAAAGAACATGTCCATTCCAAATAATCTTGTCATTACTCCTCCAGTTGCCCCTTAAAAAGTAGAACCTTTCTATGTTTCCTTATTGATAAATGGTTATCAACTCAACAATTGCATCATTGATTCTGGGGCATCTGACAATGTCATGCCTGCTAAAGTAGCTAAGCCTTTGGGTCTCACACTAACAAAAACCTTTGGGAGATGTTTCTCCATGGAGAACAAGCAAGTACCATTGCTGGGGAAAATCAAAGATGCCTAATTTGCATTTGCAGCCTTTCCAGATAAGAGAATCAAGATGACTGTCTTGGTGGATGATGTTTGAGCATCCTATGGCATTTTGCTTGGATGAAATGTCTGCAAGGACATGAGAAGAGAACTAAGCATAGACTTGTCTGAGGCAAGAAACCCTGTCAAAGGCATAATGAAGAGATTACTCCCTAAAAAGGAGGAAAAATATGTGGTCACCCAAACATCAACCCCTACAACAGAAATTTTGTTTGAGTCTTCAGGTAGTGGTAATTATTTCTTGACCACAGAGGATGTTCATGTTTCTGTAGATGAAAGTCCTATAGCTGACAATCTAGGAATTGATCCAAACAAGTCTTCAAGAGAATTGGTAGGGCACAATACAAATAAGGAAGGATCTTCCATCTCTAATGAAGAGAAATCTGATAGGAGATCAGCTTCTGATGATGCTTGGATCCTAAAATCCAATGGCAACAATTATTCCACCAATGATGGAGTTATGACTGTGTTGATATCTCCTCAAGGAGATATTCTTCCTTCATGCAATTTTTAAGTTAGAGACACCAGCAACACAGCTGGATGCGAATCTCTATTACTCAAATTGAAGATTATTTAAGATGAAGAGATCAAACTCCTCCACATCAAAGGAGATGCTAAGCTGATAGTTTTTTAGGAGTTTGATGTGGACAATCTAATCATGTGCTGGATTGAACTAGAAGAACAACTAATTATGATAATGGACCATGCTCTTGCAAATCAAAATTGAGCAAAGGAACCCTTCACCAAAAAATCAAGGAGTTATGGCTTTCATTGAAGACCACATCCTACCATGGGACAAGAAGAAGAAAAAGCCAAGAGGAAGACATAGAAAATTGGTTTCCTAATGGAAATTTCCATTCACCCGTCATTTTTCCTGGGGACAAAATGTCTTCTTACTGGTTTATCAAGATAGAGCACTATTTTCACTACCTCTCAGGAAGCAGTATTTGAAACACTTCAGCTCTTGAAGTATCAAATAATTGCATCTATATATATGTATATTTTTATAGTGTTTAATTATATTTTGCTTTGTTTATTTCCATTTTTGATGCCTTTCATTTCTGGGTAGCATGACTCTGTATCCCAATGGTACACATGAAGACACTGGAGATTCTAGATTCTACTCCCTTCAATTCTTTTTAAAATTAATAGAAGTTCCCCAACTGGAGCCACCTGTTGTCCCCCAAAAATATCACTCATTTTTGGGACAAAATTTGAACTATTTTGGTCCTACAGACCAAAATTGTCTCTTCCCTTTTCAAAATTTGTCTTGGGCATTCAAATTCCTCATTTTTCAAGCTTCTCATAAATCTACGGACTCTATAGGCTTGAATTTATGGACTCTGTAGGAAGAGAAATCTACGGACTCTACAGGAAAAGAAAATCTACAGACTCTGCAGACCAAGTTCAATGGGCTTCATAGGTTGATTTCTATAGACTCTATAGGAAAGAAGCAAGCTTTCAACACTTAAGCAATCTCAAAGTTGGTTCAATGACCAGGTTCAACCAAAAGAGTTCATCAGCAAGCTTCTAAGTAAGGATTGAACCATTGAACCTTAAACCATTTTTGTTCAATGGGCTCAACAAGTTCAAAGGTTCAACATCAGTAGCAAGAGTTCAACCGCTTCTAGGTTCAAAGGCTTCTTTAGTCAGATTCAAAGGTTTCTACAAGTAGGTTCAATTAAAAGAACAACTTTTTGACACTTAGTCATTTTCAAGACTAGTTCAAGGTTCAATGGGTTCAAGGTTCAACAAGTTTAACGAGGCTTGTTTCAAAGAATCTTGGTTCAAGCGGTCAATAGAAACAAGGGAATGAACCATTGAACCATTAACCCGAAGTTGGTTTAGTCGATTGATTCAAGTGACAAAGTTCAAAGGAGTGCCCCAAGAGTCAAAGACACAAGTGCCCTTGCGAAGGGAATTCTCGTGGCAAAAAGTGACTAAGGCAAACAAACGAACTAAAGCAAAATCTCAACAAAATCTCATGGATGCTACCAAGTGTCATATTTTGAGCCTCATTTCAATTTGTTTCTAAGATCTATAGAAGCCACCACATGTCCTTTGTAAGTTAAGCATAACATGCCAAGTGGCATTATCTACATGAATCCAAATGAGTCTTGCATAGTTCTATAGTGTTTCTAAAATGTGATGGAAGCTGCCACATGTCATCTTCCATAAGACATTCAAAATGTGTCCAAAGCTTCTACAAGTTCAATGGATGCTACCACGTGTCCCTCAAAAAGTCACATTAGAAAGTGCCACGTGTCTTCACCTATTTCATAGCAGATGCTGCCACATGTCACAATTTGAGATTTGCATAAAATTGACTAAGTCAAAATCAAGAGACAAACAACCCTTTCGGAGGACACTCAAAAGCTGAAGTGAACCACTGCAAAAACCTAAAAGACTAATTTGGAGCTCAAACAGCCCTTGTAGAGGTCAGGAAGGGAGAAATAGACCAATTCAAAGGCCAAAATAGCAAAGGGATTTCCTTCAGAAAATTTCCCCCAATAAAAGTGATAAAGAGACAATTCCTTTGAACAAATTGTCTGAAAGAATTCCTTCAAACTTTTTCTTTGAAAGAAAAGTCCTAAGAAATAAAAAGCCCGCTATTCTACCACGTGTCCTTCATCAAAGTCATAGAGGATATTGTCACATGTCATCCATTAAGCCACAGTATCAAAGCAGCAAAACCTGCCACGTGTCTCTCATCAAATGCAGTGGAAGCTACCACATGTCATCCTCCATGAGAAAATAATATAAGTCATGAAGACTTTTTAAAGGTAGCTAAAAGCTTAGTAGAAGTTGCCACATGTCATCCTCCATAGGATTCTCAAGAGGCAAGCGGAAGCTGCCACCTTTTCTATTGTAACTCCATGGAGAGCGACAAGTGTCTACACCCACGATTATGAGTTTCTAATAGGTTTTAAATCCTCTATCAATAAATGTTTCTCAGAGTCCCAAGGAAGTTGCCATGTGTCTTCACCTATTTATCAATGGAATGTGTAATGCGTCAATTGCTAAAGACCAGTAAAAAGTGACTAAGGAATAGAGCATCGAATTGAATCTAGGACCCGATTCAAATAACCAAAAAAGGAGGAATGATGAAGGACTAGAAACATTTGTGCATCAGATATGTTTCTAAAAGCAGATCACCAGGTAGACATTGAAGGATGCAAACATTCAATGGTGTGACCCATTTCTCTGCATTGAGAAAAGCAAATGGGTAAATGCCCCTAAATTCCAGCATGTCTTCTTAACATAATTCAATGTAACATGATGTGTTACTGTTCCTGAGTCTTTCTTGAAGAGGCTATATAAGGGACTCTCTTTTATTGTTTTAGGGATCTCTCTCTGACAATCAAAAATGAAACTTTGCCCAAATTGAAAGGCATTACTGAGACTTTGAGCTCAGATTGTTGATCATATTTTGTTATTGGAATAACAAAACAAGTGATTTTTTAGACTTTGTGTATTGATATCTTTGTTTTTGGGGAAACTATTCTTATGTCTTTTTCCTTAATATATTTTATGTTTCTTTAATTCAACAAGCAAGATTAGTGAAAATAGTCAGGAAGGTGTCCTGAAGTCAACTATGGAGAGACTTTGTGCCCCCACAATTTCTTTTAGTGTGTTTTTTTGTTTCTATGTAAAGGACCTTGGGGTGACTTTATGCCCTCATTGTCCTTCATATCTCACTCTTGGGAAATTCAGGTGGAGACTTTATGCTACATCTCAATTTGCTGGTTACTATGTCCTTGGTTACATTTTTCTTTTACTACCAAGAGTATTATTGTGGCTTGCTAAATAGTACTTCTGAAAGAAGAGGACTGCTTTCTATCATTTCCCTTGAGTTTTTCCTTTGATTTTCATGCATCATCTCTGAAGAAAGAGAGATGGATGGTTTATCCTACCCTTGAGTATTATTTTCTATATATATATATATATATATATATATATATATATATATATATATATAGGGAACCTCCCCTTGATGAGAGGAGATATTAGTCCCCTTTTGATGTGGTAAACTTACACATTTAGATGACGAATCTTCCTACTTTGGCTGATCAGACCTATTTTTTTTATCAGTACGTTGATCAACAAAATAATCAACCAACAAACAACACCTCCAAGGATTGTGAATATAAAATTAAAGTACTTAATTGAAGTTGATGAAAATATTTTTAAACCAATGCATAAAAAAATGTATGACCTTTATTCAAGAAGACTAGCTAAAATAATTTGGTATAGTTTATTTAATAAATTAGATTTTGATAGTCAAAATGTCAATTGTTTATTTCATTGATGAAATTGATTAATATGAGACATATAATGTACACCCTAAAACTAATAACATCTAACACGGATGATGAAAACAATGATTTTTTTTGAAAATATACATGATTCATATCATATTGTAGGCCTGAAATCATGCAACAAAGATTGTAATGTTGTTCAGTGTATAATTAAAACTTGTGTAGTAAGTGGTCAAATGAGGAAAAATGATTGAGTTAAAAAACTAGTTGAGCATTAGACATAAATATAATAACAATAATGAAATCATTTGGAAGATGCCATAGAATTAAGGATGCCAAAAAGACTAATCTATAGTCATTCTTTGGTAGACTTCCATGAAAGGACAAGTCTATAGTTGATGCTCTCAATAATTTACTTGTACATTTTTGGAAATAACAATACAAGAGTTTCACCCAATACCATATATGTAGTGAAAAAAATATTTGGTTCTTTTAACCATGAACCACATCTAAAAATATTATTGGATATGACCCAAATGCAATTATACCCCAATTTTTTGAAAAAATATCCACAAATTTCTATTAGTCAAAGATATTTTGAGAAGGACAAATTGTTTTACATAAAAATAAATCACACATGCACCTCTTATTTTAGGCAACATGCTATGTTGTAATTTGAACACTAAAAACATATTGAGGAATGTGGTATAAAATTTACACCAAAATCAACTAGGGAATTTATTCAAACCACTTTTTATGAAAGACTAGATGGACATTTCTTTTATAACAAAACATTTTGAGATGAAAATTTTGAAATTTCTGGTGGATTATGAAAATTAAAGAATTATAACCATGAGGAGAGTAAAAGTGAAATTATACAAGAACTAGTTGGTTTGATTAAATACAAATATGTGAATTATTAAGTAAAATATGATAAAAAAAGTATAAATAATGTGAGCTTATTGCAAAACATATACCTATTTTAGTATTTATAGTTGAATTCTTAGAGGAAATTGTTTGAGTATGCAAGGCACACACACAAGTCTAGATGGTTGGATGGTCATTTAAAGATAAGCAAGAACACATTCCCACTTAGCTATATTATTTTATCATTATAATTTAATAATAATTATACATTCAAACCATAAATGGAAGTTCAATCATAATATTACGACTCAATAAAGGTTTCCAAATTCATGCATATAACATTCATGCATGCACCTGATAATATAGAGTAAAACCAAAATATATTAGTGGAAGACCATTTATGTTTTAGTGATGATCAATCACATATTAAAAAGTACATGCAAGGTGGTTTTGAGATGTTCTATGGACAATTGACTAAGAAGAACATTACTTTAAATCAGCATTACATTTGGTCATACAATTGCACATCATAATTCAAGAATGTATGAATGATTTACTAGTTGAGAAGGATGCATGTTACCACTGGAGTATAACATATTTGGAGATTTATTTAGGTTGGCTATGGAAAATAGGAGAATGATGTTACTAGATCATGTGTAAAAAGATCCATTGCAAGAGATGAGTTGAAGTTTGAAAATGGTGTTATTTTGACTAATGTAAAAACCATTGTTGAATGGTGTATTGAGAAAATGGGCCTGGTACTCAAGAAAATTCTATTATTTGTATATTTTTTGGTTGGTTGAGAAATAACACTTGGAAATGTATGAATATTGTATGAATGTAATGGTATAAAGTGAGCTCCACTCATTTCATATCTCAAATGCAGGGTCCTAAATAAGGTTCAACCACGTATAAAATCCAAGGGTATGTCAAAAGGGGTTTAATCTGATTATGTGAAAAACAATAAAGGCATAAAATAATAAATTATTCATCTTTGACATGAGTGCATATGCTAAAATTCCAATTGTGGAATAAATAAATAATATGTAGGTTGAGGTGCAATCAACTATCATTAGAGAATAAGTAGAGGATATAGTGGTATAAGCATCAGGCACACAAGCATTGGTAGTCCCACCCAATATCAAAGAGTCAAATTAGGCATCAAATAAAAATAAAAATAAAAAAATTCAAGGAAAGGACACAATAAAGGAAAAGAGATATATCATGCCAAAGAATAAGGCAAATAAATATACTCTAGGTACACTATAGGGAAAAACCAAATTGAGGCCAAAAAGGATGAGCTTCACAAAAAATTTGTATCATGAGGGAATGAAGAATTCAAAGGAATGGGAGTCAAAATTAAAGATATTCAAGGTGAATTATTACAACCACCAAATGTTTGGAAATAAGGTTGACTTGGATAATGATTATATGGTCAGTACAAGAAAGAATACCCTTGAGGGAAATGCCATATTTGATGACTCTGTCAAGAAATAATTGGATTATTAAACTTTATGAGAACCTATAATTTGGAAATCCTAAGAAGTTGGAACATTTTTTAATCTCAGACATACATGAAGAAGGTTATGGTTCATTGGATGAAGGATGAAGATCACACTTACCCAAATACGTAAAGGAAGAATTGACTGACACTAATGAGTTTGAGTACATGGATAAGGATCATTATTAAAATAATTATGGGTTTACTTTCCCCATATTTACCATCAAATATAGATCCAAAAAGGTTATAACAGACTTGCTCAGCACCAAACTACATGGATTAGGGCACTAGGCAAATATAAATAAATTTTTTCTATATGTATCACATGATATGGCCAAGGGAACACTATTTAACATCTTTAATTTCTTGGAATATTCCATCATTGAAGGCATACAGAATGAAAATAGGATTGATGAATAATTAAAATATGTTGTGATACATGATTCTCTTATTATTTAATGAGATTAGAGTGCTTGAAGCCAATAGAGAAGGCTAATGAGTAGTCCCCCTTCATGATAAATCTATGAAACTATAATATCACACCTATATGTTCCATAGGGTAGTACCAAACAAACATAAGGAAAAAGTGGATAGGTGGTAAATGCACAATTGAAGGAGGAAGGGGATGAGTGGTGTATCCCAAGGCTATTTCCAAAAATGGTAAAGGATTGGGGAAAATTAGACATAATACAACATTTTTTATTGGCATAGATCAATTTAGTCAATGGAAATATGTGAGATTGGTTTTGGTTTCCATATGAATTTATAGTTCAATAATTTTTTGATGTTGTGAATGACATCTCAAATACACATAATATAACCATGGATCTATAGAGGATAAATCCAGATGTCCACAACCTTCATGCCAAATATTTATGCCCAAGGGAAGCCATGATAAAGGAATATGATGAGGAGGATAACATTGAGTGCCTCATCAACCTAATACAAAGTTATATCATAAAGGGTCAAGTACATAACCTATACTATATGATCAAGCCAAATAGAAAGAGTATCAACACAAGATTGCAATGATAGGATGATATAACAATTCTACCTTTGTTAAATCCAAGAAATTCACAAAAATCCTTCTCTAAAAATAAAAATAAAGAAGAAGAAGTTGAAGTTATTATCTCCTTTACAATAAGACTTCGAGGAAATGGAGTTAGATGATATGCCTCTGGAGAATAAGAAATGATGGATCACATAACCAAAGTATATCAACACAAGGCTGCCTTCTCCACTAGTTTGTGTGCCAACCAAAACAAATATGGATCAATAAAGGCAATCTTTTAAAAATACCTTTGAAATACCAACACACACTAAACCAAGGCCAGAATGATAAGTGAAATAATAAATAAGGTAATAAGTGTAAGCCAATCCTAAATACAAGGGGTAATAAAAATAAAAAACATGATATTTAACATGAATAAGTAAGCCAAGATAGGTAGAAAAAGGTAGCACATGACTCCCCCTGTGCATATGAATAATAGAAGGAACAAAAGTAAGATGGGCACACAAAATAGGAACAAAGTGAAGGAAGGAAGTATGGAATGGAACTAGATAACATAAAAAACTTGGAAGAAATAATAGATAAATGATTATAATAATCCTTACAACATTTAAAATACATGAAATCCATAATGAATCCCAAAGAACATCAACCCAATTGGGAAAAGTCACAACAATAAAAGCCAAAAAATAGCAAGGCAAGATAGAAGAGAGAAATAAGGTAGCAAATGGGAAAATAGGTTGGATGAAAGAGAGCCCCACATAAACATAATATTAAGAAGAGGATAACATACACTCCAAAATCTAGGGTGATAAGAGGAATGAAAATTTATACATGTGTAATACAATGAATCCCAAACATGCCAAAACATAAACCCTTAAGTATGTGTCCTCTGCCTTAGATACATATATATACTAGACATTATTTGAAGTTCTTATAGTTGCATGATCGTATGCTCAACCAAAATTTAGTGAAGGTTGAGACTTAATTTTTGTGAACCTTATGAATGTGAATGATTTAAAAATAGGAAACACACTGGTGAAATTAGTTTCATATATTTCCATGAAAAAATTGATGAATAACATAAACTAAAAATTAAAAAGGTGCACAATAAAGGAAGTGTCAAAGGTAATTGAAGAGGAAGAGAAAAAACACCACAATAAAAAGTGTGCTTGAGGATGAGTATGGGAAGTGCATATTAGTGGAGTGTAAGGTAGTTATCATGGAGATAAAATCTTTGAATTTATGTCAACGTGTCCTAAAGGAACATTCAAACATACTAGATGGATTTGACATAGCCAAGGCCAAAGTTATGGAAAAACTAGAAATTATAATTTATCAACCATTAAAGAGGGGGGAAAGTGTTGGAGATGCACAAAAATAAATTAATAAAACAAAAATTGAGTTTTATAAACAATTAAAAAATTATGGGGACATATTGAATAAGCTCTCCATAAGCATGATGGTAATGGATCATCTACTTATGAATTTCTCACAACAAATTGCTATAATAAATGTGTGTTTCTATAAATAATAATAAGGGTACAACACATTATCCACCCAACTATATACATATAATAATTAAGGAGTAACATACATTTTTATTGTAATAGGTTGAATAAATTGATCTAATAATAAGTGCAAAGGACTTTGGGCAATACTTATCAAATATTGAATTGAAGACTATTGATGAGGAAAGATTTCCTGAGGAGATAATAAATGAAGCACCAATAATATAAGTAGTGTAAAACATCAAGGAAAAAAACTCCAATAACAACAACAAATATTAAAGGGATTGGGTGTGACAATAATAAGTATTGTGAAGAACATATAGGGCACACTCAAAAGGTGGGAAACTTTTGAGGAAGAGATGAAGCAAGATGCTCCTAAATTATTTGATTAAATGTAATAATTTTTTTTGATGATGGACAACAATATTAGGGTTGGGTGATGTTTAACCCCAAATTTTGGCTAAGTATGGATGCACACATGAATAATAGAGAGAGAATACATTTAGGAGGTGAATTGTGTAGGAACACATATAAGTTATGATAGTTGCATGCATTAAGAGGGGAATCCCAAGTTTTAACTAAGTGTGGGATCAAATAAGTGAATGAATATGGGGAGATACACATGAGATGAAGTGTACAAGAGCCAAAATACATAAAATAAGTCATGAATCAATGAAGAATGTAGAGAGAGAGAATCAGGAAGATAGTTGCACAAATTAGGGGGTGCAAAAGGTAGAGATTGTATCCAACCCAAAAAGAGTAAATCATCTAGAAATGTAATGACCAAACCAAATATGGGAATATAGTTCCTAATGGTGAATATTTAACATTTTTTATAGGTCAACATCAATTATTTTGTAATAACATATTCTAATTATAGCTAAATAGTTGTGCCATGCATGGTCACTTATTCATTTTTCGTAACTAAAAATGGTTGATATGATCATGTACAAATACGTCACTTTGTTGGACAAAACAAGTTATTGTTACCATTATTTTTGTTAAATTGTTATTTTTGAGGGTATTTTTGTTCCTAATATTATTACCACATAGTCAAGAGACTTTTTTAAGAATAATGTCATGTTTTTAGAATGAGCCTAGACTTTTACTGTTTTTGTGATACATGAGTATGCTAATAAAGATTTTTAGATTTGTGGTGTACTATGTCTTTGTCTTGTATTGAGTTATAAATAATTTTACATTTAATTACTTATGTGTTTAAGTAAATATTTCATAGTCAAATAAAAATTTCCATTAGCTTTTAACTTAACCTACATGAAAGACCTAGGGTTTTCCTCATTTTCAACAATCCCAATGGAGGCCCATAATCTCTCTATAATTTAAATGAGTGCATAAGGTTTTCATTTCATGATATGATAATTTGTTCAAGCTTAGTGTATGAAATCATAAATGCATCATGTCTATAAATCAATCCTAACTTGAAGAAGATAGATCATACTTACACTTCTGATTGGGGATACATTAGGTAATTAGGTACATGACCAATATGTGTATCTGCTAGACCTAATTAAGGGATCTCTTATCAAAAAATAATAATAGGGATGGTTTCAAAGCCTCTAATCAAGAAAAATTATGAAATAACCCTAACTAAGCCCTATGTTTTCATATTTACTATACTAATAACAAGTAAATCAATGAAATCTAATCTAGTGCTCACCAAAGCTTGTGGCACAAAGTGGGGGGTAGTAAACACTAAAAGTAAACATGCATAGAAGACATATACTCACATTAATGAATACCAAATCCTAATTCATGGAAGAGAAGTAAAAATTCATATCTATATAATCTTACAAAGGACGAATAAATTTAGGAATACTTACCTTTGAAGACAACCCCATTGAGCCTCAATGTAATGAAATTACTTCAAGAATTAAGTATAATATCAAAATTATATCCAAATATGATTGAAATATATCCAAATATATGATAATAGATAAGCCACTTCAAGGGGCAACCTCCACAAGCTTCAATAAGAGTAGAATTCACAATATGATGATAAATGATTACCCACTACCTCCTATATATAGTCTATCTAGGCCATGGTTACTCCATAGGTTGACCTACTAATCTAAAGAAAGCATAGATAAATGTAATATAATGTCAAAGAGCGATAAGTAAGCCACAAGTTGGCTAATACTATCCTCATACATTTGATAGGTTAGGGGCATAGCATGCCCTTCCCCTTCAAACTAACGTTGTCCTCAACATTAAACAACTCTGGATGTTGTAGAAAATCCTCACCTTCCCAAGTTGCATCTTCACTTCTTTGGTTTTTCCACTTGATCAAATATTCCTTAATCTCTCTGGTTCTCAACCTCTTAGTACGTGTGTTTCTAACAAGTTTTCACTTTTCACATTCAAAAGGAATAAGAAACTATGATAAATGGTCTAGGGTTAGATGATACCTGGATGAAGTTTGTGCACCAAATCCAGACAATTGAAGGGACTCCTCTTTGGCTGTGGAGGAAAACACTTGTAGATAAGAAAGACTTAAACAAAGAGAGTGTTAGATAGATAGATGGTGGATTGCCAAGCAAAGCTCAGTCCTGAAAGTGCAAAGACTTCCTTGAGGGATGACAATCCACTTGTTGATAAAAGGAATGTTGTAATGGATAGAAATGGTAAAAGACTAAACAAAAGAAATAGAGATTAATGCTTACCTATATTTTGCTATCAGTCTTCCACAGTCACCGACGTCGGTGGTTCTGCCGGCGTCGGTTGTCAAGGTCACTGACGTCAGTTAGTCTGCTGATGTCAGTAGGGGCAGTGGTCGATGTCGGTCAAGGCAATGGCCTTAGACAGGTCTGGACATGTTTAAGGTCGAAAAAATGGTCTGTAGAATGGTCTGTGGTAGTCTGAGAGAGTTTTAGTGGCTTGTGCTGGGTTTGCAGGGCAGAGAGTGTGACTGAAAGAGGGACTAGATGGAGGACAGAGATGAGAGGGAGATAAGGGTGAGAGAAGTCTTTTCAACCTCTCCGAGTAGAATAGATTGGGTTGTGTCAAGAATGATTGGAAATGGACAATGGACTGATTTCTAGTGTATTAAAAGGGGTAATGAAATAAAACCAGTAAAAATACTTAGCTGAGTGGAGAGGTAGAAGTGCAGGTGGCCTATTTTTGTTGTAGTTGATTCAAGATGTCTTGCAACATTCAATCTAGTTTGGAATGACTAATGCAGAATCCTTGAGCCTGGAGAGTGTTGTTGAAATGCTGATACTTGCAAGAAGTCAAGGAACAAGAGAGATTGAAATAGAGAATTGGCATTCGGGCCAAGGAGATCAAAAAAGAGTTTGAAGATTGAAAGATTGGAAGGTTGGAAGATCAAAATTTTGGGTGTAGAATGCAGTTTAAGGCAATCGACGTCAGAAATACCACTGATGTCTGTCGACAGTTGACCGACATCAGTGAATAAAAGGCAGGTAAAAAGGCTAAAAATAGCCTTTTGTCCGTTGTCCCATCTGTCGAGGTTAGTGGGTCGTGGTTAAAATGGTCAAAGGGTTTAAATGGACGTGAGGATGAGTGGAAGGGATGAAATGGGGTTTAAGTAATTAAGACTTGGCATGGGGTGAGGGAGGGCATCCAAAGAGAGGTATCCAAGGTGGGGTGAGGTCTCAAGGAGAGAGAGAGTGATTAATTTAAAATAGGTAATTATTTTAAATTAATAAGTGTGTGGCTTAGAAGTGTTGAAGTGGACCAAAAGGAGCAAGGGGGAGTCGACCAGGGAGTAGACATGATTTCGGTGTCTACATTTGCCCCTTTTTGTCTTGTTGGTTGTTCTTAACGAATTACAAGACAAAAATAGGAGTAAGTTGCCCCAGGTATAGGATAAGGTCAATTTTTGTCCTGTTGGTTGTTCAAGTGAACTGTAAGACAAAAATAGGAGTTGGTTGCACCAGATGTGAGATGAGGTATTCCCCCTCAAATTGGGAGTCGAGGGAAGGTAACCTGACATTGGGTGTCGATTTGATAGATAGTGGATGAAGATGGTGAAGTTTTAGTGTGAATACTACAATAGTCGTGATTGCGCGTATACCACTTCATGTGATGGATAGGTCAAATTGTCACAGGTCGAGGGTTGAGGAGTGCTAAAATTGAAATAATCGGGCCCCAACATTTAGTCGTAGCTGATTGGGTTATTTGATCCCAGCTATAGCTCTAATGGTCATCCTATTCTAAGTATCCTAGGCTCAGGAAGTGCTCTTGAAAAACATGAAAAATGTCACAAATAGTGGGGATCAACTTGCTCATGATCCAATACTTGTGAGGGTCATAATGTGGGCTGCACACAATTTTGCTATCTAGTCGTGAGGTAGCATAAATGCAAAAACAACCAAGGCAAAGTTGTCTTGGAAGTGGTCAGGGTTAGAGGAGATAGGCATGATCTCCAATGTCATTGGTCAAGTTGAGATAGATAGATAGTTGGTCTATTAGATGGACGGATGAAGTAATGTGGCTGAGCTAACCCCAGAAGATGTCATGTCAACTGAGTGCTACCTACATAGCCCCTGTGTGAAGGGCCTCAGGCCAATGTAGTTCTCCCTAAAAGGGAGGAAGGGTCAAAGTTATGGATTGGTCTTGGATGAGGTTAAGTCGTGGTCAAAGGAGAATGGTTTGTCCATCAGATAGATGAACAAATGAATGTGGCTGAGCTAACCCCAGAAGACGTCATGTTATCTGAGTGCTGCCTACATAGCCCCTGTGTGAAGGGCCTCAGACCAATGTAGTTCAAATGAGGGGTTAAAGAGGTTGATGATTTTTTTGGTCGAGGTTAAGTCATGGTCAAAGGTAAGATGGTTTGTCCATCAAGGAGATGAACAAACAGATGTGTCTGAGCTAACCCCAGAAGACGTCATGTCATCTGAGTGCTGCCTACATAGCCCTAAGTGAAGGGCCTCAGGCCAATGTAGTTTGAGAAGAGGAGTCAAAGCTATGGATTGGTCTTGGACGAGGTTAAGTCATGGTCAAAGGTGAATGGTTTGTCCATCAGATAGATGAACAAATGAATGTGGCCGAGCTAACTCTAGAAAACATCATGTCATCTGAGTGCTGCCTACATAGCCCCAGTCTTTGGGCCTCAGACTAATGTAGTTCAAGAGAGGAGAGTCAAAGAGGTCGATAGATTGGTTTGGTCATGTGTTGAAATGATGAGGATAAGATGATGTTACAGCCTTTTCCATATTGTGTGATGATGTATTCTGCAACATTGGTTGTGTGGTCTTTCATCCCTTAGCAATTTTCCATATTAGTGATGGTGTATGCTAAAAAAAGAATTGAGATTATTTATGATTCAACAAGTAATAGTTTATGCTTGACATAAATTGTGTGGTTGATAGTTTCCATGTGTATTGTTGTCCATAGAAACTAGTGTGAATAGGCTATGTTGATGTTACTAGTCGGAAAATGTTTTGGTTGGCTTGGGTAGAAAATGGTTTGGTTGTATGTGACCAAAGTGTGCAAAAAAGTGAAAGGCAAATTGCTCTTTCATTGACAAGGACCATAATGATAGCATATATAGGGGTTTTTAGAAACAAAAGCCCCATTCATGCATTATGTCGTTGACCAGTGGTTGTGTTAAAAAAGTACTCGAATCACTTTGATGTTAAGTGAGCTCGAAATCCCTTGAGTATGTTGGGGTAATAAGTTTGGTTATGTGATATGAGAGGATGGGGTAACCCCCTTTTTTTTTTGGTAGGAATAACCTTTCCCCTTTTATAGGTGACCCTGAGAATGACTATAGGCATGTCCATGACTTAATAGCTTGTCAGTCAATTATTATTATTATTATTTTTTTTTGCAGACTGATCAATGTGGGAAGTCTACATAGGGATGTTGTTTTGCTTGGTGGTCATATGTGAAGCTGATCGATGCGGGAAGCTTCTGAAAGAGTGCTATTTGTAGCAAGATTTAGTCATAGCCATCCTTCGAGGGAGTGGTCTATATTTTTCTTTATATGCTTTTGATATGTCTTGGCCTAGCTGTCCTTCAAGGGAGAAGTCTAGTAATTACATCAATTATGTAGCTGTCCTTCGAGGGAGTATTCTACATTTATAGTTTTATGACCTTTGATATGTTAGGTATCCCATTTTTGACATGTTTTGTTGACTAAATTTTTAGCCATGGATGAGTCTCTAGAGGTTTAAGGGTTCCCTTTTATTAGGACATAGTATTCATGCTTGACAAAAAGGGTTGACTAATGTTGAGAAAAGGGTTGAAAGGAATAGGAATGACGATGACAGGGATTGCTCAAGGGATGAGCTCAAGTAAAACGTCAAGTGATTGATTACTTGATTAATAGTAAAATGGTCACAGATGCAAGGCATTAAAGGGCTCAGGTTCTGATAAGTCCCTGGTCCATGCTTGTGCGTTATGATGTAAGGTCCAAGCCAATTTGGAATAAACTTACCTTGTTTACTTCTTTCCATATTGGTCACGTGTTGGTTGATGCTTGGTCGAGGTCAGTTGATGTTTGGTCAATGTTTGGTCGATGCTTGGTTGATGTTTGGTCAAGGCAGGTTGAGGTCATGATTAAAAGGTTGGTTGATGTTTGGTCAAGGTTTGGTTGAGGCTTGGTCGAGGTCAGTTGATGCTTGGTCGAGGTCAGATTAAATGTTTGGTTGAGGCTTGGTTGATGCCATGATTAAAAGGTTTGTTGATGTTTGGTCAAGGTTTGGTTGAGGCTTGGTCGAGGTCAGGTTAAGGTCATGATAGTCAGTATAAGGTCAAATTCCCCCAGTTGATAGGGAGAATGTTTGACAGATTTAGTTTGAGAGGGCGAGATCTTGATCTACCAGGTTGGAGGCAAGAATCTCAAAATCACAGATGGTGATGGAGGCAATGGTTGGTAATGATTTGATTAAAGTGGCCAGTGGTTGGGGGTCATCAGGTTGGACCTCCATTGATTGTAAGGATTTTATCAAGGTTTGATGATGTTGTGGAGATCTTTGAATGAGATCATACAAAGACATCTTCATAGGGGTCATGTGGTGAGATTGTTTCACCACGGAGTCAGGGATTTTCTTCGGGGATGTTGGTCGAGATGTGCCCAAGACAGTAGTCTTGAATTTTGGTTGTGGTGAAGGCTTGATGGATGGGTATGTCTAAGTGATAGAAGCATGTATTTTCCCTTTATCCTTTTGGGTCGATGGGCTGGTGGTCACATTGACTGTGTTGATTTCAAATAATGGGGTTAAAGGTGGTGGAGGGACCATAGTCTTGCATTGGGATCTCGATTTAGGTGATGATGTTTGTGAGGCATGTGATGGTGTCGATGTGTTGTTAAAGGGGTGGTCAAGAGGATCCTTAATGAAAAGGGTATCCTTCTTCTAGTGTTGACGAGTGACAGCTTTAAGAGTGCAACAATGCTCAGTGTCATGTCCAGGTGTGCGATGATAGTGACAAAATTTAGTGTTGTTGAACCAAGATGGTTTTGATCCGAGATTTGATGAGTGTGAAGGTGAGGCAGTTTGGGAGGCATGGGACGGTGTTGAAGGTTTGTGGATAGTGTGGTCAAGAAGAAGGGTGTCTTTCTCCAAGTATTGGTGAATGACAACCTTGAGGGCACAACAATGCTTGGTATCATGCCCAAGTGTGTGATGATACGCACAAATTTGAGTGTCATCGAACCAAGCTAGTTTTGGTCTGAGAGATTGGTATGGTTTAAGAGGTGGGAGACTGATGCTAGAAGACTGCAACGATTATCGTAATAGCAAGACATAAGAGCCTGCTAATGGGTCTACGTGTTTTGTTGCAGTAGGGGTTGATGACTTTTGTTTTGGAGTTGTAGGAGGTGTTGGTCGTACCATCTTTTTGTTTGGTGGTGTAGCCACATGTGTAGATGGCACTTTTGTGATGAGAGGCATTGGATGTTTTGGAGGAAATATATGTCTGGTGTAAAAAGGGGATAATGGAGGCAATTTTCCTCTATGAGGTATTGGAGTAGGAAGCACTCTTATTAAGGTGGATGGATGTGGGCCCAAAATTGAAGGTAATGATAAAGGTGGGGGAGGAGTTCTCCAGTGTGGTTTAGTGGCCTTCTTTTGTTTGGTTTGAGGGCCACTATTGTGTGAGGCAAGGTCTAGGTTTACCCTCACTTGTGGGTGAGTGAGGTTTGATATAGGCCGAATGTCAAGAGATTTAATCTCTTTGGGCATGACGGACGCCTACGTGGGTTTGGGTTTAGATGTGGATGGAGGTGTGTGAGATGTAGCGATCTCAGGCAAAAGGAAAGAGAAAACCGTCACTGGGTCTTCCTCAATTGAAGTGGGTGAAGAGATAGGTTCTTCTCTTGGTGGAGAAGGAATTGGAGAATGTGGCTCCTCAAGAGGATAGAGGGTGGGGATGATCGTGCCTTCTACTTGTGGTTGAGGAGTAGGCAAGGTAGAGTCCTCCATTGGTAGGAGGAAGGATGAGGGTGGGGCTAATGGAATTGGTATGGTCAAAGCATCCTCCAATATAAGAGAGGTTGATGGAAAACTAACAGAAGAAGAAGGTTCTTCTACCTGTGGAGGACGAATAGGAGAAGAAGACTCTTCTACTCGTGGAGGAGGTTAGTCAGGGACAAGAGGAGAGACAGTGTTGATTGTGCATATATTATGCTCTTGGGAGCTATCGGCCATGGTCTGGACATTGTTTTAGCTAGGAGGATGGTTAGGAAAGGGTTGTTTAAAGATGTCAATATTTTGATTAGGTGGTGTGTTCGGGTTATCCAAAACAAGATCCCCCTTGTCTATCATGTCTTGGACAATGTTTTTGAAGGTTCGGCAGTTGTTTATGTCATGGCCGTGGACACGATGATAGTGACAGAAGTCATTCTCCCTATACCATGTAGGAATGGCTTTTGAGGAGTCAAATTAAGGGGGTCAAATTTGAGGGAGATTGAGGACCCCCTGTTTGACAAGTTTTTCCAACATGGAAGCGTATGATTCTCTAATTGGAGTGTATTGACGTTGTATGTACCATTGTTGGAATTATTTTGTGATGCTTTGAGATGTTGAAGGTTGAGGTTGGTCGGTTGTTGTTGAAGATGGTGATATAACGACCATAGTGTTTGCCACTCCTTTAGACTTGGAGTGGGAAGAAGAAGGTCTAGAAGAAAAAGGGTCATTGGCTTTTGCGTTGGTATTACGCAATTTGACCTTATTGTCTTCAATTGCACAGAGTTCAAGCTTTCGAGCCATGGTGAAAGCTTCGTCAAAAGTGTGGAATGTTTGAACCTGCAAGGTGGATGAGATGTGCTTGGCACATTCTTGTCAAAAGAGCTCGATGAGCTCAAGTTGAGGTAATGAAAAGGAGAGTTAGTTGATTAAGCCTCTCCAATGGGCGACAAAATCAGTTATTGATTTGTCGTCAAATTCCCTGATAGAGTATAGGTATGTGATGGAGACCTTTTTGGTGATATTAATCGAAAAGTGGTCAAGGAATAATTAGGTGAGTTACGTGAAAGAAAAGAGGGAGTGACTGGTAATAGATCTATACCAATCAAGGGCGGGGCTAGAAAGTGACATGGGGAATGTACGTAGCAATAACGCATCATCATGGGCTATAAGATAACAAGCATGTCTGAATGCTCGTAGATGTTGCTATGGGTCTTCCTTACTCTAGAAGCGAGTAAACTTAGGAAGTTCCCACTGACTGGGATACGGCCAGATTGGGACGGAGGGATGAATGGGTTCATTACAAATTTGCTCATATGAGAGGACATTACTTGAACCAGAAATGGAAGCCTCAAGACTAGACATTTTGTCCATCAACATTTTGATTAGGTCGATTGACAGATTGGTGGGAGGGGCACCCCCTAGGTTGTAAGGCACTTGGAAGGTGCTAGAAGAGGTGTATGGCATAGTCGACTGCGCTTGTATGGGTGCAACGTATTGATAACTAGTCATTGGGATAGATGTTGAAGCCAGGGGTGGTTGTGTTGTGAAGGTAGAAGGCATGACTAGGCTTGATGTTGCCAGAGGTGGTTGGATGGTGGCAACATTAGCCAAAGGATGAGTAGCCAACTTGGTGTTGATGGGGGCAAGAGTAGGCGGGATGGAGACAACTAGATTTTGGAAAGGGGTAGAGTTTTGTTGAATAGTCTGTGGTTAATGGGGGACCGAAACCCCAATGGAAGTGGGCCCAGAGATAGAAGGAGAAGCCACACTTTGAAGATTAGTCATGGTCTGGTTGATGGTCAAAGCAAAAGCTGGAGTGGTCATGGGTTGAATAGTGGGTGCTATCGATATCATTGCCACTTCAATTAAGGAGGTTGGCATCCCATGAATTGGGTTGCCTAAAGAGTCTCACGTTTGACTTCTCACAAGATAATGCTGAAGGGCCTTGACATTGAGGTCAAGGAACCTTTAAAAGTTTTGGTCCCCTTTGGGAACAATAGATGGTTGGGTCGGGGTTGGTTGGGTAGGAGTTCATTCAGTCTCTGAATGATACTCCATTAGAGGACTAGTTATAGGAGGCGAAGGTGGAAGCGGTTGTTGCCTTGCGTGGTCAACAAGAGTCTTGGTTTGACTACATGTCAAAACCATTTAAGACAAAAAAGGTTCAGGTTCCAGAAATTGTGTTTTTCAGTCTCAAAAAACTAGAATGGGTATCGGACAACAAGAAAGTCGGGTTTTAAGCTTGCTGTTTGGGAAAGAAAGTTTGGACAGTGACCAACGTCGGTAGAAACATCGATGTCAGTGAAACAAGTTGCCGATGTCGGTCAGATAACTGATGTCAGTGAAGGAAGTTGCTAACATCGGTGGAAAGGCTAATGTCAGTTACTGTGTTATTCTAAAAACTCAGAAAATTTGAAAGTTTTTGGAAAAAAGAAGAGAACGTCCTTACTAGCTCAAAAAACTAGATAAGAATAGAAAATAAGATGAAGACAGGCAGACCATAAACGTTAAATCCTAAGAATAAACTTTTAGAATCATGTTGGCTTATGCCTTAGAGTGTGTTTGGGAAGTTGGCTTTTAGAATGGGTCCTAGAAGAAGGAGTCTAAGGTTGGTTTCAGGTTAGTTTTGGCGCTCAAGAGTCTGTGTTAGGTTCTGTATGTGGCCTAGTGCTAAGGAGCAAGCTCCCCTCACTTCACGAACCCAGAGATAAGCTGGGCCGCTTAGCTAGTATATACTTCCCCTAGAGATTATACTCTACCAAAGAATAGAGTGGGCTCTCCCCTTGGTAGTGAAGTCCAAGTGGGATTGCCAGGAAGGGTAAGGTATCTGCTAGGTGATGAAATCCTAATCGGGCCTTGTCTCAGGTATGTTAAGATGTTTGATTTGTGAGAGTGGTATGGTCGTGTAACATGAGTGCACTATGATTTATTCATAATGTGGTTTTAATTACTAGATGTGTGGACTAAATATGCATTCAAACAGAAATGAGATGTAATAGATTTTAAGCCCGAATTGAAATGTGTGTTCGGATGCAGACAAGTGGAGAAAAGGTTGAAGAGTATGAGTTGACTAGTCTAAGATGCAGGAAAGAAAGAAAAAGAAGGATTCTTTTTAACTTTTGATGATGGTGTCTTTTGGAAGAGATAGAAGAAAAAGATGCAAGAAGAGACTTAATGCACCTATATGAATAGTTTGTTTTAGAAGAAAAAGTATGAACCCAAGATAGACTTCTAGGGTCCCACCGGGCATGCCAGAATGTTTCTAACAAGTTTTTTGCTTTTCACATTCAAAAGGAATAAGAAACTATGATAAATGGTCTAGGGTTAGATGATACTCAGATGAAGTTTGCACACTGAATCTAGAGGATTGAAGGGACTCCTCTTTGGCTGTGGAGGATGACACCTGTAGATAAGAAAGACTTAAACAAAGAGAGTGTTAGATAGATAGATGGTGGATTGCCAAGCAAAGCTCAGTCCCGGAAGTGCAAAGACTTCCTTGAGGGATGACAATCCACTTGTTGATAAAAGGAATGTTGTAATGGACAAAAATGGTGAAAGACTAAACAAAAGAAATAGAGATTAATGCTTACTTGTATTCTGCTGTTGGTCTTTCACAGTCACTGACGTCAGTGGTTCTACCGGCGTCAGTTGTCAAGGTCACCAACGTCGGTTAGTCTGGCAACATCAGTAGGGGCAATGGTCGATGTCAGTCAAGGCAATGGCCTTGGATAGGTTTGGATGGGTTTAAGGTTGACAGAATGGTCTGCAGAATGGTCTGTGGTAGTATGAGAGAGTTTTAGTGGCTTTTGCTGGGTTTGCAGGGTAGAGAGTGTGATTGAAAGAGGGACCAGATGGAAGATAGGGATGAGAGGGAGATAAGGGTGAGAGAAGTCTTTTCAAACTCTCCAGGCAGAACAGATTGGGTTGTGTCAAGAATGCGTGGAAATAGATAATGGATTGATTGCTAGTGTATTAAAAGGGGCAATGAAATAAAACCAATAAAAATACTTAGCTGTGAGTGGAGAGGTGGAAGTGCAGGTGGCATGTTTCTATTGTAGCTGATTCGATATGTCTTGCAACTTTCAATCCAGTTTGGAATGATTGATGCAGAATCCCTGAGCCTAGAGACTGCTGTTGAAATGATGATACCTGCAAGAAGTCAAGGAATGAGAGAGCTTGAAATAGAGAATTGGCATTCGGGCCAAGGAGATCAAAAAAGAGTTGGAAGATTGAAAGATTGGAAGGTTGGAAGATCAACATTCTGGGTGCAAAATGTAGTTTAAGGCAACCAACATCAGAAATACCACCAACATTGGTCGACAATTGACCGATCTCAGCGGATAGAAGGCAGGTAAAAAGGCTAAAAATAGCCTTTTGTCCATTTTCCCATCTACCGAGGTCAGCGGGTCATGGTTAAAATTGTCGAAGGTGGGTTTAAATGGATGTGAGGATGAGTGGAAGGGATGAAATAGGGTTTAAGTAATTAAGACTTCGCATGGGGTGAGGGAGGGCATCCAAAGAGAGGTATCCAAGGTGGGGTGAGGTGTCAAGGAGAGAGAGAGAGGTGATTAATTTAAAATAGATAATTATTTTAAATTAATAAGTGTGTAGGTTAGGAGTGTTGAAGTGGACCAAGGGGAGCAAGGGGGAGTTGACCAGGGAGTAGACACGATTTTAGTGTCTACAACGTGTTTGGAGGATCTTCTCTGGTTCCAAAATGACTCATCCTTCTTCATCTAGTTTTGGGATTTTTGTCTGGGCAAAATATTTCTATCCAATGACCTTCTTCAAACAAGAAACATGAAATACTGTGTGTATGTGAGATGAATGAGGTAGCTCGAGCTTGTAAGCCACACTTCCAATTTTTTGTAGAACCTGATAAGGGCCATAATACTTTGGAGCAAGTTTTTTGTCCTTTTTTTGTTGCTTCAAGGACATCTGCTCGTAAGGCTACAAATGAACAAATACCCAGTCACCCACATCAAAAAATTTCTCACTTCGGTGTTGATCTGCTTGTTGCTTCATCCTCTTTTATGCCAAGGCCAAATTCTCTCTCAAACTAGCCAAAACCTCTTGTTGATGTTGAATGTGCTCTTCCACCTCTCAAACATTGGTGTGCACCTTTAATGAAGAAGTGATGGAAGGTTGATGGTAACCATATAGTGCTAGAAATGGAGACATTTTAGAAGAGGTATGGAAAGATGTGTTATACCACCATTCTGCAAGTGGAAGCCATTTAACCCAATGTTCTTATTTTTCTGATACAAAACAATGGAGATACCCCTTTAAACATTTGTTAACCACTTCAATTTATCCATCAGATTGGGGGTGGTAAGATGAGCTATGAGTTATCTGAGTACCCAAACAAGAAAATAGTTCAGTCTAGAAATTACTAGTGAAAATAGGATCATGATCACTTACAATTATTTTTGGGGTTCCATGTAATTTGAGAACTGCTTACATAAAAATAGTCGTGACTGTACTTGCTGAAAATGGGTGTGAGAGAGCACAAAAATGGGCATATTTTGTAATCCTATCCACAATGACCAAAATAACATTCTTACCTTTAGAACAAGGCAACCCAGTGATGAAATACATAGAAACCTCCTCCCACCTTTGACTAGGAATTGCTAATGGTTGTAACAAACCTGGGGTCTTAACTATTTCACCTTTATTCTATTGGCATATCAAGCATTCTTCCACAAACTTTTGTACATCTCCCTTGAGTCCTTCCCAAAATAATTCTTTCTTAATTCTATGATAATTTTTCAAGAACCCTGAGTGTCCCCCAATTGGAGATGCATACAACTCTGCAAGAATCTTATGCTTAAGCTTTGAATTTTTGCATAAGTATAGCCTACCCTTATACCATAAGACATTACCTTTCCATTCAACTTTTTCAGAGGATAAATTACCTTGCTAGAGATTCTAAATCAGAACCTGTGTATCCTTGTCTTGATCCCATTCTAACCTAGCTTCATCCACCCAATCTACTTGCAATATGGACATTGCACAAAGTAATGCTTCTGTGGATGCATCCCATCTGGATAGTGCATCTGCTACTACATTATCTTTACCCTTCTTGTAGATGATTTCAAATCATAACCCAACATTTTGGTTACCCATTTTTGTTGTTGCTTAGATGATAATATTTGCTCCAAAAAGTATTTGAGACTATCATGATCCGTTTTCACCTTAAAGTGTCTACCCATCAGATAAGGCCTCCATTGTTTAACTGCATGAAGAATAGCCATCATTTATTTCTCATAGACAAGTTTTTATAGATTCTTACCTTTGAATTGATGACTTTCAAATGCAATGGGTCTTCCTTCTTGCATTAGTACTACCCCCAATCCAGACCCAGAAGCATCACATTCAATAGTGAATGTTTGTGAGAAGTCTGGAGTAGCCAAAACTGGAGTGGTGCACATAGCTACTTTTAGTTTCTCAAATGCTTTGGTGGCATCATTATTCCAATGGAAAGCATCCTTCTTTAGCAATGTAGTGAGTGGAGCTGCTATGCTACCATAACCTTTCACAAATATTCTATAGTAACCTATTAGTCCAAGAAACCCTCAAAAGTTTTTAAGAATTTTTGGCATGGGCCATTCCATTATCACTTTGATATTCTGGGGATCAACTTTAACCCCTTCATGGGAAATAATGTGACCTAGGTACTCTACCTCCTATACTCCAAAAGCACATTTAGATGGCTTCGCATAAATTTGGTGCTTCTCCAAAACTATCAACACTTGTTTCACATGTTGCAGATGTGCTTCCAATGTCTGACTATAAATCAATATGTCATCAAAGAAAACTAGCACAAACTTCCTTAAAAAATGCCTAAAAATAGTGTTCATCAAGCTCTAAAAAGTAGATGGTGCATTTGTAAGACCAAAGGGCATTACCAAAAACTCATAATGGCCCTCATGTGTTCTAAAAGCATTTTTATGAACATCTTCATCCTTGATTCTAATTTGATGGTACCTCGAGCGAAGATCCAATTTTGTGAAATAATTAGCACCGTGCAACTCATCAAGTAAATCATCAATTATTGGAATAGGAAACTTATCTTTGATGGTGTACTTGTTGAGTTCCCTATAATCTGGGCACATCCTCCATGTGTCATCCTTCTTTCGCACCATGACCACTGGTGATGAATATGCACTTTGGCTATGTTGATGATCCCTACCTCTAGCATTTCATGGACCATCTTTTCAATTTCACTCTTTTGTGCATATGGATATCTATATGGTCTGATATTTGATGGTTGACTACCTGGAATTAGTTGAATGGCATGATCATGTTCTCTTTTTGGTGGTAGTCCTTTTGGCATGGCCCCAAAAATAGATGAGTGGTCTTCAAGAATTATTTGTAGATCAGGATGTGTAGATACATGTGTGGGTTGAACTTCTATGGAGCATAATCATGCAATAATTCCCTCTGCCCATTTTTTAGCATCTTGGTCATCTGATGTGAACTAATCAATTGTGGAGAATTTGCATGTAATCCATGTAGTTCAATTTTCTTACCTTCAGAATGAAAGCGCATGAATAGTTCTTGGAAGTTCATCTCAATGGTACCTATGATTATGAGCCATTAGACTCCCAAAACAGTGTCTATGTTACCCATGGGAATAGCAAACATAGGAGAGTTGAGATTGTACCCACCCATAATAAGCTTAATACTATGGCATTTGCCTGAACAATTTATTGTGCCACCATCTGCAATCATGACCTAAAATTATGGTGCTGGGTAGATGAAACAGTTCAATTGAGTGGCCAACTTATGGTTTATAAAGTTATGTGTGCTCCCTAAATAAATCAACACTGTCACCTTCTATTTCTTGAGGAAACCTACCACCTTAAGAGTTTGTGGAGTGCTAATACCTGCAAGTGCATGACAAGAGATTGTAGGTTGGGAATCTTTAGGTACTATATCTTCCTCATCATCATTGGAAGCATCATCTATTTCTTCATCTTCATTTGGTCCCTAAATGTAGAATAACTTCTTCTAAGCACATCTATGTCCTTTACTCCATTTTCTATTACAACCAAAACATAATCTTTTTGCACGCTTCTCTTCAATTTACTGAGGGGTCAATCTAGTAGGTGGAGGAAATGTCGGTGACGATATGCTACGATCTTTGAAGCGAGTGAATGGTTGCTTCTTATTGGCTATGAATTTTTCCTCAGCTCTACGTGCTAGGATAATATAATCAAAAATATTAAGTGGATTAAACATGCGTACCTCATGTTGAATGTGGTCCTTGAATCCACTCCAAAATAGGTCATTCAAGTTTGCTTCAGAAATTGTCTCCACACGTAAGGATAGGTTCTGAAAATGATGAATATAATCCTTTACGGAGCTATTTTATCACAATTTTGCCAGTTGGCTGAAGTAATTCTCGGTCACACTATTGCCATAGTGTAATTGTAGCTCCTCTGTAAAAATTGACCAGGTGACATTGAGAGTCATCTTTTTCTTTTGAGCACACAACCATTGATACCAAATGAATTCATCAGGTTCAAGATACAAGGATGCCATGGTAACCTTCTATCCACTTGGAATCTGATGTAGGTAAAAAAAAATCTCCATTTGGTTGAGCCAATTGAGTGGATCTTTTTCATCAAATTTGCACATATCCACCTTTGGTAATAGGTTCCTCTATGGCCATGGAGTTAGATTTGACGTAGATTGGTTAGGAGAACCACCCTGGTGGGTTTGTGGAATAGAGTTAACTTGATGATTTGACTGCTTAATGTTCAAAGCTGTTATGATATCTCCCAAACTATCTTGTATGGATTGCATATTAGATTGTATGTCTTGCACCTCACTTTGAATGCCTTGCATACTATAGTCAAGTTGGCTCACTTTGTGATCTATGTCAGAAAAACTTAGTACAAAGGGTTTGGTACATCCCCCTTTTGACTCCATCTCATCCTTTTTAGGATTTTTAGCACCCTTTCCTTGGCCTCGAGTTTGTGGACCTGCCATAAAAGGGTTTTACGATGTCAACCCTTATTGGCACTTTTGACCCAACCTTGACCAAGCAATTTCAGAATTATGTCAACCTCAAATCAAAATATACAAACAACAAACTGTAGCCAAATTTTTATAATATTTCCAAAAATGTAAATAACTTATAAAAATTCTTTGAATTGCGCACTATAGAGCAATTTTATGAAAAATCATAAAATAGCAATAACTTTTGTAAAATAGATCCAAATGAGCTGAAATTTTAATGGAAGATTTATTTGATTATTTCTCACCTCCAGTAAAAACTTTGAAGAGAAATTCTCAACTTTTATTTATATATCACAAACTTAAAAAATTTAGTGTTTCACCCACAAGATTGCCCAAATCGCAACTCTGATACCACTTGTAATGAAATTACTTCTAGAATTAAGTATAATATCAGAATTATATCCAAATATTACTGAAATATATCTAAATATATGATAATAGATAAGCCACTTCGAGGGGGCAACCTCCACAAGCTTCAATAAGAGTAGAATTCACAATATGATGATAAATGAATACCCACTACCTCCTATATATAGTCTATCTAGGCCATGGTTACTCCATAGGCCGTCCTACTAATCTAAAGAAATCATAGATAAATGTAATTTCAAAGAGGGATAAGTAAGCCACAAGTTAGCTAATACTATCCTCATACATGTGATAGGTTAGAGGCGTAGCACTCAATCTCTCCCTTGACCAAGGTGTTTCACAAGAAGTTGTTGTGATATGGAAGGATGCTAAAGATAAATTATCTCTAGGCTACACAACTTATCAATTCATCCAAAATACTTCTCCACAATACAATATCTGTATCTCTAAAGAAATTATGAAACCCTAAGCTTGATCTTAAAGTAAAATGATGGATAAGTACATGCACAATAGATCTTAATTCTTCTTTTCTTCAATAAATAATGGAGAAATGATATTATATATATATATATATATAAATTTAAACCTAATACATTATGAAAGTTTTGGCTGATAGGGTTGACCTAGTTAACCTAGTACTGTTATTGACAAAAATTCACTAGGTCACAGACTATATCAACCAAGAGCTGACCTAGATCCTAAATGAATTTCACCAATAAGAGTACAAGGTCAACCCATTCGACCTAGTACTGTAAACTTTCTAAAGGGGTTTTAGGTTAAGAAAGGGGGAAAAAAGGTGGGAAATGGATGGAGTGTGCAAGAGAGAAGAATAATATTAGGGGAATGGTTTTAAGGAGACAAGTGTGTAGATAACAAGTGGCAAAAGGGATAACAATCCTATGAAGCACCAATGGTCTACCCACCCCTTTCTTGGTGCACCCCTTAAGGCATGCACTCAAAGATATTGAGACTTAATGGGTTATTTCAAGATAAAGAGACTCATTAATTGATAAAATTTTGAAAATATTATGTGTATACATATGCCCCACTCCAAGCTCATCATGTGTCATGTAAGTGTAACATGAGATGGTGCTTAGGGAATAGAAAATGATGACACATAACATTGATTCTAAGTAAAGTGTATTACAGATAAAATAAGATAAATGAAATTATATAATTGAAAAACACATACCTTTAATTACCTTAGTATTATATAAAGGGAGAATGTGAGAGATGTGAAGGCATCCAATGTGAGGAACATTAGGCAAACTTGTAGAGATTAGTGCAAAAAAGATTAAAAAATTAAATAAAAATTCAATGTAGGCATATAGTAGTGGTAATTATTTTCTATGATGTCATGGTTCTAAAACTTTTTACGGTTCAAAAAATGAGTTAGTAGAAACAAAGATATGATGGTCTGAAGAAAATTAGTAAATTAGGATTGTCAAGGCAAGGTTAGAATAAAATGATTAAGGTTAAATGAATGAAAAATGATGGAAAATTAATGATAAATTATTTTATAACATAATAAATCACATTATAAATCATGGAAAATATAAATGAAAAAAATTAATGTAATTAAATATGTGACATAAACACTAAGAAGTCATACATAAAGAGAAACATGTAAGAATGCCAAATGTCATATGTAAGATAAGTAAAGTTTGTAAAAATCAAACAAGAACATGATAGAGAAATGAAAATCAAAATATTTGAAGGATGAAAATTCAAACTTAGTGATTTTTATAAGATAAAATGTAAGAAAACACAACCACCTAATGACATGACTAGTGTGAGAATGAGATGGTGTGGTAAATGGTGTAAGGGTGTTTGTGAGGAAGGTTTGGTCATATCTAAGATCTTACAATGAAACTCACAAACTATAAATCAATAGGTGTAATAATTTATATGTTATTAAGGATGTGATCAAATAAAATAAATATATAACTAGGGGAATATAATGCAAAGATGATGTAAACAAGGAATGTGAGGCACACATGGGTGATGTGAACATCCTTATCAAGAATGAGACACACTAGGTAAGTGAGAAAGGCTAAGAACTATCAACACCATGGAATTAGGAGATTTTGACTAATGAACACAAATATTAGGCTAATAAGAAGTACATATATCAAACCATGAAGGCTATATGCATGAAAATTAAAATGGACCTACCTTCCCATAATGTTTTCCCCATGTGATTAAGGAATTTGACTCAAGAAAGGAGGTTAGTGTAGAGTTAATTCCAAAAATAATAAGATCAACTCACTAACAATCTAACATTTCTAGGCCTAATCATGGGGGGAGCATGGTGAATAAACCAATTGAAATCACAACTAAAAAAATGGAAAGAAATGATAAACATGAACATTAAACACAAATTTATTACCAAATCCTTGATTGCTCCAAAAGGTTGCTTTATTGGTCTACTCGGATGGTGCTCATGAAGTCTGTGGCAATGAAGTGTGGATACCTTTATCTCTCCTTGGCACCATTCTTAGCTTGGCTTGGCTTTATTGATATGGATTTTATTATTGCTCAAATGGTTTGGATGAATTTTGGAATTATAACATTATGTTTGCATTCATGGCCAAATTCCTTCATAATAACACCACTATGTCCAAGCTCTCTAAATGAAGAGCTATAGGCTTGCTTTTATAGGATTCAAAATCACTTGGAATGAGTTAAATTGTAACCTTGGTTGAGTTTGTTAACCTTGGTTAAGTTTTAAAGGTGTCTAAATGGTCATTATTAGGTTTGGATAGGTGTGCTTTGAGATATTTTACATTTGGCATACTCTTAGGATATTCTTTTGATATTTTCCAATTGAGACATATTTTACATTTGAGACAACTCACAAAGGTAATGAGTATGTTCTAATATGTTTGATATTTGAATTTCCTTTATTGATAATTAATTTATTAGCTCATAGATGAATTCAATTAAGCTTTGATCAAGATTTGCACTTTAATTAATCCCATTTAGGCATTTGGCCATTTTTTGTAAGATTTGATTTAATTCAATGTACATTTACCCAAGTTGATTTAATTACATGATTATGAAACCAAATTTGAGATTTATATAAATTCTTGGGCTAAGTATTTAGTGATTGGTAAAAATTGGTCTAAAGTCAGATGTGAAGCTTTTGGTGGCTATTTTTACATGTCTATAGTTTTCTCCTATTTGGGAAGACATTGCAAGCTATAAGCACATTAAAATCTTCTCAAATAATGAGTAAAGGCATGCATGCCAAAATAAGATGACGAATGAATAAAAATCTTCAAATTGTGTTTGAAAAACTTATGATGATGCCTCTTGAGGGAGTGGCTATAACATATGTGGATGGATGGTCCCTCTAAAAGAATCAAGAAGAAAGGTGGAATTAACCCATGGTTAAGATTAATCCAAATGAGAAAATGCTTGCATGCATTTATTTTAAAAGAGACTGATTTGCCCAAAGGTGGTTATAATAAGTAAATGAAAGTAAAAATAATGATTTACCCATAGGTGGTTATAATCATTAAGGTGACCTAGATTGGATAATGATTGAATGATTAATGCCCCAGTTAGGGTGGATTAACAAGCATAACTGAAGGATATAGCCTAGAATATAGATTAAAGATTAGTGGGTGAAAATGTATATATGATGGTCTAATGACTAAAGAAGCCACAAATAACCAAGTATATGAGGATGTAGAAAGTGATGGATATAAAAATAAATATTGATCAATAAAAATAATTTAGTTGTACCTACCAATGAGGAGATGCTTGTCCTTATGAGTAAAGATACAACTAGATTGGTAAATGGGTTAATTTGATCAAGATGGGGTGGGAGGATTTTGACAAGGTGACAAGAAGAAACTTTTGATGCTCCATCTTTTGTAGACCTCTTGTAGCTAATTTTTATTATAGCACGTAATGGTAGGATTCATGATAGAACACCATGAATACTTAGCCAAAATACACATAAGGATTGACTCCTGATCTAATAAACAATTTAAAACAATGCACCAATGATAAAAACCACAATGATAATGTTGACATATGAATATGGATGGACTCAATAATAATTTTCACATGTAATAACCCAATGAACACATATAGACTGAGTTGATACAACAATCCAAAAAGCAAACAAACAAGAAATCAAACAAACAAAGAAACAAACAAACAGAAAGAACTCAAACAAAAAAACAACTTGAAATAAATAAATAAACATAATGTTTGAAAACAAAAGAAACATAAAGCATCCTAATAATGGCCTTGCCTCAATGGGGAGGATGGAGGATAATTAACTAGGCTTATATAGGACAAATGTTTTCAAATTTTGAAATGTTATGAATGTTTTTGGAATTTTGAGGTATCTTAACTCGTTAGAGAATGAAAAAATACCTACTCATAAAATGATGAGAGTATTGGCTTAGGTTTCTCACAAAACAATGAGAGCACATGGAAAGGGGGACTGAGGTGACCTCAACATGAATTTAGTAAGACATATATAGTCCCAAAATGACCTTAAGTCATAGTAAGTCAATCCACATAAAAGGCATAAAAAAACCAACTAGGTCCCAATACATTCTCAAATCTGATAAATGACTAGTCAAATGAAAATAAAAATGGCAAGGTGATGTGACAATGCATGATAAATAAATGTTGCCCCTAGTTTTCCCATAATTCATTATAATTAGGATACAATGGATTAGATAAATGATACTAAATTTACCATAGGTGGATATAATTAATAGCAAGACCGGTGAACACTAATTTTCCCTAGTAGGGGATATAATTAGGATCACATAAAAAAACTTGATATAGGATGGAAAATAAAAGATATCCTGCTAGATAAACTGTCACACTAATTTTATATATTTTTATTTAAACAAGGACTTCATAAACTGATGAAACCAGATCATAATCCCCTCATAAATAGTATGGGAAGAACCAAAGGAACCAAGATCAAAATAGGATTAGATAGGATGGCTAAATATAGTCTTTGGTTTATATAGGAATGGGATGATATAATAACATATGGTATGGAATAATGATTGGTCGTGATAATGATTGGTTTGGATAATTAGATAAGAGGGTTTCCCCCAAGTGATAAGGTGATTGGTTGGGTATGAAATAATGGAAAAAGAAAATGTGATAATCGAAAATGGATATGTGATAATGGTAATGGTATGGTACATGTTTTTGGCCAATGATGGTCTTTGGTTTTTTAATATTTGTTTTGGCTTGGGTATGGTTGATGATTATGTTGTTCTTGTTGATATGAAGATGCACATCCTAATTAGAAAATGATAAAACTAGAATATTCAATTTAATTTTTATCCCACACCTCATCTAAATAGATAATCTATCAAGAACTAGTTCTATATTTGGATGCCAAGAAAGCTTTTTTGATCTTTATTGGTCATTGACTATGTTTCCTTCAATTGTCAAGACAAGGGATCTTTGTAGGCTCTGCAAAGGAAAGTACATCCATAGATGGTAAATAGGAATAAATATTGATTGATATGTTTGATTAAGAAATGGAATGATGGAGGATAATGGAATGAATGATGGTTGGAAAACAAATGAAGATCAAGATTTTCAAGCACACACAATGTTGTTAAATCTAGATTCGACATTTCTTTAGATGTGGCAAGGCCAAAGGCTTCTTCTCTCAATAAGACCACCAGATTATTCTATTATTTGGGCCTGAGAGTAGCTATCATCCAATTAGGCTGTAGAGTGCAAGCTATTTTCATTTGATCTTTGATAATGTCTTCATCAAGTAGTGAAGAAATAGTATGCTCAATTATTGGTGCTTCAAAGAGGTTTTTACTAGTGAAGTTGTCTTGGTTGTCCCATACCACCTTTGAGAAGGTTTCACTAAAAATCATTAAATTTTGACTTTAATTATATTCTAATGCCTCTGAAAAGGTTTCACTAGAATATTTTGAGTTCTAACTTTGATTATCCCCTAGCACCTCCTAAAATTTTCCACTAGGAAATTGCTCCTCTTTTACATGAATGTGGTCTTGGCCTCCTTTATCTTTTTCAACTATTTTGTTGCCATGGATTCAATTCAATAAGGTGTGATTCTGTCAATCACAATTGAAACTTTTTGGAGGTAGAATGTCAATAAAATGGATATGTTAGTTGGTGGTAATAGAATGGGGGCTGATTGTAGAATCCTTGTAAAAGATACTAAGAGAACTTATGGTGATGCTAAAGTAATCATCCTCAAAAACCATAGAAGGATTTCAAATGTATTAAAAATTTTCTACGAGATATGCATAACCAATGTTGTAACAACCATGAACATATTTTGTTTTTGAATATGATTCTGAATAAAGGGACTCTAAATTTGATGTTAATAGTGATGTTGATTCTACTTCTAATGCTAATTCTAATGTCAGTTCAAGATTAAAACCTGACTCTAATTTTGATTCTTCATCTGATGGGTACTTTGTTATAATGTTGTTTTGTTGAATGTTTAGTTTTATACAAGTTATATCCTATGACATCATGATGGGTTTCACAAAGTGTGATTCCTCAATGAATGGAAAAAGGTCAAGAGACTACTCTATAGTAACTGGATTATCAAGGGGAGTCTCTTTAAAAATAGGTCTATGATCAATTGAAAGGTGATTAATCATAGGTTGACTTATCATAAATGATTGGTTTAATAAAAAAATCATTGATTTGCTGGTTCTCTTGGCCTTTATATCTAATGAGTTGTAAAATACCAATTTTGAACACAACTTGGTCTTTGAATGATTGGCTCGATTGAGGGATTGAATGGATTGGTTATGATTAGATTGGATTGGATGGGATTATATTGGCTAAGGTTTTGGTTGAATGAGTGATGAGGTTGTGGTTTTGATTGGAATGGTACTAGATGAGGAATGACCTATGGTTATATAATGATAGGGCATGGTGGAGTTGGATTTCTCATACAATCCAAATGATAAGGTCTTAATATAGAAATGGTAGGGTATTGTGGAGCTTAATTAATCACACAATCCAAATGAGGAAGTCCTCAAATGGTATGAATAGGGCATTATGGAGCTTGATTACTCACACGAGGTAAAGGACTAGGTCCTAATATGATAATCTTAGGGTGTTTTCGAGCTTGGTTACTTACACAAGCCAAAAGATGAGGTCCTAGAAGGATAAGGCTAGGGTATCATAGATACAAATTACTCACATGAACTAAAGGGTTAGCTCCTAGAATCATAATGGTATTCCTTGGATATTATGGCACTTGGTATCTCCTAAGCCAAAGTAATCACCCTCCATGATGTCATTTTGTTCTTCAAACCTTGGATACCCTTAACCCTCCTTTGGAATATAATCCAAAGGAGGGTTAGGGGTATCCAAGGTTTGGAGAACAAAATGACATCATGGAGGGTGATTGATTGCCTAAGCCAAAGCATCCAAGTCTTCTTCAGAAACTATTGACCAAATTTTGGCCCTTCAAGCCAAAATTGGGCACCCCTTTTTTGCAAAAGTTATCTGAGTTTATACCTTTGTCCAAGACTAGTATGCAGGTTTCATTCAGGAAAAATGTTCTTATACAAAGCTGAAATCTTTTACATGTAAAAACCCCATTTTTTTTCCCTTTGATAGCTTTGTTTTTGAGTCTTTTGGCTAAGTCCTTTATAAATAATTGTTTTGTACTTTTTGTCTGAGGCTTTTCTTTCAAGAAAATTGTCCATTCAACTTTCCTGAAGGGTAATTTCTCACAAGAAATGGCCTAAATAAGTCTTTTGAAGGTTATGTTTCCTTTCAAAATGGGCACTTTAAATTTTATAAAGGACACTTTGGCTCGGTTCAATGTTTTTGAAGGGTATTTTTTCCTTTTGGAAGGGTCATTTATAAAAAATCCAAAAGGTCCATTCTAGAGTTATGAAGGTCCACTTCAAAAAAGCTGAAGGATATGTTTCATTTTTCCAAAGGGACACTTTTAATTTCTTTGAAATACTTTTTCAAGCTAAAGGACATTTTCAATTCTTCCAAAAGGTCATTTTCATTTTTTCTAAAAGAACACTTGCCTTTTCTAAGGGTACTTCATATAAAGTCTGAAGGGCATTTCATTTTTCCTAAAGGACCTTTTCAATCTTCTTGAAAGACCATTGCAACTTTTTTGAAGGTCATTTTAAGGGTCTGACAGAAGGTAGACCATTACAAAAGTGGCAAAGGGTTATTTTTCAAAGGGGAAGACCAATCAAAGAAGTCTAAAGGATTTATTCTACAAGAAAGTGGACTATTTTAAGGGACATTTACAAATTTCCCAAAGGGTCACAAGCAAAAATATGAAAGGTACATTTCAATTTGCTGAAGGATTGTTTTGATAGCCCAAAGAAAATGTTGAAACAAAAGTCCAAAGGAATTTATTTGGAACAAATTATTCATGGAATTTTCTAAAGGTAGAAATCCATTTAAATAAAACTAAAGGGAATTTTCAAATTGTTGAAGGTCCATTTTCAAATTGTTGAATGGTCCACTTTCCCTCCCAAAAGGCACTCACCAAAATTCTAAAGGATTATTTTCTTTCGATAATTTGTCAAGACAAAATACCAAATGAATTTTCTCAGGAGAAAAGCTCAATACAAATATGCCAAAATAGAATTTTGAGGGAAACAAAAGTCTAAATAAATACCAGAAGGGTGATGGCTCACAAAATGTTAATTTCAAACTATGATAAATAGCCATTGACATCAAAAGGCTCAACAAGAACCTGAAGACAAAAACAAGGTAACAAGTGGCAATTGTAATCAAAGCATTTTGTTTTAGTTGTAACTTATTCAACTATAGAATATTTAATTATATCTGAGGCTTTGGTTTAGTTTTAACTAATTTTAACTGATACATTTAGTGACATGGCATAGCTCACCCCCTTCTCTCCCATGAAAATGTAATTGATCCTTTCAAGATGACACATGCCTCAGTGACCCTTGGACTTCCTTTGATTAATCTACCTCTCAAGGCTATATATAGGTGTTCTCTTGGCTCATTTCATAACCTCCACTGGTTATGGTGAAACTTTGGCCATATTTATACTTGTATAACTCTTGAAGAAATAATACAAGTTATTTGCCATTCACATGTTGTATTTTTATGTATTAGTCCAAATTGTATTATTCTTGTTTAGTGAAAGTTATCTTTCCTAACCTATTATCCTCGATTGCCTACCAAATGTGTAAAAAAATATTGTTATAGGTCCTTGTTAGTATTCTTTCATAAGTGTATAGACATTTTAGAAGTGGTTTAAGAAAATATTATTTCTTGAAATTGTTTATTACTCTCCTAAATGTCAAATACCTTCTTAAATCTAACATGTGTAACATTGATGTGATGATGCACAAAAGTTGTGAGTTTTGTGTGAAAAACATTTGTTAGTCTTTAAGTAGCATTTTTAGTCAAGTTAGAGGATATCAAATACTGGTGCATCATTGCTTGTTTTCTTACTCCCTTATCATATACAATGTGTAATTTAGAAGAGCTTCAAAGGTGCATCAAGGGGAGCTAGCCCCTAATCTAGAGATTCATCTCAATGAAATTATCACCCATAACAAGAGAGATGATACCATTTTTACACTTGGATGAGGGGATCTGAACATCTCTTCAAAGGTGCAAATCCAAATATCAACAATTTTAGGCACACCTGATGGGACCTATAAGTCCTAAAATATTGTTCAAGATTAGTACTATTCTTGGCATTATTGAAGATTAAAAGGAATATCTACATTCAGTGCTTATTAACTCCATTGAAGAATTAAAGTCTTTGGTTGATGATCAATCCTATTTTCCATGCCAAAGGTGACCACTATGTCTATTTCTAAAGGTGTAACCTTTGAGTTTGTGGAATTACCTCCATATTCCACCAAAAGGTTTAGGTTTGTCAAAACTCATCCTTACAAAATATATGTGTGTTTAAAACTTCTAAGTTTATTTTATGGTTCATTCCCAACATTTGTAGTGATCATTCCCAAATGGCTAGAAGACAAACTTTTATGCCTTTCACCAAGGCATCTCCCTTGCATCTTGCCCAATATGATCAAATTCTAGGAGCATCCCTCAAAAGTGTCTCATATTTTAGTGGAGATGGTCTTATTACTATTATTGACCACATTCAGAATATAGAATTTTTTTGTAATATCCACAATATCACCCAATAAAATGTAACTATTAGGTTATTGGCCTTGTCTTTCAAAAGAAAAGTTTTGGATTGGTATGGGGCCCTACCTGTAAATTCTATTATCTCTTGGGATGAGTTAGGGACCCTATTGGCTAATAGATTTGGGGAAAAGAGTGATTGATTGTCTCTATCTAATAAATTGACCACAATAAAGAGGGCACCACATGAATTCATGCTATATTTTAATACTATATTCCAAAAAACTTGGGATAGAATCCCAATTCTTGTGAGGCCAATTGCAAACTATGCATTTTTGAACTACTTGAAAGCGTTGAATAGTGATATTTCCATGATGGTTCAATCCATGGGTGGAAACACACTACCTACTGACTATGAAATATCCATAAATACTGATAATTTTTTTTTCAAATAAGAAATATAGCTCCTATACCTCCAATGCCGCTATTTCTTGCTTTGCATTCTCCTAGTCAAAGTGTTTTGCCCACTTTTGCTCCTTTGCCTAGTCAAGAAAAATATACCATTACCCCTACCAATGAAATGCATGAATTCAAAATCCTGATTCAAAGTGTTATGAATGAATTGGTTTCTCTCAAAAGTCAACAAGCCTAAACCTATAGACCTTATCAATCTTACAACCAGTTTGGACAAACAAATAGACCTTTTTAGGGCAATAATCAGGGACAAGGCCAAATCACCCATGTCAAGACTTATCAATTTTATAATCATAATGTTCCCTCATCCTCTAAAGCCCTTGTTCCCATTCAAAATAACTTGGTCTAGGAATAGGCAAACCACTGTTCTTTTGAGCAACGTCAAGAATAGGTTGCTTATGCCAATGAGTTACAAAATCAAGGCATGACAACACAAGGTGATCAAACATCTAATTTTCAAATTTTGAGATGCCAACACAATTAAATATGGAGATTAGATAGCTTTATTCTAATTCCACTCTCATGAATCATTTGGAGGATGAGTTTTATGCCATTAATTATGTGGGGAATACAAACAATCAGAATGCTAGTGTGGCTACCAACACTAGATCAAAAAAAGGGCCATTATAGAATTTCAAGGAACCAATAAAAGACATATTTTGACTCATACTCATATCCTATGGTAATTAGGTCTAATAAATCTCCTAAATTTCAAGAAAATTAATGAATTCCAAATTTTAGGATAGCTGCTACAACTCTACCTCCACAAGCTACATCATAAAGTACAAATGTTCATAAAGAGAAACCCAGGGTTAGTAATCCTTCCATAAATGTGGTAGAATAGATGAAGAAGATCCATATGAAAATATTGTTTTGGGATTATCTATCATTACCAAGGTAGAAAGATATACTCCAAAAGTAATTGCATGGATTGGGAAAAATGGTTGGCCCATCTAGAAATGAAAACATCATTCTGGTAAATGGAACTCAATCTATAGATGGTCAAGTGAAGAAAGATGGGAGTACTCCTCCTTTTTACCTATCCATAATAATTGGTGATTTATTGGTTCATAATTTCATCATAGATAGTGGAGCAGGCACATCAATTATGCTTAAATGTATAGTAGATAAGCTAAGCCTCAAGTATGACCCAATGGCTAAAGGAGTTTTGTAATTGGATGGATCACCATCTAAGACTTTGGGGGTAGTGAAAGGTTTGAACTTGAATCTTCATGCTTGTCCTAATTTTTTAATTCCCCATCATGTAGTATTATCAAATTTGTTGGTTGAATATTTTTTCAATCAACGTACTGATAAACAAAATAGGTCAGATCAGCCAAAGTAGGAAGATTAGTCATCCAAATGTCTAAGTTTACCACATCAAAAGGGGACTGATCTCTCCTCTCATCAAGGGGAGGTTCCGTTATAAGTAGGCTATATATATATTTGTTAGGTTGTGGAGCTAAAAGCTTCAACTGTTGCAGACATGGAGGAGGTTACTGAGTTCCAGGGATATCGGCGTCAGTAGTGGGACCGACGTCGCTCATCTACAGTGAAGAATGGCAACTGACATCGGTAGGAGGTCAGCTGATGTCGGTCACCTCCAGGTAGATAGGGACCGATGTCAGTTGCCTGTGGTGGTTCCAGAACTGTTTGTTGCATGGACAGCTAGTTTGTTGAACCGAGTGTTTGAATGTTAAGGGATAATTATAGTCTCGAGCTGCATTTCTAATTATTGTTTGCATGGGATCTATATAATAGACTCATGGGCTGTATTGTAATTAAGGATTCAAGGAAAGGAAGAGATCCTTCCAAGTAAGATCATTTGAGTTTCAGGTTGTTGCAAGCTTATGGGAGGTCTACTTGAAGTACTTTGAGTACTTGGTGTACTGGCAGTGTTATTACTGACTAGTTGGAGAGGTGAACACCAGCTTTGTGTTTGAGTTGTGTGTTGGGACCGTTTTTGGTAGGAGAGTGAACTCTTGATTGAGAATTACTGTGTACACTATAAGTGTGGGAAGCTTCTGATAGGTGTGGAGAAGAAGTGGCATCTTCTTTATTGTATTTTCTTTCAGGTTGAGTATTAATACAAGATAGTGTATTATCTCTCATATTCTGTGCTATTTGTGAATTCTAACTACTTGTTCATTCTAGTATAATTCCGTGTTTAGTTGCTAATACAAGGTAATCCTATATACTCTTATTGGTGGAGTTGGATCCTAACAGTTGGTATCAGAGCTTTTGGTTGGGTTTACTAATAGGTTGTATCAGATCTGGTTAGTGTTTGTTGATTACAGGTTACTCACAAGGGTTTCTATTTGAGTGGGAGTATAGCAATGGCAGAAGAAAGTAGGCTATGAATGAAGAAATTTAATGGCAAGAACTATCAATTATGGAGGATGCAGATTGAAGATTATCTGTATCAGAAAGATTTGTACTTACCATTGGGTGGGGTTGCATGCAAACCCACAGATATGAAGGATGAAGAATGTAACATTCTTGATCAGAAGGCTCTAGGATCCATAAGGTTGAGCCTTGCATTGTCTGTGATTTCCAACTTATCATAGTGTAAGACAACAGAAGAGTTGATAGAACCTTTGGCAAATTTATATGAAAAACCCTCAGCTTCGAATAAGGTTTTTCTTATGAAGCAATTATTTAATTTTCAAATGTTGGATGGTGGATTTGTACAAAGTCATCTTAGTGATTTCCATGGTTTGGTAAACCAGTTAAGTTTAGTCAATATTGATTTTGATGATGAAATTAAGTCTCTCTTAATCTTGTGCTCATTACCTGAAAGCTGGGAAAGTTTGGTAATGGCAGTTAGCAATACTACGTCTACTTCAAAAATCTTAAAAGTGGATGATGTTGTGAGTATAATCTTGAATGAAGAGATTCGTAGGAAAAGCACAGGTGAATCATCAGGGAATGCTTTGAGTGTAGAAGGTAGGGGAAGGCAAAGAGAGAAGATCGAGCATGGGAGATCAAATTCAGAGATAGGCAGGAGATCCAAATCCAAGTATGGCAGAATAACCTGCTAGAAGTGTGGAAAGCAAGGGCACTTAAAGAGAGATTATTGGGTGAATGAAGATCAACATGAAGGACATGAAGAAGTAGATGTTGCAGATTATGTTGCACAAGATGCACTGGTATGTTCCTTAGATAAAGTAGAATCTTGGGTTTTAGATTCTGGTGCCTCTTTCTATGCATCCCCAAATAGGGAATTTTTTCATAAATATGTCCAGGGAGACTTTGGAGAAATTTATTTAAGGGATGGTAAGCCTTGTCAGATGGTTAGCAAAGGGAAAGTGAAGCTGAAATTGCAGACGGGCAACACATGGGTGTTGAAGGAGGTCATGCATGTCCCAATCCTGGAATGGAATTTGATTTATGTTGGAAAGTTGGGTGATGAGGGTTGCATAGTAACTCTCACAGTGGAATCTTGGAAAGTTACCAAGGGTGCACTTATTGTAGCAAGAGGTAAGAAAGTAGGTACGCTTTATCTATCTACTTGTATTACTGATTCTCTTTCTAGGTTATCTACTTCAGCTGTAGATTCAAAGATGTGGCTTAATAGGCTTGGTCACATGAATAAGAAAGAGATGCATGTTCTTGAGTCAAAGGGTATGCTTTCAGATTTGAAAAGCATGGATCAAGATTTCTGTATGCAGAAGAAGAAAGTGATGTTTCTTGAGAGATCTGATGTTAGTGACAAGAACATGAAAGCCTTGGTTTTTAAGGAGAAGGTGACGGATAGAGATCAGCACAAGGGGCTGAAGAATTTTGAGTAGAGCAAGGTTAATATAGACAAGGGTTTGATCCAAAAGGAGCTCACAAGTAGAAGTCATTTCTCACAAATAAAACACAAAGACCGACGTCAGTTGGAAAACTGGCATCTGCATCTAGACAGGGACCGACGTCGACTATGTGCAGCCCGATGTCGGTGACTCAGGATAGATAAACACTGGTGTCAGTTAGGAGGAATTGACATCAGTGATGAGGTAGTCACATGGAACTGACATCAGTCAGGTGCAGACTGAGATGTGATCAACATCAGTCACTGAGATAGATTTTGGGTGGATAAAAAGCTGTCAAGGAGTCTCAAGCGCCCATATGGAGGACTGAAAGGGTAAGTAAGCCTCAAATTCATCATTTCCCTTCTTTACACTACTTGTTGCTCATTGATGGTCAAGAATCAAGAAGTTATTAAAGAATTAGATTAGGTAGATCCAAGAAACAGTGGGAGCTTGGCATGTATGAGGAATGTGATTCCTTGGAGAAGAACCAAACATGAGTTTTTGGTGGAGTTGCCAGCTGGAAGAAAGCACTAAGAGACGAATGGATTTTAAGGATGAAGAAGAGCAGAAATGGACATGTGAGACAATAGGCTAGAGTATATGGTCTTGAGTAAGCTGCAGGACAATGGAGGTTTGACCATTGTGTTTCTCTTTACCAAGTTGGATAATATTAGCTACATTATCCTATTACTGTATTATGTGCTTGTTGCAGGGTTACACATACAGAGAGTTACTGAACTAAAGGTAAAGCTAGTTCAGAAGTGTGTCATGAGGAATCTGGGAGCAACAAGATTCTTTGGCATGAGTGTGTTCTAGGGACATGGAAGGTCACATGTTGACTTTGTTTCAAGATGATTGTGTGAAACTGGTTAGCACACTGATGGTTAGACAGTTCTACGAACAGTGTCTTGATTCACATAATGAGGTTGAGTACATGTGTACTAAACTTGAGTTTTTCCCAAGTAATGGGGATATCAAAAATCTTGGAGCCAATCTGAGAAAGAAGCACTGGAGGGCAGTTTAGTGGATTCTCAGGTATCTGAGAGGGACCTGCAACAGGTCGACATGCTATGCAGGGTCAATTTCTTTCCTACATGGTGTGTAGATGTGGATGTGGCAGGTGATTTGGATGACAGGAGGTGCACCACAAGATTTGTGGTGGTTGGTCTTCAAGAGTGATCTTGAAGAGGGATACAAGCCAAAAAACATATTAGATGATGTACAGGGATAGGTACAGTTGTAGCTATTTATCTCCAAGTGGGAGATTATTAGGTTGTGGAGATAAAAGCTTTAACTATTGTAGACACAGAGGAGGTTGCTGAGTTCCAGGGATACTAACATCAGCAGTGGGACCGACATCGATCATCTACAGTGAAGAATGGTAACTGACATTGGTAGGAGGTCAGCTGACATCGATCACCTCTAGGCAGACAGGGACCAACGTCGGTCACCTGTGGCAGTTCCAGAACTATTCATTGAACGGACAGTTAGTTCATTGAACTGAGTGTTTGCATGTTAAGGGCTAATTATAGTCTCGAGCTACGTTTCTAATTATTTTTTGCATGGGATCTATATAATAGACTCATGGGCTGTATTGTAATTAAGGATTCAAGGAAAGGAAGAGATCCTTCCAAGTAAGATCATTTGAGTTGTAGGTTGTTGCAAGCTTACGGGAGATCTACTTGAAGTACTTTGAGTACTTGGTGTACTGGCAGTGTTATTACTGACTAGTTAGAGAGGTGAACACCAGCTTTGTGTTTGAGTTGTGTGTTGGGACTATTTTTGGTAGGAGAGTGAACTCTTGATTGAGAATTACTGTGTACACTAGAAGTGTGGGAAGCTTCTGATAGGTGTGGAGAAGAAGTGGCATCTTCTTTATTGTATTTTCTTTTTGGTTGAGTATTAATACAAGATAGTGTGTTGTCTCTTATATTATGTGTTATTTGTGAATTCTAACTACTTGTTCATTTTGGTATAATTCTATGTTTAGTTGCTAATACAAGGTAATCATATATACTCTTATTGGTGGAGTTGGATCCTAACAATATTAATAGAAAATAATACTCAAGGGTAAGATAAACCATCCATCTCTCTTTCTTCAGAGATGATGCATGTAGATCAAAGGAGAAACTCAAGGAAAATGATAGAAATCACTCCTCTTCTTTCAGAAGAACTATTCAGCAAGCCACAAGAATACTCTAGGTAGTAACAACAAAATGTAGCAAAAGATGTAATAACTAGCAAATCGGGATGTAGCATAAAGTCTCCACCTGAATTGCTCAAGAGTAAGATACAAAGGACAATGAGGGCACAAAGTCATCCCAAAGCCCTTTACACAAAAATGAAAAGAAAACACACTGAAAGGAAATTATGGGGACACAAAGTCTCTCCACACTTGACTCTTCAGAACACCTTCCTAACTGTCGTCACTAATTTTGCTTGTTGAATTAAAGGAACATAAGATATATTAAGGAATAAGACATAAGAATAATTTCCTCAACAATAAAGATATTACAGTACAAAGTCTGAAAAACCACTTGCTTTCTTATTCCAATAACAAAATATGATAAAAAAATTGAGCTCAAAGTCTCAAAAGTGTCTTTCAATTTGGTGAGAGTTTCATTATGATTGTCAAAAAGAGATCCATTTACAATAGAAGAGAGTCCCTTATATAGCCATTTCAAGAAGGACTTGAGAATAGTAACACATCATTTTGCATTGGAATCTGTTAAGAAGATAGGCTAGAACTTAGGGGCTTTTTACCCATTTGGTTTTATCAATGTAGGCAAACAAGTTACACTTATTGAAAGTTTGCAACTTTCAATGTCCACCTGGCGATCTGATCTTACCTTCATCATTCCTCCTTTTTTGGTTAATTAAATTGGGTCCTGGATTCAGTTTGTTATTCTATTCCTTCTTTGCTTTTTGTTGGTCTTGGCCTTGAAGTCTATGAATGCATTCTAGTCTGTAGGTTCAAAGGATCAATGACTATTTTATTGTCTTGAATTTGATATCTTTGGGCATGTCACCCCTTTGTCTTCTTTCAGCTTTTCTATTTGGCACTTTCCCAGATTGAACTTGCCCTTTTGGGCCTTAAGAAATGACCTATTTTGGGTTGAGAAGAGCTCCCCGCAAGATATCTGCCTTTTGGGCAATCTTTGAATGGCCTTCAGGCTTTTTGTTTTACATCTTCTTGAAGGGAAGGTGACCCTTCAGCTTCAGGGAATTATCCTTCAATTTAGCAGCTGAGAGTCCCTCACAAGGGCACCTACCCTTCGGGGTCCTTTGGTGGCCTTTTTTTTTAGAGTCTTCACAGGCTTTCCTCAAGCTTTCTCTGTGGACAAATTCTCATGAACAAAAAGTCCATGGAAATTTCCTATAGACAAAAAGTCCACAGAATTTCCATTTGCCTTGGTTATTATCCTTTGGGTTTTTTCTGCTTGCGACTGCTTCTTGAATTCTTTCAAAAATTTTGTTCGAAGGAATTCCTTCAGACAAAAGTCTGAAAGAATTATAACTCTCTGCCTTAAACAAATTTTTTGAAGGAATTTACCTTTGTGGCCTTCTTCAAAAATGACCCTTTCGAAGGGTGTTTTTGTCAACCAAGTGCCCTTTGCAAGGGCACTTGTCCTTCAGGTGGCCCTTTAAACTTTTGTATTTAAACTACTCCTTTGAACCAAGGTGATGAACCAACTATTGAACCATTTGATTAAACCACTTGGTTGAACCAAACATTAAACCACTTGGTTGAACCAAAATGGTTCAAGCCGATGAACCCTTTGTTTGAACCAACCATTGAACCACTTCGTTGAACCAATCAGTTGAACCAAGCTTTGAACCAAAATGGTTCAAGCTAATGATTTAAGCTGATGGTTCAATAAAAATGAACCAAGCTAATGAAACGCTCCATTGAACCACAAGATGTTAAACCTCTTCATTGAACCAAGGCTTTGAACCTCTTTGTTGAACCAAGGCTTTGAACCAAAATGGTTCAAGCCGATGGTTCAAGCTGATGGTTCAATTAAATGAACCAAGCCTTTGAACCAAGTGAATGAATTGAGCATTGAACCAAATGTTGAACTTGCCTTTGAACCATGTGTTTGAACCAACTGTTGAACCAAGTTTTGGTTCAATGGTTCAAACAAAGCCTTGAACTATTGATGAACCGTTTGATTGAACCAAAGAATGAACTGAAAGCATTAAACTGATTGAACCTTGAACTCATTGAACCTTTGAACCAAAGTGGTTCAACAGTTCAATGGTTCAAGCCTCTTTTGCTTGAATCCTTGCCGATAGACATTTTTTATTGAACCAAGGCACTGAACAAATCCTGAAAATGACCAAGTGTTAGAAACTAATTCTTCTGGTTGAACCCACTTGTAGAAGCCTTTAAACCTGTAACAATGAACCTGCCTGCAGAGTCCATAGAAATCAAGTCCATAGTTTTCTCAAACCTTGAAAGAGTCCATAGATTTTAACTTGTAAATCCCATTGAACTTGACCTACAAAGTCCATAGATTTCCTCTTCCTACTGAGTCTGTAGATTCAAGCTTGCAGAGTCCATAGATTTAAGCCTGCAGAGTCTGTAGATTTTTGAGAAGCTTGAAAAATGAGGAATTTGAATGCCCAGGACAAATTTTGAAAGGGAAGAGACAATTTTGGTATGTAGGACCAAAATATTTCAAATGTTGTCCCAAAAATGAGTGATATTTTTGGGGGACAACAGTTGGCTCTAGTTGGGAAACTTCTATCAATTGCAAAGAGAATTGAAAAGAGTAGAATCTAGAATCTCTAGTGTCTTCATGTGTACCATTGGGTTACGGAGTCATGCTACCTAAAAATGAAATGCATCAAAAAGAAAAAGAAACAAAACAAAATAGAATTAAAAACTATATAAATATACATATATATAGATGCAATGATCTGACACTTCAAGTGTTGAAATGTTTCAGATGCTGCCCATTGTGAGGCAGAGAAAAGAGTGTGTCATCTAGATATTTCAATAAAAATCTATTTTCACTAATGTGCTAATGAATTATAAATGGGCCTCTCTAAAGGGAGTCAAACTTTCCATGCATCCCCTTTGGTTCTCTCCTTTTGTCTCATAACAAGACTTGATCTCCAATCTAGAAATCACAATTTCTGGCCTTTTGGTCAAAGAGTTCCTTTACCAGACTTTGATGAGCAAAAATTATATCCACCACCATAGTTATTTGTTCTTCCAGCTCATTCAAGCACATGATTCTTTTATCAAGAGAGCTTTCATATGTCTGATCTTGAATTGCCTTTGCCAATTTCAAGGCTGGCAATTCTAAGGTGATTGGTATCTCAACATTGATACCATAAAAAAGTTGAAAAGGAGACATACCAATTTCCCTCTTTGGTGTGATTTTGTCTACCCACAGAGCATCAACTAATGCTTTATGCCATGTTCTTTGATTGTCATCTGCTAGCTTCTTGATAATAGTTACTAGATTCTTATTGCTGGATTCAGCTTGTCCATTCCCTTGTGAAAAACAATTAGAAGAGTGAGAGAGTGTAATTCCATAATGAAAATAGAATTGTGTAATCTCTTGAGAGGTGAAACAAGCTACACTATCAGTAACAATTTTGATTCGAACTCCAAATCTGGAAATGATATTCTCTTTGAGGAAGTTGCATACAACTTCTAAAATAACATGCTTAGTTAGGATTACTTCTACCCACTTGATGAAATAGTCAGTTACTGTAAGGACATAATCATGTCTAACACTTAAAGATGGGTTTATAGTCCCAATAAAATCAAGTCCCCATTGCTAGAAAGGTTATTCTATGATCACTAGCTTGAGAGGCATAGCAGCTAACTTGGGTCTTCCAACAAATTATTGACAGCGTTCACACTTTCTCATCCACTTATGTGCATCTTGGAAAAGAGTTGGCCAGTAATACCTGGCTTACAGAATCTTGTGAGCAGTCAAAGAAGCAAAAAAATGTCCTCCACAAGCTATATTGTGGAAAGATTTCAAAAGTTGGCTTTGTTGCTCTTTGTCTACATAGTGAAGGAATACTCCATCTATGCTTCTCTTATACAAGCCATTGTCTCAAAGGACAAAATTGACAGATTTCAACTTTATAGTCCTCTTTTATTTATAAAAAAAATGAGCAAGACATTTACCATAAGTAAGAAAATGAGCAATACTTGAATACCACTCATTGGTAGTGGAGACAAAAAAGACTGTTCGTGTCTCTTCTACTTCAGTTTCTTCATGTTGTGTGTCTTTTAGCTTATTGTCAGCAATTAATTGGCATAGGCCTTTACCCATAACCAAATTTTTTTGGCTTGATGTCTAGATCAAACTCTTGGATTTTTGCAATCTAATTACCTCTTTTCATGCCAAACTCCTGTTGAGTTAATATAGACTTGATTGTAGTGTCAGGAACTAAGGCAGTAGTATGTGAATTTAGAATATAGAAGCAGAAATGTTTGACTACTTTTACCAAGGCATAAGCATGCTTCTCTATATTTGAATACTTCATCTCATAGGTTTTGAGAGGGAAACTCATGAAAGAGATAGGATATTACATACCTTCCTTGTCTTGTTGAACAAGAATTGCTGAAAGAGTGTGTTCAGATGCATAGTTGTATATGATGAAATCTTTGTTGTAATCTAGGCAAACCAAGGTAGGGGCATGAGCAATGGCAGTTTTGATATCTTGAAATGGTGATTTACCTTCTTTAGTCTAGTTGAAGATGGTCTTCCCTTTCATCATGTTTACAATGTGTCTAGTCTTCTCAGCAAATTTGAGGATGAATCTCCGTAAGAAATTCACCTTTCCAAAGAAATAATGAACATCATTCTTACTTGTAGGCAAATTAAGTTCTTGAATAGACTTGACTCTATTTGAGTCAATCTTTATGCCTTATTTGGACACAATGTGTCCAAGGAGTTTCCCCTCTGTTACTCAAAAAATAGACTTTTTAGGATTCAAAGAAATACCATTTTGGCAGAAGTGCTCCAAAACTTGTTGTAAGTGGCGGACATGATTAGATCGCCGCTTTGAAAATATAGTCAAGTCATCAAGGTATACCACTATGAATTTACCAATCTCATCTTTGAAAGCAAAGTCCATTTCTCTTTGAAAGGTATCACCAGCATTTATTAAACCAAAAGGCATTCTTCTATATGCAAATGTACCCCAAGGTGTGGTGAATGTAGTCTTGTGTTGGTCTGCTTCACCAACTTCAACTTGATTATACTCTGAGAAGCCATCCAACATTGATAACATCTCTGAATATGTCACTATTTGAAGCACTTGATCCATAATTAGCAAAGGATAATTATCCTTCAAAGATGCTTGATTCAAATTTCTAAAATCTACACAAATGTAAATTTTACCATTCTTCTTCCTTATAGGCACAATGTTTGCAATCCATGTGGAATGATGGATTAGAAAGATGATTCTAGCATTTAACATTTTTTATATCTCAAATAGAATAGTACCTGATATTTTTGGATTATACTATCTGGATTTTTGCTTGTAGGGCATTGAGTCAGCCTTGAGAGGAATCTCATGGCAGATTTCATTTGGTCTGAGAGACTTCAAGTCTTCATAAGAATATGCTAAAACATCTATGTATTAACGGAGTAAAGAAGTGAACTTGAATCTTTTTTTAGGGGTGCAACACTTACCAATATTGACCATCTTGGAATTTTCTTCAGTAGTCAGATTCACTTGATCGAATCCCTGAGAAAAACTCGAGTCTATTTACTGTTGTTTGATGAATCTATCATGCTTGTCAAATAGTTTTTCAAGAAAAACTAGGCCTTTGGGAATTTTGTTTCCTTTTAGTTGTAAGAATTCTTCATTTATATATGAGTTGGATTCAGACATAGATTCATTTTTCTAAGGTTCACTGCCTTTAAAATATAGTTTTTCAAAATTATCTTTTCATTCTAGGAAGGTAATGATTTGATGATCATCATTGAATACTTGCCGATGATCAGCATTGTCAGGAACACTTGGTCTATAGACCAACTCAATAGTATACCTATCTTCTTTGAAATCTGAATGAGGAACTAAGAGAGTTCTTGAAATAGCAAGTGCATCAGCTCTGTCATTAGACTCTCTGGGTATAGCAGAAATGTTGAAATCATCAAAGCTTTCAATTTGGTCTTAAACCAAGTTACGGTAGTGGCGTAATCTTTCATTCTTGGTTTGGTATAAGTTTCTCACTTGACAAACTACTAATTCAGCATCCCCTTTGGCATGAATAAACTTGATGCCTTTTTATTGAGCATCTTTCATGCCTAGCAACAAATATTCGTATTCAGCTATATTGTTAGTGTTGCTAAACTGTAATTTGTAAGATAAAGGGAACATATCTCCTTGAAGAGATATCAAAATAATCTTAGCACCTGAATCGGTAGAGGAACAACTACCATCAAATTCCAAAGTCCATATCTCATCTGATACTGATTTTTCTTTAGATTTTTCTTCATCAGAGATGGAGGATCCTTCTTGGTCTATACTGTAGCCTACTAGTTTTTCTTCTATTCTTGTTGAACTAATTTTTGAGCTAATACTTTGAGGTGTTTCATGCACTTCATCTATAGACATAAAATAGTTACCCATACCTATAGATTCAAAAATAATTTGAGCTTCAGGGGCTGATGTTTTGGTGACCACATATTTTGCTTCCTTTTTAGGGATCAACCTCTTCATTATACCTTGTATAGGGATCCTTGCCTCAGATAGATCCATACTTAATTCTCCTCCCACGTCCTTGCAAAAATTTCATCCAAGAAAAATTACATAAGATTCTGGTACATCAACCACCAAGATAGTCATCTTGATTCTCTTGTCTGGAAAGGCTACAAATGCAAATTGGGCATCTTTGATTTGCCCTAGTAATGGTACTTGCTTGTTCTCCATGGAGAAACATCTCCCAAATGTCTTGGTTAGTATGAGACCAAGAGACTCAACTAATTTAGTTGGCATGACATTATCAGATGTGCTTGAGTCTATAATATAGTTACTCAGCTTGTGGCCATTAATTAATAGGGAAACATAAAAAGGTTATATTTTTCCAAGAACAGTTGGGGGAGTAATGACCAGATTATTTAGAATAGGCATGTTCTTTAGAGAATCAAGAGTTACATTTTTAGCTTTTTATCATGTAGGGACAGTTTGGTTTTTGAAATATTAGACCAGCTTATTCAATTGATCAATATTTGATTGTATATATTCAAACTCAGACATCTGTATTTTTGTCTTTTTGACATGATCAATTATGTCAAATGGCTGAATCGAGCTAGGTATAGAGAAAGGTATTTCAATTTTCTAAGTTTTAGGAGGGATGGGAGGTGGGCTAGTTTGCAAATCTAAAATAGAAAGGGAAGTCAAAATTGATGTATTTGCCTTTTGGGCAATTATTAGGTCTTTTCATATAAAAGGCGGAGTGGTTCCACGCTTAGCAATCATGACTACTAGCTGTATTTGTTCTTCTATTTTCTCTTTATTAGCTTGCTGGATTGATTGGTTTTTGGACCTAGTAAACACTACATATGATCCATCAATAGCTTCTCCTTTGCTTCTAGGTTCATCCTAGTAGTTTAGAAAACCAATGTGGGAGTTGCCAGCTAATTTTTCTTGATTGTCTTCAAGGAGATCAACATCATTTTCTTGATTCAATTCAGGCTAGAAAGAGAACTCTAATTTTGCTTCAAGATATCCCATTGATGAATTGGTTGGAGGATCTTCCAGGGCAAGTTTCCCTTATGGGGGAGGAAGGTGGTTCTGTTGCCCTTGATTCCTGGTAGCATTGCCCTGATAAGACTGATTTGGGAATGTCTTTCTGTATGAAGGAGTAGAAGACATTTCTTGAGCCATTTGCTTTTTTAGAGCAAGCAACTCATTTGCTAATTTATACACCATTGGATCTATGGTGCCTGTAGATGCATATTCAAAAGATGATGAAGCTCTATTTCTATTTAGATCTCTTCTTATCTTCCCTACTAGGATGAGATCATCTTCTACTTTGGTGGCCAAAATTTGAGCTGCAATAAGATCTATTTAACTAGCACGTCTCAAGAGAAAACTTACTTTTGGTAGCTAAGAATTAATGAAAAAGCATTTGAGATTCTCAGCTATAGGTCCAGGTATTACTTGAATTATGTTTCTCAATTTTTCAAATTTGGCTATGAAATCTCTCATAGGCTTCATAAGGCTCTCTCTTCATCTGTGTAAGTTGAGCCAAAAGTGCATGTGCATCTTCTATAGGTTTGAATCTAGATTCAAAATTAGATTTGAGAGTATTCTAATCAGTTATTGACTGAGCCTATAGATGATAAAACCAATCTATAGTAGCACCTTATAGTGTCTCTACAAAAATCCTGACTACTACATCTTGAAATTCTACTCCGATTACTCCACAAGCTATGCTAAAGGCTGCAATGTGTTCACCAAGATGAACTTTCCCATCACCATAAAATTTGGGGAAATTCTTCCTAGAACTATGTGGAAGTGCATGTAGAGGTGGAGTAAGATTGAGAGGAACAAAAACATTACCCCAGGGGCCTTGAACTACCATTGTAGGAATATGAAAAGGAGGGATAACAAATCTTAGAGGGGTAATTATAGGCAAAGCTTTATCAATAGCAGAAGTAGATACTTCATTTGGAAATAGAGATCTAACTTTAGTAGAAGGAAAACTCTTGGTTTGTTGGAGATGAGATGGGGAAGGAAATAGATCAAAATCACTTCGCTATACCAACTTGAATACAGGGTCAACGATACCTTTAGCCCTTTGGCTTCGTGTATACCTTGAATCTGCTAGATTGTGAAACAAAAATGGAAAAGAATTGACCTTGCTTCCATTAAAGCTTGAGGCTTTAAAATGTGTGTTATTTCTTGGTTAGTGTGGAGGTGAATGGATAGATTATAAATGGATAATGGATATGATATCCCCACGGAGTCACCAAAAAAATGTTGGTTGAATATTTTGTCAATCAGCGTACTGATAAACAAAATAGGTCTGATCAGCCAAAGTAGAAAGATTAGTCGTCCAAATGTGTAGGTTTACCACATTAAAAGGAGACTAATCTCTCCTCTTATCAATGGGGGGTTCCCTTATAGGTAGGATATATATATATATATATATATATATATATATATATATATATATATATATATATATATATATATATATATATATATATATATAATTATATAATAATACTCAAGGGTAGGACAAACCATCCATCTCTCTTTTTTCAGAGATGATGTGTGCATATCAAAGGAGAAACTCAAGGAAAATGACAAAAAATGCTACTCTTCTTTTAGAATTACTATTCATCAAGCCACAAGAATACTCCAGGTAGTAACAACAAAATGTAGCAAAAGATGTAATAACTAGCAAATCGGGATGCAGCACAAAGTCTCCACCTGAATTGCTCAAGAGTAAGATACAAAATACAATGAGGGCACAAAGTTATCCCAAATTCCTTTACACAGAAATGAAAATAAAACACACTGAAAGGAAATTATGGGGACAAAAAGTCTCTCCACACTTGACTCTTTAGGACACTTTCCTGACTATTGTCACTAATTCTTCTTGTTGAATTAAAGGGACAAAAGATATATTAAGGAAAAAGACATAAGAACAGTTTCCTCAACAACAAAGATATTACAGCACAAAGTCTAAAAAATGACTTGCTTTCTTATTCCAATAACAAAATATGATAAACAAACTGAGCTCAAAGTCTCAGAAGTGTCTTTCAATTTGGGTAGAGTTTTTTTCTGATTGTCAAAAAGAGATCCATTTACAATAAAAGAGAGTCCCTTATATAGCCATTTCAAGGACTCAAGAACAGTAACACATCATGTTGCATTGGAATCTATTAAGAAGACAGGCTGGAACTTAGGGGCATTTTACCCATTTGGTTTTATCAATGTAGGGAAATAAGTCATGCTTATTGAAAGTTTGCAACTTTCAATGTCCACTTGGTGATCTAATCTTACCTTCATCATTCCTCCTTTTTTGGTTAATTGAATTGGGTCCTAGATTCAGTTTGCTATTATGTTCCTTATTTGCTTTTTGCTGGTCTTGGCCTTGAAGTCTGTGAATGCATTCTAGTTTGTAGGTTCAAAGGATCAACAACTATTTTGTTGTCTTGAATTTGATGTCTTCAGGTGTGTCACTGCTTTGTCTTCTTTCAGCTTTTCTGTTTGGCACTTTCCTAGATTGAAATTGCCCTTTTGGGCCTTAAGAAATGACCTATTTTAGGTCGAGAAGAGCTCCCTATAAGATATCTACCCTTTGGGCAGTCTTTGAATGGCCTTCAGGATTTTTGTTTTACATCTTCTCGAAGGGAAGGTGACCCTTCAGCTTCGGGGAAGTATCCTTCAAGTTGGTAGCAGAGAGTCCCCCGTAAGGGCACCTACCCTTCAGGGTCCTTTGGTGGCCTTTTTCTTTAGAGTCTTCCTGAGCTTTCCTCGGGCTTTCTCTACAGACAAATTCCTACAGATAAGAAGTCTGTGGAATTTTTTTGCGGATAAAAAGTCTGTGGAATTTCCATTTGCCTTGGTTATTATCCTTTGGGTTTTTTTTACCCACGACTGCTTCTTGAATTCTTTTAGACTTTTTATCTGAAGGAATTCCTTCAGACAAAAGTCTAAAAAAATTATAACTATCTACCTTAAAAAAAATTTCCAAAGGAATTTACCTTTGCAGCCTTCTTTGAAAATGACCCTTTTGAAGGGTGTTTTTAACGACCAAGTGCCCTCCACAAGGGCACTTGTCCTTCATGAGGCCCTTTGAAATTTTGCATTTGAACCGCTCCTTTGAACCAAGGGGATGAACCAACAGTTTAACCATTTGATTAAATTTCTTGGTTGAACCAAATGTTGAACCACTTGGTTGAACCAAAATGGTTCAAGCCGATGAACCCTTTATTTGAACCAATCATTGAACCACTTCATTAAACTAATTAGTTGAACCAACCTTTGAACCAAAATGGTTCAATTTGATGGTTTAAGCTGATGGTTCAATAAAAATGAACCAAGCCAATGAAACGCTCCATTGAACCACAAGACGTTAAACTAAGGCTTTGAACCTCTTCGTTGAACCAAGGCTTTGAACCAAAATGGTTCAAGCTGATGGTTCAATCGAATGAACCAAGCCTTTGAACCAAGTGAATGAATTGAGCATTGAACCAAATGTTGAAATTTCCTTTGAACCATGTGTTTGAACCAACCATTGAACTAAGTTTTGGTTCAATGATTAAAACAAAGCCTTGAACCGATTGACAAACCATTTGATTGAACCAAAGAATGAACCAAAAGCATTAAACTGATTAAACCTTGAACTCATTGAACCTTTGAACCAAAGTGGTTCAATGGTTCAATGGTTTAATGGTTTAAGCCTCTTTTGCTTGAATGCTTACTGATAGACATTTTTTATTAAACCAAGGCACTGAACCAATCTTGAAAATGACCAAGTGTTAGAAACTAATTCTTTTGGTTGAACCCACCTGCAGAAGCCTTTAAACTTATAGAAATGAACCTGCCTGTAGAGTCCATAGAAAATAAGTCCGTAGTTTTCTCAAACCTTGAAAGAGTCCATAGATTTTAACCTGTAAAGCCCATTGAACTTGACTTGCAAAGTTCATAGATTTCCTCTTCCTACTGAGTCCATAGATTTAAGCCTGTAGAGTCTATATATTTAAGCCTGCAGAGTCCATAGATTTCTAAGAAGTTTGAAAAATGAGGAATTTGAATGCCCAAGACAAATTTTGAAAAGGGAAGAGACAATTTTGGTCTGTAAGACCAAAATAGTTCAAATGTTGTCCCATTTGGAGTTCCAATCAAAATTGTTACTGATAATTCAACTTGTTTCACCTCTCAAGAGATTACATAATTCTATTTTCATTATGGAATTAAACTCTCTCACTCTTCTAATTATTTTCCACAAGGGAATGGACAAGCTAAATCTAGTAATAAGAATCTGGTAACTATTATCAAGAAGCTAGCAGATGACAATCAAAGAACATGGCATAAAGCATTGGTTGATGCTCTGTAGGTAGAGAAAATCACACCAAAGAGGGCAATTGGTATGTCTCGTTTTCAACTTCTTTATGTTATCAATGCTAAGATACCAATCACCTTAGAATTTCCAGCCTTGAAATTGGCAATGGTAATTGAAGATCAGACATATGAAAGCTCTCTTGATAAAAGAATCATGTGCCTAACTGAGCTGGAAGAATAGAGAACTATGGTGGTGGATATAATTTCTGTTCATCAAAGTCTGGTAAAGAAACTCTGTGACTAGAAGGCCAGAAATCATGATTTCTAGATTGGAGATCAAGTCCTACTATGGGACAAAAGGAGAGAACCAAAGGGGATGCATGGAAAGTTTGACTCCCTTTAGAGAGGCCCATTTATAATTCATCAGCACATTGATGAAAACAACTTTCTATTGAAATATCAAGATGGCACACTCTTTTCTCTGCCTCACAGTGGGCAGCATCTGAAACATTTCAACTCTTGAAGTGTTAGATCATTGCATCTATATATATGTATATTTGTGTAGTTTTTAATTCTATTTTGTTTTATGTTTTTTTCTTTTTGATGCCTTTCATTTCTAGGTAGCATGACTCTGTAACCCAATGGTACACATGAAGACACTAGAGATTTTGGATTTTACTCCTTTCAATTTTTTTTGCAATTGATAGAAGTTCCCCAACTGGAGCTAGCTGTTGTCCCCCAAAAATATCACTCATTTTTGGGACAACATTTGAACTATTTTGGTCTTACAGACCAAAATTGTCTCTTCCCTTTTCAAAATTTGTCCTAGGCATTCAAATTCATTATTTTTCAAGCTTCTTAGAAATCTACGGACTTTGCGGGCTTAAATCTATGGACTCTGTAGGCTTGAATCTACGGACTCATCAGGAAGAGGAAATCTATGAACTTTGCAGGTCAAGTTCAATGGGATTTACAACTTAAAATCTATAGACTCTTTCAAGGTTTGAGAAAACTATAGACTTGCTTTCTATGGACTCTGTAGGCAAGTTCATTTCTATAGGTTTAAAGGCTTTTGCAGGTGGGTTTAACCAAAAGAATCAATTTCTAACACTTGGTCATTTTTAGGATTGGTTCAGTGCCTTGGTTCAATCAAAAATGTTTATCGGCAAGCATTTAAGTAAAAGAGGCTTAAACCATTGAACTATTGAACCATTGAACCACTTTGGTTCAAAGGTTCAGTGAGTTAAGGTTCAATTAGGTCAATGCTTTTGGTTCATTTTTTGGTTCAATCAAATGGTTCATCAATTGGTTCAAGGTTTTGTTTGAACTGTTGAACAAAAACTTCATTCAACAGTTGGTTCAAACACATGGTTCAAAGGCAAGTTCAACATTTGGTTCAATGCTCAATTCATTCACTTGGTTCAAAGGCTTGGTTCATTAAATTGAACCATCATCTTGAACCATTTTGGTTCAAAGCCTTGGTTCAACAAAGAAGTTCAAAGCCTTGGTTCAACGAAGAGGTTCAACGTCTTATGGTTCAATAGAGCATTTCATTACCTTGGTTCATTTTTATTGAACCATCGGCTTGAACCATTTTGGTTCAAAGCTTGGTTTAATCGATTGGTTCAACGAAGTGGTTTAATGGTTGGTTCAAACAAAGGGTTCATCGGCTTGAACCATTTTTGTTCAACCAAGTGGTTCAATGTTTGGTTCAAAGAAGTAGCTTAATCAAATGGTTCAATAGTTGGTTCATCACCTTGGTTCAAAGGAGCAGTTCAAATGCAAAATTTCAAAGGGCCTCCTGAAGGACAAGTGCCCTTGTGGAGGGCACTTGGTCGACAAAAACACCCTTTGGAAGGGTCATTTTTGAAGAAGACTGCAAAAGTAAATTCCTTCAAAAATTTTGTTTAAGGCAGACAGTTATAATTCTTTCAGACTTTTGTCTGAAGGAATTCCTTCAAACAAAAAGTCTGAAAGAATTCAAGAAGCGGTCGCGCGCGAAAAAAACCCAAAGGATAATAACCAAGGCAAATGGAAATTTTGTGGACTTTTTGTCCGCAATAAATTTCCACAGACTTTTTGTCCATGAGAATTTGTTCACAGAGAAATCCCAAGGAAAGCCTATGAAGACTGTAAAGAAAAAGGCTACCGAAGGACCCTAAAGGGCAGGTGCCCTTGCGGGGGACTCTCAACTGCCAAGTTGAAAGATACTTCCCCAAAGCTGAAGGGTCACCTTCCCTTCGAGAAGATGTAAAACAAAAATCCTGAAGGCCATTAAAAGACCACCCAAAGGGCAGATATATTGTAGGGAGCTCTTCTCGACCCAACATAGGTCATTTCTTAAGGCCTGAAAGGGAAATTTCAATATGGGAAAGTGCTAAATAGAAAAGCTGAAAGAAGACAAAGGGGTGATGCACGCGAAGACGTCAAATTCAAGACAACAAAATAGTCATTGATCCTTTGAACCTATAGACCAGAATGCATTCACAGACTTCAAGGCCAAGACCAATAGAAAGCAAAGAAGGAAAAAAATAGCAAACTAAATCTAGGACCCAATTCAATTAACCAAAAAAGGAGGAATGATGAAGGTAAGATCAGATCACTAGATGGACATTGAAAGTTGTAAACTTTCAATAAGCATGACTTGTTTCTTTGCATTAATAAAACCAAATGGGTAAAACACCCTTAAGTTCTAGCCTGTCTTCTTAATAGATTCCAATGCAACATGATGTGTTAATGTTCCTAAGTCCTTCTTGAAATGGCTATATAAGGGACTCTCTTCTATTGTAAATGGATCTCTTTTTGACAATCAGAATGAAACTCTGCCCAAATTGAAAGACACTTCTGAGACTTTGAGCTTAGTTTGTTTATCATATTTTGTTATTGGAATAAGAAATCAAGTGGTTTTTTAGACTTTGTGCGATAATATCTTTGTTGTTAAGGAAACTGTTCTTATGTCTTTTTCCTTAATATATCTTCTGTTCCTTTAATTCAATAAGCAAAATTAGTGAGAGCAGTCAAGAAGGTGTCCTGAAGAGTCAAGTGTGGAGATATTTTGTGTCCCCATAATTGCCTTTCAGTGTGTTTTCTTTTCATTCTATGTAAAGGATTTTGGGATGACTTTGTGCCCTCATTGTCCTTTGTATCTTACTCTTGAGCAATTCAGGTAGAGACTTTGTGCTACATCTCGATTTGCTGGTCATTACATCTTTTGCTACATTTTGTTGTTACTACCTGGAGTATTCTTGTGGCTTGCTGAATAGTACTTCTGAAAGAAGAGGAGTGTTTTCTGTCATTTTCCTTGAGTTTCTCCTTTGATCTACATGCATCATCTCTAAAAAAAGAGAGATGGATGGTTTGTCCTACCCTTGAGTATTATTTTCTATATATATATATATATATATATATATATATATATATATATATATATATATATATATATATATACGGGAACCTCCCCTTGATGAGAGGAGAGATCAGCCCCCTTTTGATGTGGTAAACCTACACATTTAGATGACTAATCTTCTTACTTTGGTTGATTAGACCTATTTTGTTTATTAGTACATTGATCGACAAAATATTCAACCAACAATATTTACCTCCCTATTTTTCTCTTTGCTTGTCAAGTGACTTTACATCCAAGATAGGTGGATATTTGGTAGCCAATTGGTCCTACATGGTGTTTAGGATAAAATATGGCACTAAGGTAAATATTGAGTCAGAACCTATTATAAAATCAATTGGAACCATATTAAATTAAGGTGGAAAATGTTAACTATTTTATCATGATGAGGTGGAGCTTCACATTGAACAATCTCCATCATCTTCCCTTGAGGGAGTTTATGATTTGTTTCTAGATGAGTGAGGAGATGACCACTATGAGCATGATCCTTACAAGTTTATTGAAGAATATGGCATGGGGGTATTTTATATGCATGAGAAGGACTATTTCATGCCTAATTTGGTGAAACCAAGTGAGGATGTGAATGGCTTGTGGCATCTCTTCTTTGATGTGTTCAAAAGTAAGATGGGGGCAGCTGGTGGAGTTATGTTGGTTTCACCTTCAAAGGGAAGGTATTTTTTAGCCTTTAGATTTTAATTATCATGTAATTGTAATGTGGTAGAGTATGAGGCCCTTATCCATGGCCTATAATGGGCAAGAAAAAGAGGAATTAAGGAAATACAAGTATATAGAGATAGTAAACTTGTTGTGAATCAAGTTAGAGGGTAGAATTTGACTAAGAACTCCCTGCTCAAGTCCTATAATCATAGAGTTTGGGACCTTGTATAAGAATTCATGTCATTAATATCACTTCTATTCCAAGGGAAGATAATAAACATTCTGATAGGTTGGCATCTATTGGTGCTTAGTTTGATGTTCCAAAATGTATAAGTGAAGATAAGAATCAACCTCATCTAAAGGTGATTGTGAGATCATCCATACCAAATGATGTCACCAATTGTCAGGTTTTTGAGAGTGATGAATAGATATTACTTTTTCTATAAGAAGAGGATAAATTTTCTTCCAAGAATCAGTCCAAGTTTCAACAGTAATATGGAGGGAAAATTGTTTAGCTGAAGTCTAACAAGCTTCCTAAAGGCCTAGTGACTCTTGAAAATATATTCAATAAGGATGACCAGCTCAAGAAGGAAAAGGTAAGCATGTCAACCAAGAAAGAGAACTATTAAAGGGTATATATCTTCAAAGATAAGTTACTTAATCTTAGATAGGTATGCACGAGTTAAGAGAAGCATGATTTCATTGAACTATGCAAGGAGTTTAGTGATATTTTTTCATGGGAGTATAGTGATTTGAAGAGTTTTGATCCAAGATTGGCTCAAAATACCATAGAGCTAGATGAAAATTCCAAACCCATCAAGCAAAAACAAAGGCCAATCAATCCTAAGATTAAGCCTCTCATGAGGAAAGAGCTCACTAAACTGATTGAGTCTAAAATCATCTTTCCCATCAAGCATTCTTCTTAGCTGGCTAACTTAGTCCCTGTTAGAAACAAGAATGGGGAGATCAAGTTGTGTGTGGACTTCAAGGAATTGAACAAAGTGTCTTTTAGAGATCATTATCCCCTTCCTTCTATGGATTAAATCCTATAAGTGGTGGTAGACAATGAGAGGTTTTCTCTCCTGAATGGTTATTCTAGGTATAATTAGATTTTGGTGAAATAAAGTGACCAATACAAAATAATGTTCACCACTAAATGGGGAACATATGCCTATAAGAAGATGCCATTTGGATTGTCAAAGGCTAGAGCTACTTTTCAAAATGCAATGGATATGGATTTCCAAGGACTAATCAATGACATTGTACTGGTATATCTTGATGATGTGATAGTTTTATCCAAGGAAGAAAAGGATCACTTCAATCACTTGAGGCAAATTTTTGAGAGGTGTAGATATTTTTGGATCTCTCTAAACCCAAAAAAGTGTGTGTTTTTTGTTCATCAAGGAAAGCTTTTAGGACACATTATTTCTAAGAAAGCTCTATCCATTGATCTAAAAAGGGTAAATGTCATCTTGGCATTGTCCTTACCTAAACATAAAAAGGGTTTACAAAGCTTCTTTGGTAAGATAAATTTCATTAAAATCTTTATTCCTAATTTTACCAACATGTTCAAGCCCTTGAAATCTATGCTAAGTAAGGATGAGGTATTCACTTGGACAAGAAGGAGAAAATAAAGTTTTGAAGAGATCAAGCAAGCCATTGCCTAGGCCCCTACTCTTTCAAGTCCTAAATTCTCCAAGGACTTCAACTTGTATACTTTTGGGAATGAAGAGGTAATCTCTACCATGCTTACTTAAGCTAATGAGGAAAATTTGGAAAAACCTTTTGCCTTTTTCAGTCAAGGTTTATAAGGTTATGAGACAAGATATACATATGTGAAGAAACAAGTACTTTCAATTATAAGGAGCTTAAATAAGTTTAAACATCTATTATCTAATAACAAGATTCAAATTTTTGTGCTTCATCTTGGTGTGAAAGATTTTTTTTTAGTAGAGATTTAAATGAGAAAAAGGTAGGTTGGATCAACAAAGTGATTGGATATGATGTGGAGATCAAAACAACCAAGTTAGTGAAAGGAAAAAAAATGTGTGAACATATTGCTTCAAACTTAAAAGAGCAAAGGGAGGTTGTTTTAACACTCCATGATAACCATCCACCGGCTGTATCTTTAGCCATGAGGAGTTAGACACAAGACATGATTCATTTCCTTCAAATTAGTGAGTGTCCAGAAGGTTTTGATAAGGCCAAGAGAAGGTACTTTAGGCTAAAATCCATTCCTTATATACTTGTTGATGGAGTGATTTTTAGAAAATATTTTTTAGGTGTGATTTTGAGGTGTATTGATTCAAATCAGATTGACTCAATGTAACACTTTATTAATCTAACCAGATGGTGGTCACTTTGCTCCAAGAACTATAGCTAAAAATATTATGACATATGGTTACTTTTGGCCTAGCCTAATCAAAGACACCCATGCTTGGGTGAGAAAATGCCAAAAGTGTGCTCTTTTTGATGGCAAGAAAAATCCAGCTACCTTGCCCCTTCATCCAATCCAGGTTGAGCAACCCTTCATGAAATGGGGTTTGGATTTCATAAGCCTAATCAATCCTATTTATAGTTCCAACCACAAATGGGTGTTGATTTCCATTGATTACTTCATGATATGGGTGGAGGCTATAGATTTGAAAGAGGCTAATGAAAGTTCAGTCCGTGACATATATGAAGGTATAATAACTAGATTTAGAGCTCCTTCAACAATTATTTCAGATAATACATTAGCCTTCTTAGGAATAAGGACAAGTGAATGGGATTTAAATAATGACATCTATCTTAGCAGCTCCTCCAACTACTATCCCTAAGGGAATGGACTAGCTGAGTCTAAAAACAAGAACTTAATCAAGATCATAAAGAAAACTATGGAAGAGAATAAAAAAACATGGAATTCCAAGTTGAAGACAATACTTTAGGTTGATAGGATCACCCCAAAAATAATAATTAGGAACTCACCATACACACTTATATATATAAGGGAATCTAGACTTATTATTTCACTTAGTTGCCAACCTTAGACCTCATCTATCAGCTACAATTAATGGAGAATGACAATATGGAAGTTAGATTATGTGAGTTGATAGAGCTTGAAGAGACAAGAGATCAAGCTATGCACACCATGACTACTCAACAACACCAAACAAGGAGGTATTTTGATAATAATCCCATGCCAAGAAGATTCAAAGAAGGAGACATTGTCCTAAAATGGGATGAAGATAGGGCCAAACCTAGGAGACACAAAAAGTTTGATTCTTTATGTAGTGGCCCATATGTGATCACATAATGCAAAAAACATAATGCTTTCCAACTCTCAAGTTTGGATGGAGAGGAGATGCATATCCCAATTAATGGGATATATCTAAAACATTTTTACTAATTTTCTCTTTCCTTTTGTTTATAGTTTTTAATTTTATTTGTGTTCCCTAAGTACTGATACACATGTGCGAGTTTGTCTTTGTCTTGTTTTGCTTTTTATTGGTCTTGTTGTTGTTGTGTAGTGTGTTATCTTATGTTTTTGTTTTGGCATAATCCTTGTTAGTCATCTTTAAGAATCCATTGACTCCATTGGCCCTAAGTTGGATAAGGCTACTAGTCTGGTTAGTATAGTAGGAATACTACCCTTATGATTCACCAATTTGCTGAACAAATTTTGGCCCGTTAGGCCAAAATTGGGTACCCCTTTTTTGTAAAAAACATTTGAGTTTATACCTTTGTCCAAGACTAGTATGCAGGTTTCATTTAGGATAAGTGTTCTTATACAAAGTTGAAGTATTTTACATGTAAAAAACCCAAGTGTTTTCCTTTTTATAGATTTGTTCTTTAGTCATTTGGCTAAGTCCTTTGCAAAGAATTTTTTTGGACTTTTTATTTGAGGCTTTTCTTTCAAGAAAATTGTCCATTCAACTTTCCCAAAGGGTACTTTCTCATAAGAAATGGCCTAGATAAGTCTTTCAAAGGGTATGTTTCCTTTCAAAATGGGCACTTTAACTTTTTTAAAGGACACTTTAGCTCGGTTAAAAGTTATTGAAAGGTATTTTTTCCTTTTGGAAGGGTCATTTTAAAAAAATATGAAAGGGCCATTCCAGATTTTTGAAGGTCCACTTCAAAAAATCTGAAAGGTATGTTTCATTTTTTTGAAGGGACACTTTCAATTTCTTCAAAAGACTTTTTCAAGATGGACATTTTTAATTCTTATAAAAGGCCATTTTAATTTTTTCCAAAAGAACACTTGCCTTTCTGAAGGGTACTTCATAGAAAGTCTGAAGGGCATTTCATTTTTCTCGAAGGACCTTTTCAATCTTCCTTAAGGACCATTGCAACTTTTCTAAAGGTCATTTTCAAGGGTCCACAGGAAGGTAGACCATTGTAAAAGTGTCGAAGGGTTCTTTTTCAAAGGGGAAAACCATTTCAAGAAGTTCAAAAGATTTCTTCCAGAAGAAAGTGGACCATTTCAAGGGACATTTACAACTTTCCCAAAGGGTCATGATCAAAAATATGAAAGGCATGTTTCAATTTCCCAAAGGCTCATTTTGATAGCCCAAAGAAAATGCTGAAACAAAAGTCCAAAGTAATTTGTTTAGAATAAATTATCCACAAAATTGTCTAAAAGCATAAGTCCATTTCAAGAAAACCAAAAGGCATTTTCAAACTGATGAACAATCCACTTTCCCTCTTGAAAGGCACTCAAAAAAAGTCCAAAGGATTATTTTCTTTTGGGAAATTGTCAAGAGTAAAAGTTTGAATGAATTCTCTCAGGAAAAAAATTGATACAAAGATGCCAAAATAGAAGTATGAGGGAAACAAAAGTTCAAAGAAATAAAAGTTTGAAGAAATACCCAAAAGGTGACGGACTATAGAATGTCAATTTCAAACTATGGGAAATATCTATTGATGTCAAAAGACTTGACAAGAACCTGAAGGCAAAAATAAGGTAACAAGTGGCAATTATAACCGAGGAATTTTATTTCAATTGTAACTTATTCAACTGTAGCTGATTCAATTGTAACTAAGGATTTGGTTCAGTTAAAACTCATTGTAACTGATCCATTCAATGACATGGTATAGCTCACTCATTTCCCTCTCATGCAAATGTAATTGATCCTTTCAAGATGACACATGCCTCAGTGACCCTTGGACTTCCTTTTATTATTCTACCTCTCAAGGCTATATATAAGTGTTCTCTTGGCTCATTTCTTAGCCTCTAATGGTTATAGTGAAACTCTATCCATATTTGTACTTGTAAAACTCTAAAAGAAATAATACATGTTATTTACCACTCACATGTTGCATTATTATGTATTGGTCCAAATCATGTTGTTCTTTTTTAGTGAAAGTTATCTTTCCTAACCTATTATCCTTGATTATCTACAAAATATGTAGAAAGAGTATTACTATAGGTCCTTGTTAGTATTTTTTCATAAGTGTATAGATATTTTAGAAGTGGTTTAAGACTATATTCTTTCCTGAAATTATTTGTTACTCTCTTGAATGTAAAATACCTTCTTGAATCTAACATGTGAAATACTAATGTGATAATGCACAAAAGTTGTGAGTTTTATGTGAAAAAATTGTGTTAGTCTTTAAGTAGTGTTTAAAATCAAGTGAGAGGATATCAAATATTGGTATATCACTACTTTTTCCCTTAGTTGTGTTCTTTCTCCCTTTTCATATACAGTGTGTAATTTAGAAGATATTTTAAAAGTGCATTAAAGTGAGATAGCCCCTAATCTAGAGATTCATCTCAAGGAAATTGTCACCCACAGTAAGAGAGATGATTCTATTTTACCACTTGGATGAGGGGAGCTAAGCATCTCCTCAAGGATACAAATCCAAGCATCAATATAAACCATATCATCCCAATCAAAGTATTGAGTTGGGTCATAATTTAACTTTTGAATGTGTTTTATGTATTGATTATTATAAAGAGGATATGGATCCATTTCCCAAATAACATTTTCTATAGTTATGTCTTCAATAAATTCCTCACAAGCCTATTCATACCAATCAAGGTCTTGAGTTGGATCATAATAAGGTGTTTTGTTATATTTGTGTAGCCATTATATCATAACTTGAATTGTACATGCCTCCACCATAAGTGTAGCTAGACATATTTCCATAAATGACAAAATCTCTAAAAACAATAAGGTTTAAAATTTTGGAAACTCTAAAAATTAATGTCCAAAGGACAAAAGGTTCAAACTTGGTCAAAAGTGGAGCTGTATCTATAACGTGGTCTAAAAATGGAACTATATCTTCAAAATGGTCTATGATAGAACTTAGTATAAAATAGTCTAAAATCAAATTTCTAATGTTAAATGTCATACACATAAAAGGTCAAGCAATGAATAAAAACTGACATGTCAAAGTCTAGGCCAAAGTGTTCCAAACAAGGTCTAAAATAGGAAAGGGAAAAGTTAAGTTGTTAGGGCTTTCATCCAAATGTGGAGTCAAAATCTAAGCTCAAACAAACATGATTTTCTAGGACTTTTGGCCAAATGGCATCAAAATCTAGACTTTGAAATAAAGCTTGATGTGATTTGGTTTAATCTAACAAGGTTAGAACAACTTTGACATAGACCTAACACACAAAATTAAACATAAATATGATCAGTTGGTATAAGCTATAAGACAAAATGCATCTGGGGGAAAGACTATGTTTTCCCAAATAAAGGCAAAAACAAGTGACAATTTTCAAATTTGGGTAATCAATTAATCTAAGTTACACAACCCAAAATAGAAAGATCTATGTATCAGCCCCTACGAAGTGAGGTCTAAATAGAAATTAATCAATGTTTTAATTCAAACTTGGAAATTTTAATTGAAAACTCAATGGTTGAAAACTATAATTGGACTAAGCAAGCTAGAAAAGATTGGATAACATGATGATGCATGAACAAGGGCCAAATGTCTAATGTGATATGGTTTTGAATAATTGTTTTGATACAATGGTAAACAAGTCTTGAAACAAAAGAGTAGCCTAATGACATAATCATGATATAATGATGTGATCAATGTTATGTTTCAAAGACTCAAAGGATAAAAATTGATAATGATTTTGGAAGCATAACATTGGCTGGTTTAAATCAAGGGACACACACAAAAACATGTTTAGCAAAAATTGTAAGGCATAAATGTCAAACAGCCAACATAATACCTCCTTGACAAAGAAGTGGCATATAAACAAATTGGTTTTGACTGTGTTTTCCCAAATAAAGGCATAAACAAGTGATAGTTTTCAAATTTGGGTAATCAATTAATTTAAGTTACACAGCCCAAAATAGAAAGGTCTGTGTATCAGCCCCTACGAAGTGAGGTCTAAATATAAAGTAATAAATGTTTTAATTCAAACTTGGAAAAGTTAATTAAAAACTCAATGTTTGAAAACTATAATTGGACTAAGCAATCTAGACAAGATTGGATAACATGATGGTGCATAAACAAGGTCAAAATGGTTGATGTGATATGGTTTTGAACAATGGTTTTGATACAATGGTAAATAAGTCTTGAAACAAAATGAGTAGCCTAATGACATAATCATGATCTAATAATGTGATCAATGTTATGTTTCAAAGACTCAAAGGCTAAAAAAATTATAATGATTTGGGAATCATTACATTTCCTTGTTTAAATCAAGGGACACACACAAAAACATGTTTAGCAAAAATTACAAGGCACAAGTGTAAAACAACCATCATAACACCTCCTTGATAAAGAAGTGGCATATAAGAAAATTGGTTTTGACTATGTTTTCCCAAATAAAGGCATAAATAAGTGATAGTTTTCAAATTTGGGTAATCAATTAATCTAAGTTACACAACTCAAAGTATAAAGATATGTGTATTAGCCCTTACAAAGTGAGGTCTAAATAGAAATTAATCAATGTTTGAATTCAAACTTTGAAAAGTTAATTAAAAACTCAGTGATTGAAAACTATAATTGGACTAATCAAGCTAGACAAGATTGGATAACATGATGGTGCATGAACAAGGTCCAAATGGCTGATGTGATATGGTTTTGAATAATGGTTTTGATACAATGGTAAACAAGTCTTGAAACAAAATGAGTAGCCTAATGACATAAGCATGCTCTAATGATGTGATCAATATTTTGTTTCAAATACTCAATCGCTAAAAATTGATAATGATTTGGGAAGCATAACATTGGCTGGTTTAAATCAAGGGACACACACAAAAACATGTTTATCAAAAATTACAAGGCACAAGTGTAAAATAACTAGCATAACACCTTGACAAATAATTGGTATATAAACAAATTGGTTTTGACATGGTTTTAAATAAACATACAAGTTTTAATCTTAAAACATACCAAGAAATAAAGAAAAAGTGACAAAAATACACTAAGTATAATCACCCTAAATTCTAACAAGGGTGTGGAAAAGTGGAGTTGACTAAAACTAATTGGTTTTTGATCATCTAGATTGATCAATTGCATAAGACTTTCATGTCCAATGTGTCAAAATAACCTCATGTCATTTAGGTTTGTGGCACTTGACTTGTCATAAAAAGGTCTTACCCTTTTTATGACTACAACATCTATCACTCACTTAGTGTAGTGTGATGTCCAATGTGCTCAAACATCTTAGGCTTATCCCCAATGATAGGAGATGGTTTAACTACTCAAACCACCATCTTAGTGGGGTTATCCCAATTTATATACCCCCCATAGATAAGAGATAAATTCAATGTTAGGAGATGAAACCCCAGGTCCAAACTTCCCTAAAGAGCTTGTGGGAGATAATGAAGTCCCCCTCATAATCCAAAATGCATGATAAACAAAATACAAGTAAAATGACTTTATGGTCACTTTTATATTACCCAATACTATGTGAGCTTGGGGAGAGCTTAGGTGACATTATTTTTATGCCTTGGACTAGGCTCAAAATGTGATGAGAAGGAAATTTAGATCACCCTAGTTCCCTAAAGGGTATGGGGGGAGAGCATATACGTACCTCTTCTCGTAAAAACAAAAAATCAATAAACAAGGCATGATAAATGAACATTTGCGAAAAATGATAAAATTACATGATGTTAATATTCATTTTAAGACACCAAAATAAATGTGTTGTGAATTTTGGCCCCTTTTTCATTGATTTAACTTACAAAATATTGATAAACATCCATCCCATAGAAATAAACTAAGTTCTTTTTAAAACCCAAACAGATGATGTAAACAAGTTTGACGACATGTTAGGATTTGATTAGGTTCATTATTTAGACACCAATTGAAATGTTCAGATTATGTTCATAGTCAACTTGAAAGGATTTGCATAAGCACAACTTGATAAAAAAACATCCATGTTCATTTTTAAGCCCAAAATTCCAAATGTGTGAGATTTGACTAGTTTGTTTTAATCCCAAAATAAAGTGTGCAAGATTTGACTAATTCATTTTAAACCCAAATTGAAGTGTTTGTTAGTCAAATCAAATAAATTTGTATTAAAATGTTGATTTATACCCTAAAAAAACAAAATATTAACCCCTTACTTAGAATATGTTTTGGGGAATGGAAAATAAGATTTGGTTTTGAGTTATTGGGTTTTGGATTTAAGTAGAATCTTCACCAATCGATAAAGACCATCAATGATGACCTGTTGACCTAAAGGCAAAACCACAAAATATAAACATGTTAGGCTAGGCAATGGTTAGTAAAAATATCAATAAAACCTACAAGGCAATGATTAGACAATGTAAACACAATTCAATGAAACCAAACAACTATGATTAGAAACATAAAAAAGGTTCAAACTACTATTTAAAGATTTTGTGAAAAATCTATACAACTTAAATCTAAAATGATAGTATATTCTAAAAATTTAAGAAAAATATGTAGTTTTAAAAAATCATCAAAAATAGAGTCTGTATGACCGAAAATACACAAAATGGTCTATTTAACTTGTTATCTTAGGCCACAGGTTATCATGCATAGTTGCAGCCTGTAGTGAGTCCAAGCCATGGATTTCATAATCTAGGCCATGACTTTCCACTTAGAAATTTGTGAATGAGATTTTGATTATTTTTTCACCTTATTTTATCATCAAGATTAAATTTTGACATGACAAATGCAAGTAAAATATGCTAAGAGGCCTTAGAATAAAATGTGTGGGGTTGGATGCCACCGAGCATGTCATTTGTGATCAATAAATTTGACTCAAGAAAGGAGGTTAGTATAGAGTTAGTTCCAAAAACAATGAAATCAACTAACTAACAATCTAAAATTTCTAGACCTGATCATGGGGGGAGAATGGTGAATAAACCAATTGAAATCACAACAAAAGAAATGTAAATAAATGGGAAACATGAACACAAAACACAAATTTATTACCAAATACTTGATTTCTCCAAAAGTTTGCATCATTGTCTTTCTTGGATTGTGCTCATGAAGTCTATGGAAATGAAGTATGTCTACCTTCATCTCTCCTTGGCACCATGCTTGGCTTGGCTTGGCTTGATTGATATTGATTTGATTACTTCTCAAATGGATTGGATGAATTTTGGCATTATGACATTATGTTTGCATTCATGGCTAAATTTCTTCATAATAACACTTCTATGTCCAATCTCTCTAAATGAAGATATATAGGATTGCTTTTATAGGCTTCAAAATCACTTGGAATTAGTTAAATTATAACCTTGGTTGAATTTTTTAACCTTGATTAAGTTTGAAAGGTGTCCAAATGGTCATGATTAGGTTTGGATATGTGTGCTTTGAGATATTTTCCATTTGGCATATGCTTAGGATATTCTTTTGATATTTTTCATTTGAGACAACTCACAAAGGTAATCTAGAATGTTCTTTGATATTTGAATTTAATTTATTGATAATTAATTTATTATCTCATGGATGAATTCAATTAAGCTTTGATCAATATTTACACTTTAATTAATCCCATTTAGGCATTTGGTCATTTGTTTCAATATTTTATTTAACTCAATGTGTGCTTACCCAAATTAATTAATTTATGGGTCAAGTTGATTTAATTGCATGGTTATGAAGCCAAATTTGAGACTTATGGAAATTCTTGGGATAGGCATTCAATGACCATAAATAATTGGTCTAAATTCATATGAAAAGCTATTAGTGGATAGTTTTACATGTCTACAGTCCATTCCTCAATACCCCTTACAAAGTCATCAATCTACTACGAAGATTGTGTAATTGTGTGAGAAAGTAGGTGGTACTAGAAGATTTTTTTATTCTCCTTTTCTAATCTACTATCCTACCACACTCCAATGTAACTAGGCTCTATTGTGAGACCAACTATGGAATTTAAGCTTCAACTAGAAGAAGGATATGTGCTTATAATCACATCTTTTAGTGTGATTTGAATTTTGAGAATTAGTAATTTTGCCTTTTATTAAATGAGTTGGATTTTGAATGTATATTTTTATGGATTTTAATTTTCCTCCTCCATAGGGACTTGGAATGATAAATCATGATAGATAGAGTGATACACATGAAAGATATTTAGGATTTTTTTAAAGGAAGATAAGTATCCAAAAAATAAGACCAACTAGAACACTTAGACTTATCTATGAACCAACATTTTATCTCAAGTCTCAACCATGTGTTTGTTTAGTTTACAAAAAAGGAATAAAGGAGAATAAAAGGAGATCCAAAGTGGACTGGTAAAAGGATATTATAATGAGATGAATTTGTTGCTAACTAATCACATGGTAAAGATGGAATGACTAAAAGGAGCGAGGTTTGTATATCTAAATCAAAATAACAATTATCTGTGTTTAAATAGATAATATAACAAACAATCATGAAAAAGAACAAAGGAATATAAGAAATGAATTCAAAAAAAAAACAAGGAAATGAAAAAGAATAAATCCAAAAAAATAACATAATGACATCATAAGCAATATAAAGTATGAAACCAAAGTCACCTTGTAAGATAGATAAAAATTTAATACAATGTCAAATGATATAATAAATAGATAAAGCTAAATTTGAAGCACGCGTTCAATCCAAAATGAAAATGTAAGAACACCATGCATGTGATAATAAGTAATGATATATTTATCCACACACATTATTCATAACATCTAATAAGTCTCTATGAAGTTGAATGCAAATTATAACTAACGTCTCATCGATCTTTAGTAAAAGCTTAGAAAATACTTCACATCAAATTTCCTCAACTAGAAAAGGTAGGAATGCTTAAAGTATCATGATGATGAGGGATATTATGCAAAATATGTTTATGAGAATGCATGTGAATGGTTTTTATAGGAGATGAAAGGGTTATCAGTGGGGAAAGAACCATGGGTAAGGGAAGGTCCATGGGTGAAGGATTCATAGGTGAAGGAATAAGAGGTAAAGAAGGGAACACATGAGGATATGGAGCCACAAGAGGTAGAAACATGGGGGAAGAAGGGGAAGCCTTCTTATGAGAAAAACCTATGTGAATAATGGTAGAAGGTGCAGGAATGGTTAGGATGTGATCCTTGAGATGGTACTAAAGGATGCAAAAATAATTAGTGTGATGTGTGTCACATTAGTACCATATATAATATACCTCTTCATACTTAGGAATATACTCAAGTAATACTTTCATGGAAGGTATAGCCTTATTTGAGGACTGATGAGCAATAGGATACAAAGTGTTGATATATTATCACAGCTTGAAATAATGCATGGATGAATAGTTATCTATGTTGTAGAAGCAACATATATGCTTATGAGTAGTCTTGGTAGGTGTACTCATAGGAGGAGGGGAAACCAAAGTTGAGGGAGCTTTGTATAGGGAACAATATCTAGTCCAATGACTAGGAACTTTATGAATGTCACAATAAGGATGATCAACCAATTTGGTGGGTGAAAGAGCTATCTATGGTAAAGTTATTAAACCATCACAAAGATAAGATGGGGTCAATGGAGAGATTAGAAAAGGATCTACAGAAGGAGCAATGGAATCATAAGTATGAAGAGAATCAACTAGAGTGAGAATGGGAATGGGATCTAAACTGGGCTCTATTGAAGGAGGGGCAGGGTCTATAAAGGCTAAAGGACAATCACACACATCTCAGGGATAAGTAGACTATAGGGGTTATGGTATAAAAAAGTGATATGGCTTAGTCATAGCATGATCTATAATCATACTCCTATGAGGTTATTTAGAAATTGAAGGAGTTCATATCATATTTACCCTATAATAAAGAGCAAAAATGCTAAAATTAGGAGTGATATAAGATAGAACATAATAATATATACTAAAATAATGAAGCAAAGAGGAATGATAATGAATAATCTCAACATCTCAATCTTGAATGAGACCTCCTAAGAATGGATCATCTAAGGTATAACCATCATCATAATCAACTATATGAAAATCAATGGCATAAGTAAGGATGACTTTGTCATCTAGTGTGGCATGATGAATGGAATGTCAAGTCTTAGTTAAGATAATGGGGATTCCATCACAAGGTGGTTGATGAGAACAAGGTTGCAAAGAAGTACGAAGCTGAGAGATAAGATGAGGTGAGATATCAGAAGTTTTAATCTTGAGATTGATCTCATCAAGCTCATCATCATCATAATCTAAGAGGTTTGATGGAATATTCCTAGTGAGTTCGGTATGACCATTGTAAACTTGAGTGTAATTTGTAAGAAAGTTAAATCATTGAGATTCACTAAATAGAATGTTTGGCAAGGGTTCATGAGTAAGAATTTTGAATACACCCCAGTCTTAGAATTATTTGAAATTCTAAGGATTGGTGTCACCCTGAATCATATAGATGGCTACATTATGAGGAAATTTTATGCATTGGCAAGTGGAAGAGGCAACTTATCTCATATGATGAGTTCATGGCCTACCAATAAAAACGTTGTAAGATAGAGGAAAGTTAAATATCATCACCTTCACATGAACAATGATAGGTGGGATGATAATAGGGATCCACACACAACCTAAAGGAGGAATTTTCCTTCGATCATATCCTTGACATGTGTTGTGTGTGGATTTAAGATTTCATTTAGAATATCCAAGGGTTTTGATAAAAATCAAGAGAAGAAACACAAGTGATGGAACACTCATCAATAAAAGCATGCTTGACTTGGATATCACCAATTTGGACACTAATGAATAGAGGAGGATCATCTACATGAAGCAAAATCTCATCAAGAATCATGGAAGTAATGTGAAATTTGAGGGAGAGAGAAGTATCCATTATTTAATCAGCATGTATGGAAATATCTTATTACTTTGTCAAAATATTATCTTCAGATCCAGATAAGGTTGATTTGTGTATTTCTAGGGGAAGATGAGTGATGTTCATTTCTAGAAAAGGATGTATAATATGGTTACGATGATGTGGAAAAGTCCAAATAAGTTTAATAAATAGGATTTGGGATGGGATATTAGTGTATTTTTTGTTGGAAAGAGGTGTATAGTGTTAAAAGAGGTCTTTAAAAAGGGGAGTTGAAGTACATGTGAATTTATGTTGATAAGAGGTAGAATGTTTAATAAGAAGGAAAGTCTATAGATTATATTGAGAAGATGGAGTAGTTGATGTAGGTTGGGTTTGAGAATTATTATAAGAAGTGTTAATAGAAGTTTGAGTGTCATTAGTGTTAGTTAAAAAATATGAAGGGATGGTAGAAATAAAATGGGAAGCATTATCCAAGGGAGGTGTTGGAATTGGTTCATTAAAATATATAAGGTCTTCTTTCCCCAACTCATTTAAATGAATTGAATAAGAATCTTGGATAACATGATGTATATGACACAATGGGGGGGGGTGTAGATGGGTTGAGAATCAATGAAATCAACCACCCTTCGCATGTTAGTCATATTAGCCAAATTTTATTCAAGATTTGGGTCAATAAAAATGTTAACATTATTGGTATAAGTGTGGTCTTATCTTGGGTATATTAGTGATTTGGAAGAGGATATTTATATATGGCCAAATGATAATTACCTTGATTCAAAGATTGAGATTTAATATGTGTTTCATGGGATTTTAAAGAAATGTCATAGGGTTGTTGGAATTTATGAATGATAAAATCATGGTTAAAATTGGGACCAAGAATAAAATCCATGGTCAAATTATGAAGCTACCTACATGTCTCATGAGAATGACCCCAACTAGCATTAAACCAAAAACTTTATTGGGATCATACCAATATTTCATAGGACAAGTGAGATCAAGTTCTCATGGGATAGGCCTTAGTAGATGTTTTAGTAATTATATTGAGGATAAAGGTTTGTGAAGATTGATGTTATTGGTTAAATAGAAATGAGTATTGGTGATATGGTTAGGATGTGAAGCTTGTTCCAAAGATTGGATATGAACAATAGCTTGAATAGTGTAAATGGTACCATAAGAGTTCATAACACCATCATTGGTGGCATGATGATTATTATTTTAACTAACATATGAGTATCCATAGAAGTTTGGGATGGATATAATTGATGCATAAATAAATCTTGATGCTTAGCTTGGTCAATTGCCTCCTTCAAAGTACGTGAAGAGAGATTCTAGACCCGTATTGTAACTTGGGAAAAAGAGCATTGGTAAAGAGATAGAAAAGGTTATTATCTACCATATTATGTTTGCATTTTTTAGACAAAGTCTTCCATCATTTAACAAAATCTTGGGCAGTTTTGGTCTCAAGTTGCTTACAATTGATAAAATGGGCCAAGGTATTCTTAGGAATATCACTAGTTTGGAACTCTTGGAATAGAGCATTGACTAAATATTCCAAACTAGTAGAATAATGAGTTTTAAATTGGTTATACCAATATAAATCATCACCCATGAGATTTTTGGATAATAAATTAGTAGTGGAAAAGGTATTTAGTTTGACCCGATCTTTATATAGATTTCCAAATGTTTTTAAATGAAGAGTAGGATTGATTGACCCATTGTAAGAAATGGTATGGGTGATACCTCCTATATAGATATTAAAAAATTTAGATGTAAGAGGCTCATTTTGAAGGTGTTTGATTGTCTTGTTGAAAAGAGGAGGTTGAGGGATAAGACTACCATGGGCATCCCAAATAAGAGGTGGGTGAACATTTTGGTTATGCATGCCTCATGGCATCTATTGAGGGTGGGTTTAAAGATGGATAAGTTGATTTTGCATTTGTATCATTTGATTTGCATTGTTAGATTGAAAATCATTAATTTGATTAAGAGTTTGTAATAGGATTTGATGGTTTTGATTTGCATTGTTGTCATTGATTGAAGCATTAGAATTGGTATTAGTGGCTTGAGTACCACTATGAGTGTTAGTAGGAGCATGAGAAGAGTTGTTAGTGAGGCACTAGTGGCATAATTTACTTGTATGTTAAAATATGGACTAGTAAAGAGATGACAAGAATCAATACTAGAGGAATGGTTACCATGGGTATCAAATGATGCACTAGTGGAAGAATTGAGGAGAGTGGGTATTGAAAAAACCCACTAGGTATAAAACCTACCATGTTAGTAGAGATACTAGGCATAAAGGTAGAGGAAGTCAAAGAAGAAGTCATGGTATGAGAAGGGGTAAAAATAGAGGAAAAAGGATAAGAAACAAATAAGATAGTATCCTAAAATCCATGTGATAATTTTGGAAAAGGTGAATGAGGATCTTCAATTTGACTACTTATCATGAGTTGGTAAATAGTAAAAGGATCATTTCCTCGTGTTGAGGAAATTCAGAGATGAAGAACAACATTTTTGGTATATACTCTAATTCAAGTTGATCTTCAAGTGTTAAGAGAGGATTGTGAAGTGAAGAGGAATGAGGAAGGGTCCCATAATTTTTTGTGTGAGTGGCTATATGAACATTGATTTCATCCAAGATAAGAGCCATAATCTATTTATAAGACTACCTATTAGGATTGGTAAGACTCATCACATCCATTAAACTCAACTCAATGTTGCCTTCAAACAAGAAGTTCATGATGAAGGAGAGTGATTAGATAAGCTAAAGGTGATGCAAAAAAAGGAAATACAAAGGGCCAAATAAGAGTACAGAGTTGACTGGGTCGACCTAGTATTGAAAAAAAGGTTTGAAAATTAGGGAAACAAGGATACAGAGTTGATAGTGTCAACTTATTACTATATCTTGAGAGATAGAAAAGAATACTAGGATATCTAGGTTGACTCAGTACTACATGTAGGGGAACATAAATTTTGTAAGAAACTATGTCAAATAGAATGACAATTTACTAAAATAGGGAAAAAAATTCAATGTACTTTTAAAGAAAGAAATGAAAGTAAACACATAATCAATTAGGTCAATGAGGATAATCCAATTGAGGCACACAACACAAAACCTTTCACCAAAACTAGCTAATGCAAGATTTTGTAATATAACATACAATGAGTAAAGATCAAGTAGTCAACTGAAAAGTAAATGCTAACTAAGTGGTCATCTCAATGTTGTTAGATTATTAGATTGTTATTTTAAATGTGATAAGGAAGTTGGATAAAAATAGGGAATTTAAAATCAATATATGAATGGTTTCAAGACATTTAGGCTGAAAGAGATCTATGTTGGCAATGGTATTGGCTTAGTATTGGGGCCTAGCCCCTAAATTCACAATAATGTAGTGATAAGGTTATTGGGTTCTTTTCTAATATATATTATGCACCATGTGTTTATACTTGGCCAAAAAACTAAGTCAGCTTCCCCATTGGTGATGAAATCCAAGTAAGTAGGCCTTGGGTAGATAGATGTTGAAATGAATTTTGAAATTATGTGATTTAGTAGTGTGTGCAAGAAAGATAAAAATAGTGAAACTAAATAGTATATTAAAAAACTGCCTAATTAGACTATGTGATCTACTCTAAGCATGCAAAAAAGTGAAAGTGAAAGTGTGAAGTACTTACTATCATATAGATGTTAATTTCTAATTTTTCGATGATAGTGTATGCAGACATTATAGAATAGAGTTGACAGTGTCACTACTATATTACAGAAGCAAGGGTCTTTAAGAACTATGTCAATAGGGTTAACCTAGTCTTTCAGATAGAATATAGAACTAGATCGACCAGGTTAACCTAGTTTGTTGTATGATGGTAGTTTTAAAGACTAAAAACTATGTAAAACAAAATTGTAACAAAGAACTAAAATGAAAGAGAGAGAAAGAGAGAGAGGAACCTTGGTGGGTTGGAAGATGCTTAGGAATGTGAGATTGTTTTTGATGTGCCTTAAATGTTACTTTCAAAATTTTCCAATTGTGTCTACTAGGTTGGCATAGTTTTTAAATTACTTATTTTTTGAAACATGTGAAGATGACTATATTGACCTATTAAACCTACTATGTTTTTTATAAGATGTCTATAATACTACATTGGCCTGGTTAACCTAGTATGTTTTCTAGAAGTTGAATAAGAGTATTATGTTGACTTGTTCGACCTAGTAGCCTATTTAGGAGTGAAAAAGAGTATTGTGTCAACCTGTTTGATCTAGTAACCTATATATGATGAAGACCTACACAAAAAGAATGGAGTCATTTTGATGCAACTGTGTATTAAACCTACACACAAAATTTAATAACTATATCGTCCCTATAAACCTATTATCATAAATATAGAAAAATAATAAATAAAATGATAGAAGATGAAAAACATGAAAATAAAACTTGTAAGTGTTAGATTCATGTTGGGTTCACCAGAATGTATGTAATCAGAAATGCATCATGTCTATAAACCGATCCTAACTTAGAGAAGATAGATCATACTTATACTTCTGACTAGGGATACATTATATAATTGATAACATGATGAATATATGGATCTACTAGACCCAATTAGGGGATATCTTATCACAAAATAATACTAAGGAGGGTTATAAATCCTCCACTCAAGCACAATGATGAAATAACCCTAAATAAGACCTATGTTTTCATATTCACTATATAAATAACAAATGAAGAAAATAAATTTAATCTAGTGCTCAGCAAAGCTTGTGGCACAAAGTTGAGGTAATAAAAACTATAAGTAAACATGCATAAAAGACATATACTCATGTTAATGTATATGAAATCCTAATGCATGGAATATAATTACAAATGCATATCTATCTACTCTTACAAAGGACGAACAAATCTATGAATACTTACCTTTGAAGATGAACTTACAGAGCCTCAATCTCTCCCTTGGCCAAGGTGATTCACAAGAGGTTTTTATGGTATGTAAGGATGATAAGGATAAATCAACTCTAGGATACACAACCTATCAATTCATCCAAAAGACTTCTCCACAAGACAAGATCTGTATCTCCAAAGAAAGTGTGAAACCCTAAGCTTGTTCTTTAAGTAAAATGGTGGATAAGTAGATGAAAAATAGATCTTACTTATTCTTATCTTTAATAAATTATGGTGAAATAATCTTGTATAAATAGGTGTATTTAACCCTAATCCCTTATGAAAGTTTCAACTGATAGAGTCGACCTTGTCAACCTAGTATTATTATTGAATAAATTGACTAGGTCATAGGCTAGGTCATCCAAGAGCCAACATAGACCCTAAATGAATTTCACCAATAAGAGTACAAGGTCGACCCAGTCAACCTAGCATTATAAACTATCAAAAGGGGTTTTAGGTTAAGAAAAGGGGGATAATAGGTTAGAAATGGCTAGAGGAGTGTGCAAAAGAGAAGAACAAGCTTAGGGGAATGGTTTTCAGGAGACAAGTGTATAGATAAAAAGTGGTAAAAGGGACAAAAATATTGTAAAGGACAAATGGTCTACCCACCCCTTTCCTGGTGCACCTTTTAAGGCATGCACTCAGAGAGATTGAGACTCGATGGGTTCTTATAAGATAGGGTGTTAGTAATTGATAAAAGTTTGGAAATACTATGGTTATACACTTAGTTTCTAGGTTTTGCATGTGTGTGGCACTCTAATAGGGCATGTGAATATGTTAGGTTGAATTAGAATAAAATAAACCCCAACAAAAGCATTTAAAAATTAGGTATGCAATAAAATCTATAAAAGCTGATATCAAATCCATAGGGTGTACAATGCCACTTGTTACAATAAAAATAAGTAAATAGTTTTATTTTAAAAATGGGATGTGATGGTTTTCTAGGTTCTTATTTCCTTGCCACTAAAACCTTATTATGCTATTAGATTTGTTATAGTTATTTCAAGATTATTGAAAAATCAAGAAAAAATTTCTTTTGTCATTTAAATCACCAACACTTAGGAATCAAAATATTAATTAATTGTAATTTTACTATTTTACATATGAATAGGCTTAATAAAATGTGTATGGGTAGGTGTATTTCATTTTAATGTAAAACTAAATTCCCATTTAAAACAACTTCTAATGTTTCCCCTACCAACCCCACACAACATACAAAACCAAAATAAATATCTTAAATATATCTTTAAGAAATATCGATAAATATAAAAATCAAAGTGTATATCTTAGATTTGTTTCATACTACACTAATTAATGTATGTGTTATCTTATTTATAATTATTTTTTTGATTGGTGATGGATAACCTCAATCTAGCTACACCAATATGTTAGGATAAAACACCTCTTTTTGGAATAAAAGAGATACATACTCCACTATATACCCAATATAATATGATTTTCATATGATAATAAAATGGATGTCAATTTTAAGATGAAGTGAAATTTTTTTTCTGGTATATAAATATAAATCTCTAAAGATGATGTGAATAAATTAAACTTAATTCAAAATCACTCCATGATGCTATGATAATGTAACATGTACATATTATATAACATGTACACATTACATAATGCATAAGTGTTATGTAACATGGATGCATTATTTACATTTTTAATTCAAACCAAAGCCTTTTGGCTTGAAAATGACTTATATTCTTGAGCCAAAGGTTTGAACATGTTAACATAGCCGAATTTGAGATTTTTGATGAAAAACAAAAAATTCAACTTCCATTTATAAATACACCATGAATTTAAATGATAAAATTCATAAATCTATAACAATGATGAAGATAATTCTCTCCTCTTTCCAAATATATGATTTTTATAGTTTTTGGACTATTGTAAGGTTTCAATCTATGTTGATTTGTAGCTATATATTTTTTAGGCCACTACATGCCACAAATTTACATGCCTATATATGTTTGTGTATCTTTTTATTCATTTATCCAAATGAATAAAATTATATGTATGGCTAAAAAATATGTATAATTCTACACACATTAAAAAAAATCTAGTTTTCATTTTTTCTAAGGTAGTTAGGGTAGGTCGTGTGGCCAACTATTCATTTTTTATCATATTTTAAAATCTATTACTTGTAAAATTATTAAAAAAATATATCCATTAAAAAATTATTAAAAAATATAGGTTAAAAAATATATGATATTATCTAAATCTTCACCAAATGGTTTAAAAAAATATTAAACGATGCTCAAAAAATGCAGGGTAACACGACTAGCTATATGCTCTATTTTCCTTAAAAAAGAGGAGTTCTTATTTAAATTTTTGATTTTTGACCTAATTATACTTAACTAATTTTGAAACAAAATATTTTTTTGGAAACTATACTTAAAAGTGTTCAATTCATGTTCTCACACCATCCTCAAATTTTGAGTATAGCCATCTCAAATTATCTATAGAAGTTTAGATTTTTCAATTTTTAGGAGAAACATATCCATGGGTATGCCCCTTTTTTCCCTCAACTTTGCACACTTTCCCTCAACTTTGCACACTTACCCCAATGTATTTCCCCAATCAAGGATAAATTAATGTGTTGTATAATGTGCACATGATGTTTGTGAATGAATGGGAATTTCAATGATAATTTGGTTCAATTTGTGCATTATTATAGGAAGTCATTTTGAAGTGTAATTTCAACATGGAAGTGGTGAAAATTGAGTGTGTACAGATATTATGAGATACAATTTACATGCATATTTTGAGGTTTAATAGGTTTAAAAATCCAATAACTATTGTTATATCTCAAAATGTCACCCTATAAGAGGGTGATTCAATCCCTCTCAACTTGACCTATGCAATGGGATTGAATCTAGGTTGTGGGTGACCTCTAATTGAGTCAAACCTATAGATTTGGGATAAGTCCCAAAATAAAAAATCTAAACTTGTTGTGTTTTGGAGAGTATTTGTAAATTACAATATATTTTTAAATATTTTACATTTTAAATTTACTATACACTCTATAAGTTTTTAAATTTTTTGGACCCCCTTTAAGGGGAAATTATTTTGGGTTGATTTTGCCCATGGTTTTGGTACCCATTATTTTTTAATACCACTTTGTTGATGTGTTATTTATAGATGGATATTTCGTAGGTAATACGTAATGAGAACAAGGGTTTGAGAAAGAAGAACAAAGTGTGTGAATTTAGGTGTGCATTTAGGAGGGTTTGTTAAACACAGCTTCAAACATTATTTGTGCATTGTAAATATGAAGATTGATCTGAGAGTGGTTTGTACTCTTGTGGATTATAATAAAATATGAGCAAGTGTTTCTTGGTAGATGTAGGCCACATTTTTTGAACCATGTTCAATTTGGTCTTTTTATTATGTATTTTATTTATATTCTTTTTGTATTTCTATTTATATCTATTATTACGTTTTTGTGAAATTATTCCACATCAATTTTTGTATTTATTCCTAACAACTGGTATTAGAGCTTCAAGTTGTATTTTTTGAAGTATTTAATTGTGGAAGGGTTATTAGTTTAAGTGAGAGATATGGATGATGATCACAGATCAAAGGTTGAAAAGTTCAATGGAAAAAAATATGGTCTATGGAAGAAGATCAGATAGAGGATTGCCTCTATCAGAAGGACCTCCATGCTTTGATAGGAGGAAAAGTAAAGCAACTAGTGAGTATGCCAGATGATGCTTGAGAGATACTTGATATGAAATCCCTTGGGGTCAATAGGTTATGCCTTGCATCTTTGGTTGAGTTTAATATATCATAGGAGAAGACCATAGAAGGTCTCATGAATGCATTAGGGAAGTTATATGAGAAACCCTTTGCTTCAAATAAAATATTTCTAATGAAAAAGTTATTTAATATGAATATGTCTAAAAATGGTTCAATTCCTGATCATCTAAATAAATTAAATATGGTTGTGAGTATGTTAAATTTAGTAAAAATTGATTTTGATGATGAAGTTAGGGCTTTTCTTATTTTGTGTTCCTTACCATAGAGTTAGAATATCCTAGTAATGGTTGTGAGCAACTCGGTCTCTAATAATGCCAAATTGAAGTTTGAGGATGTAATAGGAGTAATTCTTAGTGAAGAAATATGATGGAAAAGCTCTAGGGAGACTTCTACTTCAGGTGATGCTTTGGAAGTGGAGAGTAGAGGGAGACAAAAGTTTAGATAAAAAGGAAAGTGTGAAAAGTCAAATGGAGCTAGAAGGTCAAAATCAAGGGCTAGGATGGTATGTTGTCACTATGGAAAGGCTGGGCATGTGAAGAAAGATTTTTAGTCTCTTCAAAATAAGAATAAAAATTAGAAAGACACCAAGGAGGTGAATGTGGCAACAAGTAATGTTTGTTAGGGTGAATTAATTCTCTCCATTGATAATATTACTAAGTCTTGGGTTTTAGACTCTGGGGCTTATTTTCATGCTAACCATATAGGCATTATTTTATTGATTATGTTTAAGAGGATTTTGGACATGTTTACCTTGGTAATGATGAGCCTTACATTATAGTAAGAAAATGAAGTCTTCATATCAAGATGTAGAATAGGAACACTTGGATACTAAAGGATGTCAGGCATGTGCCTAAGTTGAGATGAAATTTGGTATCTGCAAGATAACTAGGTAGTGAAGGTTGTATGGTTACATTTACATTGAATTATTGAAAGGTGACCAAGGGTGCTCTTGTACTAGCAAGAGGTGAGAAGTTTGGTACCCTGTATTTATCAAGTAGAGCTGATTATTGTAATTTAGTTGTTGTAGATATAGATGCAACTTTATGGCATAATAAGCTCAGTCACATGAGCCAAAAGGGTATGTAAATTTTTAAGAATCAGTTATCTAGATTAAAAGGGTCTGATTTAGATTTCTATGAATAATGCATGTATGGAAAACATAAAATGGTAAATTTTCTCAAGATTGGACCTATGAGGAAGGATAATAAGTTCGAACTAGTTCATTCATATGTATAGGGGCTGGCTCAAGTATATTTTATTAGTGGGTCATCTTTAATGTCACTTTTATTGATGATGTAACTAGGAAAGTTTAGGTGTATGGCATTAGGATAAAATATGATGTGTTTGATACATTTAAAAGATGGAAATATTTGGTTGAGAATGAAACAAGTCTCAAGTTAAAATGTTTTAGGTTAGATAATGGTGGGGAATATTATACAAATGCATTTTTTGATTATTTTTCAAGGAAAGGACTTCATAGATAGAGTATGGATCCAAGAAATCCATAGAAAAATGCAGTGTCAAAAAGGATGAATAGGATTATCATCGAGTGTGTTAAGAGCATGAGGTTGCATGCAAAACTGCCTCTTCAATTTTGGGAAGAAGCAATAAACATGGTTGTATATCTCATAAATAGAGGTCCTTTATCTACTTTGGATGGAGGCATACCTAAGGAATATTGGTTTAGTAAGAATGTTGATTTTTCATTCCTTATAATATTTAGCTATGAATCTTTCATTTATATTGATAAGGATGATAGGACCAAGTTAGAGGCTAAGTATGAAAATGCACTTTTATTGTCTATGGCGAGGATGACTTTGGTTTCCATATTTGGAGTCTTAAGGACAAGAAAATATTTAGTTCTAAGGATGTTGTATTTAACGAAAAAGTCATGTATAAACATCATTTTTAAGATCAAAAAGATGAATCTAGAAAAGAGTACATAGTACTGGAGGACATTGTAGATGATGAAGTATCTAAGCAACCAACCAGTTCAGGCACCTAATCCACAATAACCCCAAACTCCTATGGTGAGAAAGTATTCTAGGGTAAGAAGGGAACATAATTTTTTTTCTCCATCTCTTAATTATTTATTAATCACTAATAATGGAGATCTATATTTCTTTAAAGAAGCAATTCATGTAAATGTCAAGAAGTGGGAGCAAGTTATGAATGATGAGCATCAATCTCTCATGGAAAATCAGACTTGGTGTTTAGTAAACCCACCTGAAGATAAGAGAGTATTGTAGAACAAGTGGGTGTATAGAGTTAAAGAAGATGATGGAGGTAAGAAACGGTACAAGTCCCGGTTGGTGGTAAATGGATTTGCACAAAAGAAGGGAACTGATTTTGATGAGATTTTTTCCCTAGTGGTAAAGAGTGGGATAATGGTAGTGAAAGACTTGCACTTAGAGAAACTAGATTTAAATATTATGTTCCTTTATGGTGATTTAGAGGAGGACTTGTATATGGAGCAGACATAGGGTTATGAGGTCATAGGGAAGAACATGGTGTATAAATTGAAGAAGATCTTGTATGGCCTGAAACAAGCTCCACGATAGTGGTACATGAAATTTTATAGTTTTACAATGGAGTAGGGATACTCCAAGTGTCATTCAAACCATTGCATATATATCAAGAAATTTTATTATGGTGATTACATTATCCTTTGTCTGTATGTGGATGGCATGTTGGTTGCAGTTAAGAACATGTAGGAAATAAAGGTACTCAAGGAATAACTTAGTAATTCCTTTTCTATGAAGGATTGAGGAGCAAAAAAAAAATTCTAGGTGTGAGAATAACTTAGGATAGGAAGGAATGAAATCTAAATTTATCCCAAAAAGAGTACATCAAAAATGTCCTAGAGAGGTTTAATATGCAGGATGCTAAACCTATCAGGACTCCTTTGGCAAGTCATTTCAATTTATCAAAGGAAAATTATTTGAAGACGTAGGAGGAGAGAATCCAGATGTCACATTTACCTTACTCATAAGCTATTGGTAGCTTAATGTATGTCATGGTGTGTACTAAGCTAGATATTTCCCATGCAATGGGAGTAGTAAGTAGGTACATGAATGATCTATGTAGAGAACACTAGAAGGTAGCGAAGTGGATCCTTTGATATTTAAGAGGGACCATGGGGATAGTTTTAAGCTATGGTGGATTGGAAACCAATTTTAATGGTTATGTAGATTTGTACATGGCTAGATATTTATATAGTAGGATGATTACAATAGGATATGTATTTACTGTAGGTGACATAGTGGTGAGCTGGATTTCATGACTATAGAAACTTGTGGCTTTGTCAACCATAGAGGTTGAGTATGTTTCTACCATAGAGGTAATCAACTAAATGATTTGGTTAAAATAGTTTCTTTTGAATATTTGGGGCATAAATAAGAGAAAGGAAAGATATATAGTGATATTCAGAGTTCTATACATCTAACAAAGAACTCTGCTTTCCACTCTATGATGAAGAATATATAGCTGAGGTACCATTTCACCAAGATATCTTTGGAGGAATAGATGTTAAATCTAGAGAATATTCATACCAGTCATAATCCTAAAGACATGATGACTAAGATGGTCACTAGGGAGAAACTAAAGCTATGTTTAGTTTCAATTGGATGTCATAGTTGATAGTGAAGGGTTGAAAATCTTTATTAGAGGAAATCAGGCTCTAAGTGGTATATTGTTGTGTTATCGAGACTATTTCTAAATTATAATGTATTTTAAAACACCATCATTTTAAATATACTATACGCTGTTAATGGGAAACCATTTTGGGTTGACTTTGCCCATGGTTTTGGTACCTATTATTTTATAATACCGATTTGTTGATGTGTTATGTATAGATGGATATTTCATAGGTAATACATCATGAGAAAAAATATTTGAGAATGAATAATAGAGTGTGTGAATTTAGGTGTGAATTTAGGAGGGTTTATTGAGCACAACTCCAAACAATATTTGTGCATTTGTAATTGTGAAGACTGATCTGAGAGTGGTTTATACTCTCATGGCTTGTCATAAAATTTGAGTAAGTGTATCTTGGTATATTTATCACACATTGGGTGAACCATGTTGAATAGGGTCTTCTTATTGTGCATTTTATTTTCTATTCTTTTTACATCTATGTTTATATCTATTATTATGATAATGTGAAATTGTTTTGCATCAATTTTTGAATTTATTCCTAATTAAAACTAATACAACCACTTTATTTGACATGAAAAAGGTAAATAAGAGTACTAATCTAACAAAAACAACTTGGAGGTGATGCAAAAAAACATGAAAATCCATAACTTGTTGAAGATGCACTATGAAATATCAATTTGTAATCTGATTATGCTACTCTAAATAACCCCTATCACACTAGTGTTTTAATACTGAAAGGTTTAGATGATTACATGAGTACTATAATGATCAACCAAGAGGTTATAATGGAAACACTAATGAATTATAAGTTTTATAAACAAACAAACAAAGTAGAACACTTCATATGGCCTATGAAAGGCAAAAAACTTGCATAAGGCATGAAACATGAAGGACAAATGTAAATGATATGACTATCACTAAACACTCATTAATATAACATCTTAAAAATAAATATTTTCAAGATATAAGTAGAACATCCATATTTAATTCACTTTAATAGGCAAGTACAAATCTTAATTTTGTTAGGGCTTCACCATACAAAATGTGTGGATCCCAAACTTAGCCAAAAATTGCTGCTCAGAGAGAGAGAGAGAGAGAGAGAGAGAGAGAGAGAGAGAGAGAGAGACGAGAGAGAGAGAGAGAGAGATGAGAGAGAGAGAGAGAGAGAGAGAGAGAGAGAGAGAGAGAGAGAGAGAGAGAGAGGAGAGAGAGGAAGAGAGAGAGAGAGAGAGAGAGAGAGAGATAGATGATGAGTGAAAATTGTTAAGAATGAGAGAACCAATTACAAAAAAGGAAGAGTTATGAAAATAGTCCATCTAGCTTTCTATGCCATGTGTTGACCCCCTAAAGATGCTCAATCCTTTCAAGTGGCATAGGAGTTACAATGTGGCTTGACACCTTGACTAGAATCTTAAAAACTCCTTGCATTAAAATAGTGAAAAATAGACCTTCCAACCATATATTCACCTTAAATGGATCTAAAAAAAACTCATTGAACATCTACCATGCTTTAGGAAACTCCTCTAACCTACCATTCTATCAATTATATGCATAAGTGCCTTATAACTCTCTATGTATGAGAGTTGTACGAATGACATTGATAAAATAAGGGCATATTATAGGACCCTATATGTCCTTATAATTCCATACCGAATTTCATCTTCAAACTCTAAGTAGAGACCCATTATTTTCCTTTTCTTGTGCCAATTAGACCTAATTAGGCCTCCTTACTTTCGACCCTATTTTATTTCTACATACTTTAGCCACACATGTTAAATAACCAAAATATGTGATTAACTTTACATATTCCATCTCCAACCTCCATATCAATTTTAAGGTCTTGAGACTCTATGGAGGTATGGAAACCAAGAAATGGCCTTACCACCTAGTCTCATTTTGAGATTGACTTGAAAAATGGGCTTAGTTTGATCATTTAAAGAATCTCCTATGATTTTTTTTTGTAATTAAATGGATAGGACAAGCCCAAATTACCTCATCACATGATTTGGAATCTCTCCCCTTCTTATAACACCTATAAAACATAAAAAACATGTATTTTAGGTAGTTTGTACAATAGTCTATACAAATGAATTACATAGACAGAACCTCCTTATAGTAATAAATAACATAAAATAGGTTTAAGGATAAAATAGTGTAATTTTATGTGCATTTGAGCTCTTTTTATCATGATTGGTCACTATTAGGGTTTAAGAGAGGTTTTAGACATGTTTTAGGTATTAAGAATTATTCATAAATAAAATATCATAAAATGACCTCCTTACACTTGGAAAACCCTACTAGTATACCCCATTAAACTAATTCAAAAGGCTCAAACTCCCATGAAAATTTTGAAAAATGATATGAGCATCTGAAGTTGCTCTTCAAATGGCTTACTTAGCATTTTTGGCATTAAAGAGAGCTCTACTTTGAGTTCTGGGTCTTGAAATGAATTCCCACTAGTGTGAGAGGTTAAGAAACCTCTATAAAAACAATATCAATTATTCCAAATTCTTTATAAGTCTTCATTACCCCTCTATATCAATCTAGTATACTGGTCATGGCTTTTGGAGTTTAAGTTTGCTCTCTCTTTATTAGACCTCAAGGGCCTTGGAGTTAAAAATGTTGTTTTTTCACCTAAGAATGGGTTTATACCTATTTTATGACTTTTTACTACCCTCAATATCAATTCATGAGGTTTGATAACTTATTTCATTCCCTTAGAACTCAAGTGGATCTCTAGTTCTCATGGTTGCCCTTGCCCAAAGAGTGGGCAAGGTCTGAAGCAAAATAGTGGATATGTCCACTACTGGTATGACCTTGGATATACCATGGAAAATTAAATATACTCATTAACACAAAATATACCAAATTAAAAATATTATTCATGCTTTTATAGTCATTAACACATCATTTTCCTTCATGACTAGACTAGGCTGTGTGGATTTTTTATTTCATTGTGTCTATGCCTGAGTTTTTCCTTTGTCACACATATATTTGGGTTTTAGAGTGATATTGATGTTTTTATGATGTTTTTAAAACATTTATATATTATTATTCCCATTCCAAGTCTCTTCAAAATCCTTATAACCTATCAAAGCATTGTACCTTCATATTTCTTCCTAGTTCACACTTGCACACACAATGGCTATAGGTGACAGTTGGGAGAAATTAAGATTTCATGGAACTAATAAGTAGTTTGAAACCCTTGGATTGTTAAAATCACATATAATTATTTTTTCCTTCATCACATTATCTTTTCACAACCATTTTGTCTCTTCATTTATGCCTTACATAGTCAACAAGACTAGACACTAGGTCTGGTTGTGTATGACAATGTTTCCTTATTCAAATGAGTTTGAAACTCATCATTATTCATTTTAGGTTGAAAATTATCATAATTGGTCCCCTAAAGATTCCATTACTCTTTATTTAAGTATTTTATTTGGATTCAATCCTCTCAAACACTCACTTTACCATTCTCTTAAGCCTATAGTCAGTCTACGCTCTCTCTTTGTTGTGTGTGTTTTGAGAGGTTCTCATGACTGCATACCTTATATCTTAGGTATTCACCTCATTAAATACCAAAATTAAAATGGTATATGGACTTTAATATAGTCTTCAATTAGTTATAAATAACCATTCAATATCCTTGTCTCTTACTTAGGCTTAGGGACTAAGTTAACCTTTCAAAAGGCCTATAACTACATATTAGGGTTTGTGATTGCACTTTTATGTTTAGAACCTATACTCCTTTCACTTCACTTAAACCCTTAAAAATTCATTAAATTAGTTAAAATATTATCAGTTCAAAACATCTCCTCATACATACATTGTACTTTGAGTTTTGATCCTTTGGTCTAACTATCTATCAAACACCTATAGGTGTCTCTCTTAGGACATTGACTATATGCTTTACATTAGAACCCTTTCCACTCACTAACAAACCTATTAAATGTTATTGAATATTATTTTAAGTTCTCATTTAGTTTTAAAACCCATTCAAATGTCTTTGTCATCTCCCTTTAAATGCACCTATAGACAAGTCCATGTTATATAGCCTGTATGTACCCATCGAGAATCAAGACTATGCATTATGGGTATACTGATCACCAATATCATCATTTATTTCAAAGAGGGATTTTAATTAAATTAATTCTCATTTGGACCAAGAAATATTTCAACACTTATTCTATTCTTGACCTAAAATTTAAGGTCAGTTTACCTTTTATTAGCCACCTATAGGGGTCTATTATGAGAGAGATTATCTCTATGTAGGTTTTTCAAGTGTTACCCTTGTCATTACTAGCCTCCAAATTCTATTGAACTAGGTTCATGATCTCAACTAGGTTCAAGCACCCTTCAAACCTCTCAATTTATTTATTCAGGTTTGAAACAACTTTTCACTACTCTTGAAGCCTATAGATGACTATTTTAGGGTCACTTGACTATATATCTTGAGTAGACCTTTTCTCAATTCATACTAATGAATATTGATTGAAAGGGATGTTCAAATTATAATTATAAATGACATTGAGGTAATGAAATGTATTCTTGAACTAATTAAGTTACTTGAGTTCCAATCTCTAACATGATTGTAGGTGTTAATTCCTTGTGTATTCATTACAAGCCTTAGTGATTTTGAACACTTACATTGATTTTTGGCTCAATGGTTATAGGTTTGGAAATTTTATTCAATATCCTAGACTCTCAATATCTCAACAACCATGTAGACCTCTTTACCAAGCACTAAGACACTTCAAGTTTGTCCATTCACTTGTATGAACTATGTAGATAATGGTTCATACAACAGGCTTTTTATATGGGTGATTGGGAGCCTTATGTTGTTCATGATTTATTGTAGTATTAAATGGATTTTATAAGATTTATATGAGTTTTAATGTGTAAATCCATGTTTTCAATACATTCTTATCATAGATTTGAATTATTGAATGCATGTTAATAGGCTTGTAGGCTTGTAGGTGCTTGAAGCATTTGTAAAGCCTTTTGTTTGAAAATGTATTTGTATTTATCACCATAATTATCCAATATTATAGTGGATAAATATTTTCTCCTTCATGTTACTATGGATTATCATTGAAATTCAATCCTAATATGATGATCAGGCCTAAAGAAGGTCATTCACATGTCATACAAGCTCCCCAAAGAGCAAGACAATTTGAGAAATGTGAAAAATAACCATATATAAGATAAATAGAACATGAATCCATGAAATAAGAGTTATTACATGAATTATGAAGTACTATATACATCTATGAATGATCACCATGAAAAAGAAAAAGCAACTTTGTAGCAAAATTATCCAAAACATCTTATATACCAAGACATTATTCTTTCCAGTGAAAGTAATTCATAGATATGATTTAAATGATAAAAACAAAATTAAAATTATATAAAATACCTATAAAAAAAACAACCTCAAAATAATTCATGTCCATTTATTTTTGATCTAGAGAAATAGGTGCAAGAATAGACCCCTCTTAGATGGATAGGCCATAGTGACCTACTGTCACTCTTAGCGATTGTTCATAAATAATAGGTCATATTTATGTAAAATAATGAAATTATTTTAAATATTATTAAGTCCCATAAAAATTTCCAAAATTTCATTTCCTAACTCTCTCTCTCTCTCCTAGCCATGCCATCCACTTCAATTTTCATTTTTAAGCTTGTGAAGGCAACAATTGAAGAGAAAAGGTGTTTGGAGTATCAAATCAACTTGAAACTTGGTTAAAAGATGGTAAATTACATGAGTTATCTCAATATACATTTATAAACCATTTCTAATTGACAACGGATCCTTCAAGGTTGTATAAGTGCCCAAAAGTGCTTAAAACTATATTTTTCTTGTTTGGGGAGTTGAAACTACAATTTTGTCAGTATATGACTAAAAATGAACATTATATGACCTATATATGACACTAAGGTCATTATAATCCCTTTTAAATGTTTTTTAATTGAATTGGAATGTCCCATTCCTCTATATGGACCAAAAAGAGGCCAAATTGACATTTTTGGAATTGTAAGTCAAATAAAGGTTAAATCATGAGAGGATGACATTAATGAAATTCATATAAATGTTTTCAATGCATTTAAACTATATTATACCTTTGACTTAGTTTTACATAACAAGACATTGTGATTGACCTCTTTGACTAGACAAGTGTCCATAAGACCAAAACTTGGACAAGGCTAAAGAAGGGAAAACATGACTATATGGGACTCTTCAAGAAAATTGTGGACCATGAAAAATCCATATGAACACCATATTAAATTTTAAATTTATATTGGTTGAGTAATTTTAAATTTGGGTTAAAATTTGGTCAATAATTTGGTGATTCACAGGGTAGCCTGCTTGCAATGCTAATGGATCAATGGCCTTATCTTCCATTGGGAAATGAAGTCAATATGAAGGTACAAATTGACACCTACATTGAAAAAAAATTGAAACTAGATGACAACAATATAAAAACCACACCAAACATGTGTCTAAAAACACTTAGAGGAAATAAACACACAAGGAAAGAAAAACAAACATGTATATGAAGCACTGAGGGAACTCAAAACCCACTCTAGTATGTACAAAGATAGAACTTACCTCAATAACATGGATTAAAGTGTACCGCATTGACTGGGATACTTGATTCTTCTCCATTTAGTCATGTCAATTGAAAGGTATTCTCTCTTTACAAGCAATGATGACGTAAGGTCCACTCCACAATGCATAAAACTTGATATGCTTACTCAGTTTGTCTCTATCAGCATCCCACTTCAAGACAAGATCTCCTTATTGATATATTCTTTATATGTATCTCTTTTCAAATTTATTCTTCACTTATGCTTGGTGATACTCCAAGGTGAGCATATCTTTATTTATTGTCTCCTCTAGGGCCATTAGTTTTGCCCATCTTATCTCCATAGGATCATTCTCCATACTCTCAAGCTTATATGCTAATTCAATGGATGGTAACTCAAGTGAGATAGGTATCCTATCTTCTCTTCCATATAAAATCATATAAGGATAATTGCCAATGTCAACCTTAGGATTGATCTTATCAGACCAAAAGGTTGTCTTGAAATTAGTATGCCAAACTCTTTGATTCTCCTCTATAGTTATTTTCATAATTCTGATTAAATTCTTGTTAGTGGACTCAACTAGCCCATTGCCTTGAGGGTAATAATGTGAAGAGGTAATCAAATAGATTCCATGTTGTAGAGCCCATTCCATTGTTCTCACTCCACTAAAATCCATGGAATTATTAGAAATTATAATTACAAGCACTCTAAACCTTGTTACTATGCTCTCATAGAAGTCAAGAACTAAAGTTTCATTAGCCTCCTTGAGATCTAATTCCTTTACCCACCTTGTGAAATATTCCATGGATATAAGTACCTATTTCTGACCACCACTATAAGGAGGATTAATCATTCCAATAAAATCAAGCCCCCATTGCATGAATGGTTGTTCAACCTGAATTGGATGAAGAGGAAGGGATATAAGTCTTTATTTTCCGACAAAAAGTGTACAACTTTGAGACCTTCTAATTGAATCATTTTCATCCTTGAATAGGTTATGACAATAGTAACCATCCCTCATTATTTTTGTAACTATGGTTCTAGGTTTAAAATGACCCCCTTCTAGTCTATCATGGAATTGTTCAAGAAATTTATCAATCTGATCTATTTCAACACACCTAAGTATCACCCCATTAATATCCATCCTAAATAATAATCAATCCACAAGGACATAAGGGATTGATTTCAATCTAAATTACCTCCTTTTTTCTTGATATAAATTCTAGGAAACTCATCTATTTGATGGAATCTCACCGTTTCTTGTGTCCAACTTAGAGGATATGAAGTTTTAGTTGTACTAGGATCTTCTTACAATGCCCCAACCACTTATTCCTTCTTTAAATATGATTCTAGGTGTTCACATAACCATCTTCCTCTTACAAGTTTGGTTTCCTTGATCTCTACATCATATTACATCACTTTTTTTATCCACCCATCTCTCTTTTCATTCAATGCTCAAGAGGAAGTCTCTTATGCTTGGGTGAGATACCATCACATGAATCTTTTTATTGGACACCATATGTCTAAATTTCTTGAGAATTCTTATCACATCTAACACTTGCTTCTCAACATAGGTATACCTTTCTTCATAGTATTCAAGTCCTTGACTAAAAAAAGATATGGGCTTCTCAACCCCTTCATCATTTTGATGCATCAACATGGAATAGATTGTATCATCATTAACAAAGGCATACAAGTAGAAATATTTAGAGAAATTAGGATTGATTAGTGTAGGTGCTTGAGCAATGTCTTGTTTAATGGCCTTAAAATTGGTCTATCATTTTTTGGTCCATTATAAAGCTTGGTGTTTCTTCAACATGATTGTTATTGGATTCATAAAAGTGGAAAATATAGGTATGAACCTTATCAAAAAGTTAATCTCCTTAAGAAAACTTTTCAAGGCTTTCTTATGCTTAGGTAGTGACAAAGATAGAATGGATTCAACCCTATTAGGATCAATGACAACTCCATACTTAGAAATAATGTACCCTAGTAACTTACCTTCATGAAAAACAAACACAAACTTCTTTGGGTTGGGAGATGCCCCATATTGCCTACACATTTCAAAAATTACCTTAGATTCTTCAAATGATCACTTGCATTCTTGGAGAAAACTATTATGTTATAAAGGTATATCAACACTATGTCATTTATCAAACCTTAGAAATCCATGTTCATGGCCATTTGGAATATCACTTACGTTAGATATCCAAAATGGCATTCTCTTTTAGGCATATGTCCTCCATTTTATAGTAAAGGTTGTCTTGTATTGATCTTCCTCTTTGACCAACACTTAGTTATACCCAAAATAACTATCTAAGAGTGAGAAACATTGAGATCCAACCATAAATTGAATTATTTATTCCATTTAAAGTAGATGATACTCATCCTTAAATGAGACTCTATTTAAGTCTCTAAATTATACACACAACTTGATTTAACCACTCTTCTTTCTCACTAGTACAAGATTGGCAACCCATGAAGAATGCTTGATAAGAAATATAATATTTGACTCAATAAACTTGGTGAGTTATTTTTTCATGAGCATATCCACATTAGGATTGATTGATCTTTGTCTTTTACTCACAAGTTTAATAATGGAATCAAGTTCTATAGTGGGTTAAGCTAATGAAGGATCAAACCCTTTGAGATCACTATACTCCTAAGCAAAGACATATTCAAATTCTCTACATAACTCAATGAATGCTACCTTTTATTCATGTGTACATACCTTACCAAGCTTGAGTAACTTATCTTTGAATATGGATACTCTCTCATGATTCTCTTCGTTTGTGGAGATGCTTACTTTTTCTTTCCTCATTTGATCACTTTCATTTAATATAATTTTAAGAGTCACCAACCCTTTAGGCAACTTGTTAGATCTTAGTTTTACAATTTGTTCAACATAATGATGTTACCACTTGGATTGATTTTTGGAAAATAACTTAGCCTCATGTTGTAAGAAACATGCTATTTATTTTTCACTTTCAAACATTTTCTAGTTTACATCATTATCTAGTATGGAAGACCTTGAAACTACCATGATGTATGACTTAAATTTTGGACTCTTGACATCATTTAGAATATCAAATTGTGCTTAAATTTAAGCCAACCTATCAACATGTTTATTTTATTCCCTTATGCCTGATTTGATGTCAAAGGCTTCAAAATATTCAATAAGGTCCCATAATTTATACTTATAAGACTTAAACAAGTTGTTTTTTAATGAACTCTTACCTATTACTTGATGCACAACTAGTTCACTATCCCCAATGGCTTCAACTTACTTGATACCTCTCTTATTTTCCCATTGAAGCCCATGTATGAGAGCCTCATATTTGGATTCATTTAAATAACAATTGAATTTGAATATAATAGTTTAGTAGTACCTTTCATTTGATGGAGAAACAAGAATCATACCAGCTCCCACACCATTCTTACTCCTTGAGCCATCAAATAAAATTCTACACACACCATCACCATCATCACTAGGATTTTAAATAGAAGGTATGGTTGTACCTTACTCATGTAAATAATAGACCCCAAGTTCAGCTTCTTCTACTTCTTTATATGGATCCAATTCATGATTTTTTGCCCCCCATTCATCTAAAAAAAGATTAGGTATGCCATCAAAAGGTGAAAGTGGTTCTTGATCATTCACTTGATCTCTCTCATCAATAATAGTTTAATTCATGTTAGATGAATTTGATACATAAGGATCCACATTAAAATTCGAAAAAAATTTAGATTTGATATTCACTTTAGCACCATATCTAGTCATAAATTCCATATAGGACCAATCTGAGGTTAATTACTCTTGAATCTTGGTGGTGAGATATCTTAACAAGTAAGAGCAAATTGAGGTGGAACATAAACAACCACTACATATTCAAAGATAAATAAAGTAGGACAAACATGAAGAGTCAATTGAAAACCTTTGATCATGCCAACCATTTTGATAGCTGATCCATCAAGTTTTAGTACTCTCTTTGAATTTGGTTCATACTTCAACTTTAGCTTATCCGCTACTTGCTTTGGCATGACTTAGCTACTTGATCCCATATCAATTATACATTTATGAAATAATGCATCTCCAACGATAGTAGAGAGGTAGAATGGAGGATGTTTATACTTTTTTTTAGTTTTGATCGGTTACCCATCCTTGGTCTTCACTTTTTTGGTCAAAACTACCCCTCTTTCACTAAGATGTCTAGATGGTGTATTGAGCTTGGAGATCTCATTTTGTAGAATAATTATTTGACAAGGTATGGATAGTGTTTCCCACATTGTAATACTTATATGAACTTTATTAATTTGCTCCAAAATATTCATAGGAGAGATGCTAACTTTAGGATCCAAAACACTACCATTAGTTTTTGTTACTTGATCTGTAGGAGAAGGTATAGAAGAAGCTTTAACATTCTAGGTTTTTTGATGTATTTGATTCATAAAGGCTACATTTTGTGTACTTGATCCTTGGTAAGATCTTATATTTGGACCACTATTTATTCCTTTAACTTCCTCAACTTTTTTAACCTTGTATTTGCAGCTATGGAACTTGGATCAACATTGATATTTCCTTGGTAGTTTAAAACACATGAGTCATCTTGATAATAGTTCATCATGGAAAAATTTGATTGATCATATCCTTGATTATTCACTTCTCAATTAGGCATCCCTTCTTGAGTCATGGAATGAATTATTTTCCATTGATCCATTTAGGCTTGATTGAATGATTCATTGGCATAAGTGGAAGGATCATGAGGTTGTTTCCATGTAGATATCTCTCCATTATCTTGTAAAAGATTGTTTTGAATAGGTATAATTGCCTTGGAAGTATAAGGAACATTGTTATTTTTTCCATTAAGATGCCTTACTTGAGTTAGTTACCTTTGTCTTTGGTATTGACCTTGAAAAGGTTGTCTAGGAGCTTGATAGGATTGTTAAGGCTAGAAAGGACCTTGATAAGACCTCCATTGTTGTTGTTTTTTCTACCTCTTAATATCTTGTATTTATTCTCTAAGAGTCTTAATCACATCATCATCTTTTTGTTTGTTTACTTGACTAGGGGAAACTTGTTTATGCTTGGGTGTGGGGATATGAGAAATGGTGGATAGGTAAGCTTGTAAATCAGGAAAAAAAGGCATGGGAGGTCTAAGAGCAAGTTTTCCATTTTGGATATGGTTGGTCTTAGCTAGTATAGCAATGCCATATGCATTTGGTAGAGTATTCCCACCCATTGATTGAATCATAACACCAATATCACTATTAAAGGCATTGAGATAGTATATAAAAACATAGTTTGATGTGGGTCCTACTAGGATTTGGATCCTATCCCATGTTTTTTGAAACCTAACATTAAAATCCTACATGGATTCATGAGGGGATTTTTTTATATTAGTAAATTGTTCGGCTAAGGACACATGGTCAATTTTGTCTTTAAACCTCTTACTCAAATTACCTCCTACATCATGCCATGAGTCAATTGAATTAGGGCCTAATGTCCTATAACATTCCAAATATTTTACTTTAAAACTAATTTCAAACAACCTTATTTATACATTCTCTTGTGTGATGTTGTGAATGTTTCAAAAGTTGGCCATGTCTCTAATATGTTTAATGGGGGTAAGAGAAGTCTCTCCATTGAAGTAAGGCACACTTTTGATGGAAGCCATTGGAATATCATAATATTATTGAAGGATAAAATGAGAATCACCATTTAAGGAAACAAATGGAAGATTTATATCCATGTTATCAGCCTTAGGAGAGCTTGGATAATCTATAATAAAGAGCCTCCTTCTAGGTGACTTAGTGTATGGGAAATTGTAAAGAAATCTCTTTCTCTTATATGAATACAAATGTAATTCAAGGAATTAAAAGGGGATAAATTTTGATTCTAATCTTTTGTTCACATTTGGAATGAAATTAGGCATACTAGTCAATAACCAAGTGTTTAAAACCTTTTGGAGTTGCCAAATGTTGCAGGAAGAAGGTTGCTACTATTATAATAATGCCAAGACCAACACTTATCTTGGATAGCTTCTTGTATTTTGAGTCCCATCGAGCATGAAAAAACTATTATATCTCAAAATTTCACCCTATTAGTGGGTGATTCAATCCCTCTCAACTTGATTTATGCAATGGGATTAACTCTAGGTTGTGGGTGACCTCTAATTGAGTCAAACCTCTAGATTTTGGGCTAGATCCCAAAATACATCTAGACTAATAATACCACTTTATTTGAAATGTAAAATGGAAATAAGATTACTAATATAAAAAAAAAACTTAGAGGTGATGAACCAAGCAAGAAATCCATAACTTGTTGAAGATTCACTATGAAATATCAACTTACAATCTGATTATGCTACTATAAACAACCCCTATCATATTAGTGTTTCAATATGAAGGTTTAGATTATTTAATGAGTAATAGGATGATTAACCAAGAGGTTATAATGGAAAAATAATGAATTATCAATTATATAAACAAGAAAACAAATTATAACACTTCATATGACATGTGAAAGGCAACAAACTTGTAGAAGGCATGAAACATAAAGGACAAATGCAAAGGATATGACTATTACTAAAAACTCATCAATACAACATACTCAAAATCACTTTTTAAAAAATATAAGTAGAAATACATATTAAATTCACTTCAATAGGCAATTACAAGTCTCAATTTTGGTAGGGCTTCACCATACAAAATGTGTGGATCCCAAACTTAGCCAAAAATGGTTGCTCTTATAGAGAATTGTGAAGAGAGAGAGAGATGGGAGTAGTAGAGGATTGATAAGTGTCAAGCATGAGATAAAAATTTAGAAATAAAGGAATATCTATGAAAAAAATCTATCAAGTCTTACATGCCATGTGCTAACCCACTAAATATTCTCCATCCTTCTAAGTGGTGTAGGAGTTACAACTTGGCTTGACACCTTAACTAACATCTTAGAAACTACCATTATTGCATGAAAGGAGTGAAAAATGGAACTTAAAAACATGAATTAACCTTAAAATTATATAAAATATCTAATTTAACATGTTCCATTCTTTATAAAACTTCTTTGACCTACCATTCCATCAGTTAAATGCATAGGTGTCTTGTAACTCTCCATTTCCCATGCCTAGATTGGTCCAAGTGGCCTAAACCTAAAGTGGACCTTAATAAACTAATTAAAACAATATGAATGGTATTAAAATATGTTACCAAGTCTGAAACAAACCATTTTTGTTCTTGGACCAACTACTAAGAACTCATTTTGCTCCTTGAGTCTTCAATAGCCCTAATTTCCTTATAGCATTTTTTGTAAATCTTCTTGTATGAGAGTTTTATGGATGATATTTAAAAATTAATGGAATATTATATGACCCTATACTTCCTTAAAAATCCATACAAAATTCCATCTTCAGATTCCAAGTGGAATCCCATGTTTTATGTCGTTTCTTGTACCAATTAGGCCTCCTTACTTTAGATCCTATTTTCTTGATCCAGACTTATTATAAAAATTTTAAATCACAAAAAATCATTTTATTAACTTTTATTAGGCCATAACCAACCTCCATGTTAATTTTGGATACCTAAGACCCTATGGAGGTATGCAAACCAAGAAATGGCCTTACCACCTAGTCTCATTTTTAGCCTGTTTGAGACTGCCTTGAAAACTGAGATTGGTTTGATCATTTAAAAAATATAATAGGAAATTTTTTATTCTTTAATGGATATTAAAATTAACAAATTACCTCATCTCATGATTTAGAATATTTCCCCTTCTTAGAACAACTACAAAAAATAAAAACATGCAAAAATAGGGTATTTTAGGCAATCTTTACAATAGTCTATACAAGTTAAGTACATGGGTGGAAAATTATTCGATTCCTAAAAAACATAAAAGATGTTTTAGGATAAAATGGTGGAATTTTAGTTGCATTTACCTCATTTTCCCATCATTGGTCACTATTAGGGTTTAAGAGGGGTTTTAGACCTATATGAGGTTTTAAGGTTTGTTCATACATCATAGATCATTAAATGACATCCTTTCACTTGGAAAAAATTATTAATCAACCCATTTAACTATTATAAAAGGATAATACTCCCATGAAAAATTTGGACAATGGTATGAGCATTTGAAGTTGCTCTTGAAATGGCTTGCTTAGCATTCTTGGGCTTAAAGAGAGCTCTACTTTGGGTTTTATGTCTTGAAACTCATTTCCACTACTATGACAGACTTATAAACCTATGTAATAACCATATAAATTATTAAACATGATTTTTATGTCTTTATTATCCCTCTATATCAGTATAATATACTAGCCAGAGCTTATGAAGTTTAAGCTTACTCTCTCTTTGCTATCCATCAAGGGCCTTAGAGTGAAAAATGATGTTTGTTTCCACTTGAGAATGAGTATATACCTATTTTATGAATATTTAATTCCTTTAATATCAATTAATTATGTCTATTAATTTTTTTTATTCCCTTAGATCTCAAGTAGATCTATAGGTCTTATGGATGTCCTTACCCAAAGAGTGGGCAAGGTCTGAGACAAAACAATGTATATGTCCACTATTGGTATTACCTTTGAGAGACAATATACACTTAAATATACTCATGAAAACCAAGTGTACCAAATTTCAAATATTTATCATGCCGATAGAGGCCTCAACACATCATTTTCTTTCATGACTGGACTAAGCTGCCTGGATTTCTTATTTCATTAGGTCTATGACTGAGTTTTTTCCTTTGCCATACCTATGTTGGGGTATGAGAGTGAGAATTATGTTTTGAATATATTTTTAAAAAATTCACATATTATTCTTACCCTTTCAAGTATCTTCACAACCCTTACAACCTATAAAATCATCGTACCTTCATATTTCTTCATAGTTCACACTTGCACACACACTAGTTGTAGATGACAATTAGGAGTAATGAATATTTCATGGAAATCCTAATTATTTTGACACCCTTGGAGTTTTCAAATCACATATTAGGATATTTTAATTCATAAAATTGGCTTGTCACATCCATTTGGTCTCTTCATTTATACCTCTTACACAGTCAACAGGACTAGATACTAAGCTTGATTATGTATGACAATTTTTCCTTATTCAAATTAGTTTGAAACTCATCATTATTATTTTTAGGTTGAAAATTATCATAATTAGTAACCTAAATATTCAATTAATCTTTATTTAAAGCATTAATTTGGATTAAATCCTATCAAACACTCACTCTACCATTCTCTTAATCCTATACTCAGTCTATGCTCTCTCTTTGTTGTGGGTGTTTTGAGAGGTTCTCATGACTACATACCTTGTATCTTGGGTTTTCACCTTATTCATTACCAACTTTCAAATTTTATATGGACCTAAATTTAGTCTTAAATTAAGTTCTAAAAATTAATTCAATATCCTTGTCTCTTACTAAGGGTTAGGTATTGAGTTAACCTTTCAAAAGGCATGTAGCTTCATATTAGGGTTTGTAACTATAATTTTGTGTTTATAACATAGACTCCTTTCACTTTACTTAACCCCCTCAAACTTCATGAAATTTATTAAAATATTATTTACATAATCTGTACTCTGAGTTTTGATCCTTTGGTCCAACTATCTGTCAAGCACTTGTAGGTATCTCTCTTAGGGCATTGACTATATACTTTGGGTTAGAACGCTTTCCACTCACTAGCATACCTCTTCAATGTTCTTGAATATTTTTGAATTTTTCATGCATTAGCATCATTGATTTTATAGAGGTATTTAACTTAAATTAATTATAATTGTACCTATAACTATTTAAACAATTATTCTATTCTTGACCTTAAATTTAAGGTTAGTCTACCTTCAATTAACCACCTGTAGAGGACTATTATGAGATAAATTATCTATATGTAGGGATTTTAAAGTTTTTACCTTGTCATTACTAGCCTTAAAATGTTATTTAACTAGGTTCATGATATCAACTAGGTTAAATAACCCTTCAAACCTCTCAGTCTCTTTATTCATGTTTGAAACAACTTTTCACTACCCTTGAATCATGGAGGTCATTGTTTTCGGGTCACTTGACTATGTAGCTTGAGTATACCTTTTATCAATTCATACTCATGAAGATTTATTAGAGTTCATGTTCACTTTATAATTATAAATGGCATTTAGGTCATGAAAGTTCTTCTTGAGCTAATGAAATCACTTGGGTTCCAACCTATAACATGACTGTAGGTGATAATTGATTGTGCATTCATTGCAGGCCTAAGTGAGTTTGAGCACATGAATTTATTTTTGGCTCAATGTTATATATTTGGATATTATATTCAATATCATATATTATCAAGGGATTAATAACCATGTTGAACTCTTTACCAAGAACTAGGCCACTTCAAGCTTATCCATTCACTTATATGAACTATGTAGGAAATAGTTCATACACCAAGCTTTGTGTATGGGAGATTGGGAGCCTTAATTTGCTCATGATTTATTTGTCTTAAATGTATTTTATAGGATTTAGTTGAGTGTAAATGTATAAATCCATGTTGTCAAAACACTATTAGCATATATTTGATTTCATGTTAATAGGCTTACAAGTGTGTAGGTGTTTGAAGCATTTATAAAGCTTTTTATTTGAAAATTCATTTGAACTATCACCATAATTATAAAATATTATAATGCATCAATATTTTTTCCTTCATGTTAATATGGCTTATCATTGCTATTCAAACCTAATATGATGCTCAGGCATAGAGAAGGTCATTCACATGTCATATAAGATCTCCAAAGAGAAAGACACTTTATGAAATATGAACAAGAACCACATATCATACAAATAACACATGAATTCATTAAAAAAATAGTTCTTACATGAATGATGAGGTACTATATACATCTGAGAATGAACACCATGAAAAAGAAAAAAAAAGAATTTGTAGTAGAATTATCCAGAATAACTTGTATACTAAGAAATTCTTCCCTAAAGTTAAAGTACTTAATGAAGATGATTAAACTGATAAAACCATGATTAAAATGAGATACAAGACCTATATAAACTATCCTAAAAATAATTCCTCTCCATTTATTTTTGAGATGGAGAAACAGGTGTAAGAACAAACCCCTCTCAGATGGATAGGTCATAGTAACCTTCTATCACTCTTAGAGATTATTTATAAATAATAGACCATCATTATGAAAATAAATGACACTATTTCTAATATAATTAGGTCCCATAATAATGTCTGAAATTTTAGCTCCTAATGTTACCATCCACTTCAATTTTGCCTTTTTCAGCTTGTGAAGGTAATGATGGAGGACAAAAGGTGTTTAGAGTATCAATTCGACGTAAAAATTGGTTAAAATCTAGGAAATAACGTTATGGATACCAAGAGACATATAAAAACCATTTTTAACTGACACCTAATCATCTAATGTTGTATAAGTTCCCAAAAGAGCTTAAAACTACCATTTTTCCTATTTGGGGAATTGTAATTGCAATTTTTTAGTACGTGATAGACACTAAGCATTATATTACATCTATTTGACATGAAGGTCATTTATAATCCCTTTTAAACATTCTATTATTTAATTGGAACATCCCATTCTTCTATATGGACCAAAAGGTTGATAAATTAACATTTTTGCATTTTCTAGTCACATAAAAGTTAAATAATGATAGGATAACATTAATGAAATTAAAATAACCTTTTGTAATGAATTTTAAATATATTAAACCTTTGACCAAGTTTTACACAACAATACCTTGTGATTTATCTCTTGGACTAGATAAGTGTTCATAATACTAGAACTTGGACAAAATTAAGGAAGGGCAAAAATGACTATACAGGACTCTTTAGGACCATTGTGGACCATGAAAAATCCATATGAAAGTTTAAATTTAGGGGATTTGACTAATTTTGACCCCAAGTCAAAATTTTAACAACTACCATTATTCTTTAGGTTGGCCATGCTGTTTCATGAATAATGTAGATATATGCTTCAAATAGTGATACATGAGATTTTAAAATGGGAAGGAGTGTGTGGTCATTCCTTTGGATAATGAGAAAGGGCCTCCATATGTGAAATGTGGATTTGTATGAGGAAGTTAATGGGATCTATAACATCATTATGCAATGGATGGAAATGTTGTATCCATATTTGAAATGGTCACTTCATTGGATGATGTATATGTTGAGCATGGTCATTAATGTCTTAGGTTATCGTTAATGCCAAGAATAGCATGAGGTATTAGTGAATTAATGAAAAATAAGTTATGTTTGATAGTTTGGAGAGTATATGGCATATTTTTAGGTTATTGAGGGCAAATAATATATTTTGAGGAATCCATATATGTCTTGGTGAAGTTATGGTGTGTCATTTGAGCATTTGGAGAGAGAAATGTGCATACTCAACTTAAGAGAAGCCAGACCATCACTCCACATCATGGAAATATGAATTACCCAGTAGGTTTTTGAATTTATTTTAGGTACTCAAAAAGTAAACATTGGTCAAAGGTTTTCATGGTAATGTTATCTATAGTGCTAAGAAGGTACCATAAAGATTTGGTGTCTTGAAGTGTTTCCTACATTAAGTTATAAACCTATAAAGTTGATCTAGTAGACTATGGCATGACCGAGATCACCAAGTTTCACTGCATTAAAGTATGGGGTCAATTTGTCAAGATATATCTAATGGTAATCATTAAATCATGCAAATGGAGATCTAATAGTGAGCATAAAGTCAAATAGGTCAAAGGATCCTAAGTTTGAATGTGATGGTGACATTTTTCTCAATCATAGTGAATTGATAGTAGATCAATGACACATAGGTAATCATGAATATAGGGATAAATGATGAGAATAGATTCAAAAATTCAATAAGCTTAGAAGTCACATAGGACTACCAAGTTGCATAAGAGTAGAGATTGATATCAGTGTTCATAGAAGGCATGTGAGGCTACCAAGTGTCACAATCATGGAAGCCTATATCTAGGATCAATAGCCACCATTGAAAGTTAAATCTAAGAGTCTCTTGAAGAGATTGATGAAGTGAATTTTATATAGTTTCTAGGAGGCATAATATGAAGACATGTGTCTAAAACATTTTGCATTGAATAGTGACTATTATAATTTGAATTTTTAAATAAGCAAAGGAAAATTAGTCTACATTGTTTGATTCATATCTTGAGCATATAAAGGAATTTATTGATGGAGTAAAAAGAAAAGCTGTAAATGAATTCAAGGTGCATCTATAAAATTTATTGTGGGTTTTACCATCTTTTTTCAAAAACCTAAGAAGGATGTTTGAGTTGGTTCTGATGATATTTAAATGTTTCAAGGTGATTTAGCTATTGGATAGTGTTATAGAATATTTGAGGGTAATCTATGTGTATTTTAGAGGTTTGATCAACCCATATTTAGTATACAAAAATTATTAAAATTTGATTGTTTATTTGTTCATGGTGTTCTTGTGTAAAAGGTCAATGTTTGAGTAGATTGTGCATATGCATAGGAGTGTAGTGATAGATGTAATCACTTGAAGGTGTCGTAGGGGTCATATGGAGTGGATGTATTCATTTAACAGTGGTTTTGTGTTCTTATTTTATTTATTAAATTGTTAAAGGGGTGAATATGTCTCCATGATATCTATAAGGGCTACTATGGCCTAATTGAAATATGTAGCTACTTAAGGGTGACCCATGTGAACTAGGAATTTGACGATGAAGGGGAGATTAGTATTGTGTTAGTGGATAAATCAAATCAAAAGAACACTAAAATAACACCTTCATACCTAGTTACTAGGTTGAGATTAATAAAAAAAATGAAAAACACAACTAAAAGGTAAGGAAAAACAATAATCCTTCACCTTCCTTAGATGCTCCAAATGCTTTGTTGAAGTCATTTGCTCAGTTTGTGCTCATGAAGTCTACATCAATGAAAGCTTAGCTACCTCCATCTCTTCTTGCCACCTTGCTTGGATTTGGATTCAATATTTTGGCATAATAAATTTTTCATGTGAGAGTTTTAGAATCAATTTGGTATGGTAACTTTGCACAAGTTAAGCTTAAAATTCATGTAGCAAGGCTTCATATTTATAGATTTTCAAGATTGCTCAAAATCAACTTGAACCATCCATCCTGAGATGAAGATGTGTGGTTGAGGATTAATACAATATTTGGAATTAAATCTATAATTATACTCATCATGACATTAAAAAAAGGGGCATTAAAGAGGCATGAAGGGTCATTATGAGGCATGGGAGACCATAATCTTGATATTTGTGGCATTTATGGCCTAAGGATACCTTCCCAAGAAATGATGTCACTTGATGGTGTAGATATTCAAAATTCATTTCCAAAAATAAATTATTAAACAAGTTCCATGGAATTATTAATTAGGCTCATGATATAGTTTAATTATGTCTTAAGTATGATTAGTCACTTTGGTGCAAATTTTCGTAATTTGTGTATAAATTAATCAAATTGATCAAAATATCTTGTTATTGGCCTAAAATTTGAGTGGATTAGAATTAGAAGTTAATGTTAGATGCATTGGAACCATATTCCCATTTATGATGTTGCCAACACAAAATAACAAAGACACACATCTCATACAAGAAATTTGATAAAAAAGAGTAGTCTAGAGCACCCAGGTGTGAAAATAGCATTTTGACTTGAAATGATCTGATCAAAGTTAGTTGGACCATAAATTGCATTGCCCCATTGAGTGACACCTTGGCCAAAATTGGCACTTTAATATATCAATTTCAACTCTTTTAATGTATTTTAGTGTTTTTAGGCCAAATTGTGCATTTTGGTGGAAATTGGTCAAAACCTTGATTGGAGGTTATCAATGGCTAGATTTAGGTGTCTACAATTTGCCCCTATTTAGGAAGGCATTGCAAGCTATAAGCAAAGTAACATATTCTAAAATAATTAAAAGGTATTGAATTCCTATAACTACAATGATGATGCACTAACTATATGATGCCCCCTCGAGGGAATGGTTGGCACAAGTAGGTTAGAAAATGGTCCTTTAAAAAGAAAGAAGTGAGATGAGGGGACCAAAGAAAGGAAGATAATGGGGTGGAAACATAATGATTTTGAAAAAGTATTCAAAATCATTGAGAATGCAAGTGGTATAGTGTACAATGGTTTCCCAAAGGTAGTTATAAGCATTGTACCCTGATAGTAGCAACATGGTATGATAAGACAATGATTTGCCCAAAGGTGGTTATGATCATTGAGAAGAATAAGCTACCCTAGATAGGATAGACAAACAAGATAGCAATCATGCCCCTGTATGGGTGAAAAAAGTAAAGTTTGGTGAGAAAATCATGATTCACCTAAAGGTGTTTATAATCATTGAGAAAGGCATGTGGGATGGTGTATAATGATTTTACCATAGGCAGTTATAATCATTAGACCCCCAATTATGGAAAACATGATGGATTGGTTGATGATAAGGGTAGATTGACAAAGAGTAAAATGATGAATTGGAATAACTTATGAGTATGGAGATGCTCATCTAAACTAACAAAGGTTAAAATACTTTCATTACTTAATTACTCTACTTGGGATATGATTATGATGTTGGTGCCGAAAAAATGTTGACGTCACCATTACTAAATAGACTTCCTTGAAGCTAAGGTTTGCTATAGCACTTAATGGTAGACATCATGGTATAATATCATAAAGACTTGGTTGAAATATGAAAAAGGACTGACTCCTCAGATCTAATACTTAAAATAAAATAATGCACCAATGATAGAAACCATGATGTCAATGTTAACAAATGAATATGGATGAATTCAAGTATATGTGTATGAAAGGAATCACCCAATGAATGCATATAGATAGAATCAATAAAATAGTGCTAAAAGCAAAAAAATTGGCATACAAACAAACACACAAGTAGAAATAAACAAATAAACAATGCATTATAAACCATACAAATATTGCCCCTAGAAAATAGGCGATAACTTAACAAACTAATATAATAGGGGAATAGAAGAAAAGGAAGGGGGTAGCCAAGATGTCTCCATATGCACTAGGCAAGTGAACGCTACCTACATAGTTCTATGGATATAGTATCTAATAAAAACTTTAGGCCAAATGTAGTTCTCCCAAGGAATGGGAATAAAATGATAATGAGGAAAATAAACATAGTGGATGTGATAGAAGAATAGGAATGGTCTTGAAAAATAAAAAGTACGTGGGATAAAAGGGGCCAAAAAGTATGGGGAAAACTAAGTAATAATGGATTTTCTTGTAATTTAGTAAGGGTTCCTAGAATCCTTAAGGCAAAAAAGTGGTCAATGTTTTTGGTTTTTTCTTACAGTTTTATAAATGTTTTTAGAATTTTTGGAGTGTCTCAACTTGATAGAGAATAATGAGACACTATATAATTCAAGCTCAAAAAATGGTGAGAGAATTACTTAGGCTTCTTGTAAAATGGTGAGAGTGTGGCTTAGGTTGTTCACAAAATGATGAGAGCATGGCTTAGGTTGCTCATAAAATGGTGAGAGTGTGGCTTAGGTTACTCACAAAATGATGAGAGTGTGGCTTAGGTTGATCGTAAAATGGTGAGAGCATGGTAGGAAAGGGTGACTGAGATAACCTTAATAAGTATCGATCATTTCCTACATAGTCCTAAAGTAGGACCTCAAGTCACTGTAGTTCTACCTTTACAATAAAGGAATTTGACTAGTGTAGTAGTCAATGCAAATAAAATAGGCACAATTGGTATAAAGGCATAGTATGGCATAAGAAATAGAAAGTTGGTATGTTAAGGATTAATAAACAAATGTTTCCTCTAGTTTTCCCATAGGTGGTTATAATTAGGACACAATGGTATAGATTAATAGTACTAAGTTTCCCATAGGTAAGTATAATTAGTAGTAATACTGGTGATAAGAAAGGAATAAAAAATGAAAGATGCAATTGCTGAAACTTCTATCATATTGCTCTAAAAGATGATCTCTGTCTAAAGTACTTGAAACAACTGATGAAATTTATTGAATTATTTAGTGATGAAAATGTGCAATGAATGGCAAAACCAAGGTCAAACGGGCTGGTTAGTCAGGATTTAGAACATACTTGGTTGATAGAATAGAATGGTAAAGTGGATGGAATGGGCTAAGATAAATGACAAGCATGATATTCATACAAAGAAAAAAGGGGAAAAATGGCACAACTAAAATGGTCCTTATAGATAATACACCATAGTGCTCAAGCATAGTACCTCTTGATGTGAATAATATTCATTGGCTCAAGAAGTTCATCTCTATTTGGTGTGGTGAGCCTATATGCTCTTGATCTATAATCTACCATAATAATGAAAGGCCCTATCCAATTTGGTTTGAATTTATCTTTATGCTTGTTCTCGATCATGGTATTCTTTTGATTTTCTTTAAGAGAAATATCACTAAGTTTAAATTTTATATACTTGATGTGTTGATTGTAGTGGCCTTTGAGTTGGTTCTGATATGACTAAAGATTGTCGATCATAACTATGCATTTTTCATCAATTATGTCTAACTCTTACAAGTGAGCTATTCAATAGTCATGATCATCTAGGGCATGATTGAAAGATATGCATATTGAAGGTAATTCAACCTCAATGGGAAGTATGGTTTCAATACCATAAAAAAATGAGTATGGAGTGGATCCTATGGGGGTATGATGATTCGTATGATATGCCCAAAGGGTAGGTAATATTTGAAGGTACTAATCATGACTGGCATCATTGATAATATTTTTGAGAATGTTGGCAATGGTTTTGTTTGATGATTCAACTTGGCCATTGCCTTGAGGGTAATATGCCATAGAAAAATGTTGTGTGATTTTGTATTCAACACATAACTTGCCAACATCCTTGTTCTTGAATAATCCTCCATTATAATATATAATGTTGGAAGGGATATCATAGTGGCAAATGAGATGGTTGAAGATGAATTTAGAAATTTACTTTTCAGTCACGTAAGTGAGGGGTATAGCTTTGACCCACTTATTGAAATATTCAGTGGTGGTAAGGATATGTTTATAGCCATCAAATTAAGTAAGATTGATATTCACAATGAGGTCAAGGCCCTATGTATCAAATGGCCATGACATCAACATTGGTTTAAGAGTCTTAGCTAGAGAATGAATCAAATTAACATGTCTTTAACATTTTTTTCACTTATTTACATATGCATCTGCATCTATGGCCATTATGGTCCAATAGTAACCAATATGCAAAAGATTTTTGGATAAGATAACCCCACTGGAATGGGCTCCACATACCCCTTCATAAACTTCTCTTAATGCTAGTGTAGACTCTGCCAAAGTTAAATAATGAAGTAGATTTCCATCAAAACTATGGAAATAAAGGGTGGATCCCAATAAAGTATAATGAGTAGAGTTATGGATAAAGGCTTTGATTTGTTTTTGGGATAGGTCAGGTGGTATAACTTGGTCATGAATATATTTGTAAAGGTTGGAATACCAGATAGAATAGGACCAAAAATATCACAAATCATGGCAACGATTGAAGGTTCATGAGATGGTGTGAACAAATTTTTGATGAGTAACCGATACTCTCTAGCTTTATCCATTTATTGAATTAAAGAACCAATAGTAGTCATAGCATCTATATTTCAATTACTAGCCCTTGGTATATGCTCAAATTAGATATCTACAATTTGTTATTTTAGATCATCAACTATAGCTTTTGAAGGAACTAACTTGTCATCTTTGGTCTAAAAGTGGTATGTGACTTGATTGATGATTAACTGAGAATCAACATAAACCTTGAGATAAAATATGTTCCACTATACTACCTATTGAAGTCCTATGATAAGTGCTTCATACTCAGCCATGTTGTTTTTACAAGGAAAATTGATTTTGAATTATTTAAGGATTAGATCCCTATATGGTGTAATAAATAAGAGGCCTGCTCCTAATCCATGTGTAGTAAATGAACCATCAAAATATAGCTTCTATTGTTTCTCCTTAAGAGGTGTGTCAATGATAGTCATTATGGATTCATCAAGAAATTTAAATGTGAGTGGCTTTGTGTCTACAAAGGGTGATTTAGTAAGCTGATCTATAAGGACATATCCCTTGATTGCTTTCTAATTGACATAATCTATGTCAAAATTTCTAAGAAGCATGATCCATTTGGCCATTATGCCATTTAAATTTGTTTTATATAGTAGATACTTGAGTGTATCTACTTTTTAAATGACCATGGTCTTATTGTTCAACATGTAATGGTACATTTTTTGAGCTATGAAGACTATGGATAGACAATGTTTTTTAATAGGTGCATAGTTGTGTTCATATGTGACCAAGGTACAGATTAAGTAATATGTTTCATTCTCTTTTCCATTATTATCATGTTGAGCCAAAATTTCCCCTAGGGCATTATTGGTAGCTGATAGATACAACAAGAATGACTTTTCTAATATAGGAGGTAATAAAATAGGTGGATTAGATAGATGGTCCTTGAGTTGTTGAAAATTTGTTTGGTAGTGATCATCCTAGTGAAATGCAACTCCATTCTTTAGAAAATGTGTAAATAGATGACACTTATTTGCTAAATAAGAGATGAAGCATTGAATTGACTGGATCTTTCTCTAAAAACTAAGGAGTTGCTTTAAATTAGTTGGTGGAATCATCTCAGTTATAACATGGACTTTGGCTGGATCAAATTCAATACCTCTATGAGACATGATGAAGCCAAGTAATTTTCCTGAGGTTACTCCAAACACATAATTCTTTGGATTGAGTCTGACTTTATACTCTCATAGTCTTTCAAATATCCTACATAGCACTAATGGATGGTAGGCTCCAGTCTTGGATTTGCCTAATATGTCATCGACATAGTCATCAATAATATCATGCATCATATCATGGAATATGATGGTCATGTCCCTTTCATATTTATATTCAACATTATTAAAACCAAATGGCATTACTTGATAACAAAATTTTCCCCATGGAATGGTGAACACTATTTTATGTTAGTCTTCTGGTGCTATTATATTATAGTTGTATCTTGAAAATTCATCCATGAGTGAAAGCATTTCATAACCCATTGAGGATTCAATGATCATGTAAATATTAGGAAATGGAAATTTGTCCTTAGGGCAAGTTTTGTTGATGTCTCAAAAATTAGTAAAGATTTTGATTCCTTCAAGCTTTTTGTTAATAGGTACAACATTAGATATCAATTTTGAGTAGTCAATAGATTAGATACATCCTAATTCTAAGAGTCTTTCCAACTCTTTATTTACCAAGAAAATAATGCAAGGATGCATCTTATACATCTTTTGTTTTACCAATTTTTAATCAAGATTGACCATAAAGTGGTATAGAACCAAGGCAAGGTCCAAACCTAGCATGTCAGAATAAGCCCATATAAAGATATCTACAAATTCTCTCAACAGAGTTGTAAATAATTTACATTCTTCTTTAGTGAGGGACGTGCCTAATTTTATCCATTTTAGGTTTGATGGAGTCTTGATGTTTACATTTGTTGTATCTTTTATTAGAAGGGTTAAACCATCTTATAAGATAGTAGGCAAAGACTTGAACTATTGGAATATATCATGGTCCTATGCTAGGACTTACTCTTCAACTTCTCTTAGGCATGATGAATCTGAGTCCCCTAATGGGTGATTTATCCATGTGACAAAAATAGTCAAAAATTCCTAAATAATTTGATCAAACACTTATTACTCAAAACTAAACTCAAATCCATAAGCAAGTTCATCGTTGGTGGTCTCTTGGTTTAAATTCAAAGAATAATGAACACCACCATCTAATGACACCTGAAATAGGTTTTCATCACTAGACTAGCCTTTATCTTTACTTTTTCCCTAGTTAAAAAGTGCCTCAAAGAGGTTTTAACTTTGGGACCTCAATGTTTTATTTATTTGGTATTGGCTAAGGGTGTTCACCCACTCTCCAAAATAGGCTTCAGGATCTAATGTGATTGAGAATCCTAATTTATGATCTCCCAATGGAACATTTTCTCTAAGGCCTAAAAAATTATAGAATGCATCATCATTCTAAAACTCATCAAATGGTAAACTGGATTTTTGTTGTTCCCAATCTATTAGTTGGGGATAGTATAATGGTAATGGATTATTATGAATGAATGGGGTGAGGGTACAAATGGAATGAGATATAAACATGTTGGTTTCAACTAGGTCATCAAAGATGAGGTTATGATCAGACTCTACATCATTTTTAGCATCATCATCACTAGTCATTGGTGATGGAACTTGAATAAGATATGTGGGGTCACCCCCAGGTAGTTTAAATCCGAGTCTATAGGGTCTTTTGTACTTGGTCATGGAAATTGGCTCAAATAGTTCCTTACTGATTTAATCTAAGGCCTCTTCCTATATAGTCCTACTTATTCATGATCTTATTCAGAATATGATACTTTGTACTCTTATAAAAATTATTTGGGTTGTCATTGTATAACCATGATTCATCTCCCTTGAGAGGGTCTAGTTCTAGGATAGATGTCAGTATGAATGTAACTGGTCCTGAATTATGAAGTTTATCTTTAATTTTACATTTCCAATGCATGTGTGGGGTAACTTTAAGTCTTCCAAAGGTCTTTGGATTTTGAGGAAAATTGACAATATGAAAGTTATTATGTGTTAAATATTCTCTTGGGCCATTATCTAAAATGGTGTAATGATTGGAAGCTTTAGGAGGCAACATATGGGAAAGGGAATATAAGGTATTAGGATGTATGTAATTATATTTTAGAGAATCAATAATTATGGCCTTTCATTTATCCTACTTGGAAATTAGATTCATGCTTGTATTGGTAATTATAGCTTTGAAACTCGGCCTCAAGATGTTTTTAATGCTTATATGGGTGTAAATCTCTTGGAATATTTACTTCCATTTTTGAGTGGAAGAACTTTTTACATTGGTGCAACATTGATGGAACTGCATGAATCTCATGTAACCAAGGCCTACCTAGAAGCATATTATATGACAACTTAAGATCAAGAACATGGCAAAGTGTATCATGGGTCACAGGCCTAATGATAACTAGTAGGCTAATGGTGCCTTATGATTCTCTCTCTTGATTATCATAGGCTTTGATAGTTATCATTTTTGGTCGGAGATTTACCACTGTATACACAAGGAGCTTCATGATTTGTAGAGACATTATGTTGAGGCTTGATCCATTATCTATAAGGACATGCTTCAATTTATGTCATTTTATATAATTTTCTATATACAATGGATTATTATGGAGAGGGTCAAAAGAAGACATATCGCTTTGGTTGAATGTCACTTATTGGGTTGGAGCTAGGTGTCCAACCAAATATTGAAATTTATTAGGGGATATGTCACTATCAATAGTGGATTAGGTTAAGAACTCATTTAAAATATTCTTGTGGATTGTTGATGTTCACAAAAAATCTAAAATAGAAATTTGTGTTGGTGTCTTCTGTAATTGTTCCATAATATTAAACTTTTTTTCTGGGTCAATGATAAATGGATTATCCTAAGGTTGAATGGTTGGTTGGATAATGGGTAAAGTGGTAGATGGTTGTGGGCCTAGGATAGTCATCTTTGACCTCCAAGTTGTGATTATACAATTAGGATCAAATACATGACCATGATTGCTACCAAATGATGGTGATGGTGTGGGAATAGATAAGACAAGTCTCAATTATTGGTGCACTTGTATGTGGTCATGAAGAAAGGATGAGTTATCATTATAAGGTCCAATAATGGGAATCCATGTTTTCTAGTTCTCCTATGTGTGGTCCCAAGTTAAAGAAGGATTGCCAAAGTGATTTGACTAAGTGGTATTGTTTAGTAATGGTTTAAAGTGATTAGAATTTGCTCTAGGATTAATGGAGATGGTATTAACACTACCCCCTATAATATGACCTACAACCCTATTGTAGTCATGTGAAACTACATGATAGGTTTGTTGGTTGTTATTATTTTGACCTTGGTTTTATCCATTATTTTGACATTATTGGTTTTGACGGTTCTATTGATTCAGCTTTGGATTGTGGTATTATTGATTGTGTTGTTGTGCCCATCATGGTTTTTATTGTTATTGTTATTGTTTTTCTTGATTTTTATGTTGAGGAAAAGGGTTTTGATAAATCCCAAGGGTCTAATTGGAAGTGGAATCACCATTATCTAATGTTATCTCCTCATTCTCCAACATATTATTGATCAAATCCATGATTTTCACACATCTTTGTAGATTTTGCCCATTAACCTGATGATACTCACATAATTCATTTTCATGGTACTAATGAGTATAAGGAATGCCGTGTAGATAATGCTTTGGTACAGGTCAACTAATCAGATTAGTAGTGGAAAGTTTTTGAAATACAGACTCAATATGCTCTCCTAAGTCATCAAAGACATGATGAGTAGGCATAATTCTTTTCAAAGTAGGGGTTTTCAATGGTAAAGGTTACTGTATTTATTGCAAGAGTCTTGGTTATTATGCTTATGGTCTTTATTGGATAGGTTTTGGGTAAAAGTAAGCTAAAAAGGTGGTGCAAATGATGTTTTCACTATTTGGACATAATGTGACTTGATTACTCCATTTCCCACAACATTCCTATTGTGGTTGAATTATTTTGGTCTATCTTGGTTATTGGTTATTGTCCTATGTTGGTTGTGATGCTTTTGCTTGGATTGGATGTTGGTTTTGGCCACTTCCCTAATTGGTACCTTGATTCTAATTAGTTAAAGTAAGCTTGATGATCACTTTATTAATAAGGGCTCACTCAATCAACAAGCCTTTGTCAATGATCTCCTTGAAAGTATGCACACATTGTAGTTCCAAATGATAAACTATCTCATTATGCAAAATTTTAGTAAACACAATGGCTAATTGTCTATTTGGTAAACTGTGGGTGAATCAGCTTGTAAGGGCTCTCCACCACTGTAGATACCTTTCAAAAATCTCACCAACTTTTTGTTTTGCTTGTGTCAACTCAACCAATGAAATATCATGTTCAAGATTATAAGAATCATTTTGCATAAATTTATTGGAAATATCATCAAAATCTATTACTGAATTCTTGGACAAATCTAAGAACCACTCCAAGGCTTATCCATCCAAGCTCCTTAGAAACAACAATAAAAGGTATATATCATTATATGCCACTGGTTGACATGTGACAAAGATCTTAGTTAAATGGGCTTTAGGGTCACCTTTCCCTTTATATTTGTTGAATTTTGATAATTCATATATTGAAGGAAATGGTATTTATAAGTATTCCATGTTAAATGGATAAGAACACACATCATCCAACTTAAAAAATTTAGTTTGTTTTCCATCTTGAATGACATCAATTGATTCCTTCATCTATTACAATTCTTAGGCTAGTAAAATGGAGGCAACATTGGTTTGAGGGAGAACATTAGCCTAGGTAGATGGTTGAGAGGTCATAAGTGGGACTCTTTGATCAAATTATGATGGAGATATATGTTGTGGTATGATGGTTTAATTGGGAAATGGACCTAGAATATGCATTCATGGATTAGGATGTACTTAAAATTGCACAGTTGGTTGTGCGATATTCTAGTTTGGGTTGGCTATGAAGGTTTGACTTGGAAGATTTTGTGGTTGGGATAGAGGGATATAATTATACTATGCCTACTATGGTTAAAAAGGGGCATGATGTTGATTAATTAAACCTTGATGTTGAGTGGGAACTTGTGAACCAAAACATTGTCTCTAAACTTGTAGCACATTTTAAACTAATTATTGACTATTAGGTACTTGAGAAACATGGGAACCTCCTTATTACATGAATCCCTATTGGGATGTGAACACACATTTAATATTTGACATCTTTCGCTAACCAATATTTACACATTATTTGATATTCATCATTTGGTTTTAGATTGGTACACTAGTCTGTGACTGAAGAGGTATGTTTACCACTACTTGACTAGGTGGAACATTAGTTTCCCTTATTGAGGTGGTAATATATTTAGCCTCTACTGCATTGGTACACTAGATTATGGTTTTTGCTTTGAAATACTACTCATCAATTTTTAAGGAGTAGGATTCATCACATTTTATTGTTGAGGTGTGACACTGGTTGCTGGTTGACTACCTGATCTTGTTGGTTTCACGCTTGACAAAATAGTTGGTTGAGGTTGGGATGTAGGAATTCCTACTCCCTAATTTTGAGAACCTCTTGGAGTATTAACTAAAGGCACATTTTATTAGATAGATACTAGCTTATGAACACTAATTTGGTGTGGATTGGATGTTGCTTACATGTTTTCCACTATATTTTGGCCACTGTGTTGCATAAAAGTAGAAGAGACTTCTTCGATTGTTGGGATATGAAGTAAGTTGTCAACCAAAGTGTTCTGCACAAATGGGTTTTAACTCTAATTGTCTAGACTAGTTAACTCTATCAAAACTCTTATTAAAGGAACTAAGTCAATAATAGGTTTGCTCACCATGGTCATCTGATTGAAATTACAAGCTAAATTTAGGTAGGTTTGATATAGCATCTGCATTTGGTTAAATTAGTCTTCTATGAAGTTTTTTTCTTTGTTAGGAATATTAGGGTCTTGATATGTTATTTGGACTAAAGCCAAAGGATTTCTATAGGAATCATATTGATCATAAATTCTCTTGTGGGGCATTCTTACTAGGCTTGGTAAATTCTCATGGGGGGAAGTTTATCAAAACTCAGCCCCTACCTCTATGGCTTAAACCAAAATCTCATCTTTGTTCTCCAAAAAATGGCACTCAAATAAAAAAGGATCATATGTGTAAGGCGTATTAGTAGAGAATGATTGTTGAGGACCTGGTTCATTATTTGTGGGTATTATAGCTACGTATTAGATAGTTTATTCTTAGTCTTGTTCTGAATAAGATGGTGTATTAACCAAATAGTTATCTAATAGATATTGGCTTTGTGTTCCTAATTGAATATTATAAGAGGGATAAAAATACATCTCATAAACAATATTATCTTCATATGGGTCTTAAACCCTTTCTTCCTACACAACCACATTACTAATCCCTAGATTGTACATGAGTCCACTATAAGTGTAGGAGTAAATGTTGAGATCCATAGTCAATGCTTTGTGACAAAATGAGGTCTTAAAAATCTAAAAAGACACTATCTAAAAATATGATGTTCAAACTTGGTATAGAATCATCAAAAGGATAAAAAGGTCTATGTAAAGATTTGTGATAACACAAGCTAAAGTTAAGTGTCTAACATTACACATATTACACAAAAAAATTAATTAAATGAACTAAAAATTAAAATGCTAAATGATAAGGTCAAAGTGTTTCAAATCAGTCTAATCTAGGAAATTAAAAGTTGCTAGGTCTTTTGGCTAAAATGCAATGTCAAAAGCTAGGCTCAAACAAGGCATGTATTAGGACTCTTGGAAAAATGAGGTCAAAATTTAGACATCGAAATAGATGAAAATTTTAATTTAATGGATTTGAAACACTTCTAACAAATATAAGGCATTTGATTTTTGGACATAGACTCGATCAAATAGGTATAAGGTATGAACAAAAGGCACTGTAGAGATAGTTTGTTTTCTCACAAATAATGGTATAAATTATGGTTCTTTTGACAAATAATCTAGACAAAAGTGAATGGCGTAACTATTCTAGACAAAGGTTCATAAAGGTACACTCAGATTGGTTTGAAAATGTGGGAACAAATTTGAACTCTATGCAAGAGAGCCTATGAAACAATATCTGAAATGTTTTGGGTTGCATAAAAATGCTAGACTTCAAAATATGTGACAAAATGCTTGTTTCAAAAAATTTCTAAGGGAAAGATAGTTTCACATAAATTTGGCAGCATAACACTACCTTTCTTGACTCAAATGACATACATACCTCCAAAATTTTGACAATATTTCTAAGGCAAAAAGGTAGTATATATCCAAATGATCTAAGGGAAAAATGGAATAAAAAAAGTTTGCTCATAGACTTAAAATGAAAGATTTTAACACAAAATGACTTAAATATACCAAGTGGTGATAATGAGCATGAGTCTTAAACAACCTTCAACCCAAATTGGAAATTAAGCCTAAGTTCCCTCAAGTTTAGTGTAAATGGCAAATCCAATTAACACATCAACCCTATGAACTTATGAAGGTGAAATTTTGAATTGAAATTATAAATGAAGGACTTAGAAAAACATTGGCAAGGCTCTAGACTCAATTGGGTATCATAATTGTGCTAAAGTGGATGATATGACTCCTTGTTTTGATGAAATTTGAACAAGATAAAGTGATGATTCATGTGGGAAGCATAATGCCTCTTTATTCAAAATAAAATGAGGACTATGTGTTTTGGTTTGTATCATTTTTTTATACCAAGTTTTAACTCCAAATAAAAATTTAATCTAGGACAAAACCAACTAATTAATCTCTCTTAGATCCTAAATTGACAAGGCTACTTGGTATTTTTGGAATCCATCAATATACATCATTTGAAAGGATTTTAAGTGTTTATCCAAAAGTAAATGCACATTATATAGTAGGTTTTTTACACCCCCTTCTCTCAAATGATAGTACTATGACATGGACCTTGAGGTACACCTTGTACCAACAATACTTCCATGACAAGTGGGGATTTGTCTAAGATGTACAAGTTTATGAATGTTTATAGGGGAATCAATTTCACAATGAATTTCACATCAAATGATGCAAAAGAAAAGCATGGATTTTGGGTTTGCAACACTTAGCTTATTGTAAAACGGTCTAGTCCTTTTTGCAACCATTACATCCTGATATTCACTCAGTGTCGTATGATCTCTAATTATGCAAATTATGTCCCATGTGCACTCCAACACTAGAAGGTCGTTTGACTACTCAAACGTTTGATCCTAGTGAGATCAATTTGAAGTTAGTGCTGAGAGATGAAACCCTAGGTCAAATCTTCCCTAAAGAATTTTTAGGAGGTAATGGAGTCCCCATCACAAGCTAAGATGCAATGAAATTAAAGGCATAAAAAGAAAGACTTTAGAGTCATTTTCAAGATCACCTAAACTATGACAAGTTTTTGGGGAGTGCTTTAGATGACATTCTTTCTAGGCCTTAAACTAGATATTTTTTCAATAAGGATGGCCATTTTTGATCCCAAGGGTTCCATAAAGGGGACAAGTGGAAGAGTATACATGAAACATCCTTTTCCTTTGCCAAAAAAAAAGCTAAATTAAATATTTATTGAATACAAAAACCTAGAAAGATGGGTTTATTTTAAGCCCCAAATTGAAATATTGAGTGGTGTTCTTCTTGACCTCTTCATCTTAAGTTGTAAATTTGAAATCATAATAACAAAACTTGACCAATAAATCACCCTAAATATTTTATTTAAACACCAAAATGAAGGATTCCTAATCTATTTTAAACTTTCAAAAGATGTCTAAAGAGCATGATGTAACAAATTTTAAGTTGGTCCTGCAATAAAAAGGTCATTATATCATTTAGCTTTAAAGCACATTTATTTTTGAAATAGGAAACTATAAAATAGAAGGTCTTTGACTACCTGTCTACCCTTAAGGAATCTCCACAAAATAAAATGTGTTAGGTTAGACAATTTTAGCACAAATCTAAAGAAAAATTTTCAAGGCAAAGATTATACAATGAAAACACAACAACAACAACAACAACAACAACAACAAAAATAATAATAAAACCTGAAAATAACAAATTAGAAGGCTAGAAATTAAAAAAATCACATAAAACATAAAAACCAGCATATAAAACATAAAAATCTGAAGTTAGTGTTTATATCATAAATTTTAAAATATATATCAGTTTACCATGAAATTTTTAGAGGTTGTCAAGAACTATAGGTGTTACATATTTGTCAAAAATGAGATAGCAAAAGTTAATACAAAAAACATTATTCACTCTGTACTATCCATTTTTACCAGAAAAGAACAAAAAGGGACAGTTACTAAAAAAGCCATCACTTATAAAATATAAAGAATTTTTTTGTGAAAGTTTTAGATGATATTAATTAAATATTTAGATATGTAAATAAAAAAATAGACAAAAATATTAAGTAAATAAAAATTTATGAATTCTTTGTTGGCCATTTTTACTCAAAGCAAAAACAACAAAAAAAGAATTAAAACTATGAAATACGAAAAAATTTGTGGGTTGTGCTCTCATGAAGATAGTCCCACCGGGCATGCCATTATGTGAACTAATAATTTGGTGATGAATGGGATATTATTATTGTGTTAGTGGATAAATCAAATCAAAATCACACTAAACTAACACATTCATGCCTAGTTACTAGGGTAAGCTTAATAATAAAAACAAATGAAAAGCATAACTAAAAAGTAAGGAAAAACAAGAATCCTTCACTTCCTTGAATGCTCCAAATGATTTTTTGAAGTGGCTTGCTCGGTTTGTACTCATGAAGTCTGCATCAATGAAAGCTTGGTTACCTCCATCTCTTATGGCACCTTACTTGGCGTTGGCTTCAATACTTTGGCATCATAACTTTGGCATGTGAGAGATTTTTGGAATCAATTTGGCATGGTAACTTTGTACAAGTTAATCATAAAATTAATGTGTAAAATCCTCCTAGTTATAGATTTTTGAGATTACTCTGAATCAACCTAAACCATCCATTTTGAGATGAAGATGTATGGTTGAAGATTAATTCAATATTGTGGAATTAAATCAATAATTATCCTCATCATGACATTGGAAAAAGGGGCATTGAAGAGGCATCGATGGTCATTATGAGACATGAAAGATCCATAATATTGATATTTATGGCCTAGGGATGCCTTCCCAAGAAATGATGTCACCTAATGATGCAAATATTCATAATTCATTTTCAAAAATAGATTATTCAACAAGTTCCATGGAATTCTTAATTAGTCTCATGATTTGGTTTAATTAGCTCTTAAGCATGATTAGTCACTTTGGTGCAAATTTTGGTAATATATGCATAAATTAATGAAATTGGTAAAAATGTCTTGTCATTGGCCTAAAATTTGACTAGATTAGAATTAGAAGTCAATGTTAGATGCATTGGAACTGTATTCCCATTTAGGATGTTGCCAACATAAAATAATAAAGACATGTGTCTCGTACAATAAATTTGATAAAAAAAAGAGTAGTCCAAAGCACCTAGGTGCGAAAATGGCATTTTGATTTGAAATGATCTAATTAAAGTTATTTGGCCCATAAATTACATTTCCCAATTTAGTGATACCCTAGCCAAAATTGGCACTTGAATATATTGATTTCAACTCTTTTAATATATTTTAGTGTTTTTAGGCTAAATTGTAAATTTTGGTGGAAATTGGTCAAAAGCCTGATTAGAGGTTATTAGTGGCTAGATTTAGGTGTCTAAAACCCATGGATGTTATGGTTAACTTATGAAAGTGGTTTTATGGTATGAATTAGTGTGATAGAAGATTTAAGGGTTAATGCATGTATAATAGCTGAACAAGAAGATGATATTCATGAAGGATCTATAAAAAGTGAAATCAAAGGTGATGGTTTCTAGAGATTGTGTGTGAAGAAGAAGAGTTGATGTGAAAAGAAAAGAGGAGATTGAGTGTGCATAATGGATGGATTAAAGATCAAATCAGGTTTAGGATTGTGTGCACAACCTATAAGACATATTTATGATGTCATAATAATGTTCATATAGGTTTGTAGATTGAGGATGAGAGAAGAGTTCTAGAGCGATCCAAAAAGATGTTTTTGATGCATTGTTTTGAGAGAGTGTGAAGGGTTGAAGAGAGGTCTTCTACATTGTTTCTCCATCATATTGAAAGGAAATCAGAGTTATAGATTTATTGATACCATAGCTATTGTGTGGGTACTCAACATCTAAAATAGTTTGGTTCTTATTCATGCTTAGGGGTGGGTGTTCCTTGTGAAGTGGGTGCTTCACTAAAAGTCTCATGTTTATGATCATCTTATAGGACAAGTAGTTTATGTGTTTTAAAGATTGAGAGTGGGTTTTATTCTTCAATAAATTTTCCCTATTGAACATACATATCTACTTAGAGGGGGAGGACATGAATCAATAGATCTCAAAAATGAATTGCTTACAACTTTCAAGATGAATTTTAAACATATGCAATCTTTAAAAAATAAATGAAAGATATATCATGCACAAAAATACAACACACAACACCAAATTTATACATGGAAACTCAAAAGGAAAAACCATGATGAGAATATTGCTAGAAGCTACTATTCTAATCCAACCTCACAAAGCTTGTCTCATGACTAAACCTCACTAATTACATTTAAGGACACCCATCCCAAGGAGACACCAATCCCTTAAATTTAAGAGTACTATCTCTAAGGAAGCACCCACTCCCTATATTGATAGCCAACCTAGTTCAATATGAAGGCACCAACCAATCAGATAATTGAATTACAATTCAAGTTAATGAATCAGATTCATAAAATAATCCAAGTCTCTATTATTTGTTTCATGTCTAATCTATGACTACTAATTTTTCATTCAACACACTCTTATGCAATATTCACTCTTCCTTCACCCTTTCTCTATATTTAAATTTGTTTGTTTAACACTCTGGTATTCTCCAATTTGACCATTATTCTTCTATGCTAAGATGAGTCTCATATTTTTGCATCTACGACTCAACTCCTTTCGACTCCTCTCATTCCAAAAATGAAAAAAGATTTTTTTTCATCCTTACTCTTTGTCACTTTGGAATTTTTCATTAATAAAAACTTAGATGAGTCTCTTTTTATACATTTTGCATTTGTTGATTATCCCTTCTCATTCTAATTAAATGACTATATGACTTCCATTCTCTGAGCCTCTTCAAATTCTACCCTTGCCACCTCAAATTCCACACTCATAAAGTTATAATAATCATTTTATTTCAACCATTTTTGTTTATATCCTTCAACCTTCTCACCAAAATCTTATAACTAGCTTATTTCTATGGTTCTTCATTTATTTTTTGTTCCAAATTTGAAATGTGTCTATCGATCTTTCCATCTGAGCTCTACATGCCATTTGATCTCCTAAAGATGCATGATCTTTATATTAGCTTGGTCATTAAAATTCAATATGCTAACTTCATATTATTTTCTTCAACATTTGTGTATTGTTTTTATTCCTTTTGATTGTCTTAGACATGATCGATCTTTATCTCTACCTATATGCCTCTCAGGAGTTTGTCATGGAAGCCTTTCAACATTTTTGAATTGGCCTTGTGTCCTCTACACTTGTCCTTCAGCACTTGTGGAAGTGTCTTATGTCTTTTGGAAAATTTTCCTGTGTCCTTTCTCTTTATTTGAACTACCCTTCAGTATTTTGCAAACTATCTTTCGAAACTTTACAAGTGTCCACTCCTTTGAAAGTGTCCTTTAGAAGCTTTAAAAGTGTCCTCTATCCTTCAAAATTATCCTTTGAAAACTCTACAAATGTCTTATCTTCATTTTAACTATATTTTGGATAAATTATTGTGGGATTTTTGTCTAAGTGCACTTCAGGACAATTTATGTGGAATTTTAGTCTAAGTGCCCTTTGGGATAATTTCCATGGGCTCTTTGTCTAAGTGCCCTTTGAGACTTTTGAATTTTCCTTCACTTCTTTGCTCATCTCTATCAAAACTTATATGTAGGACACATACCCTTCAAAACTTTTGCAACAGTTCACATACCCTTCAAAACTTTTGCAACAGTCCACATAGCCTTTAGAACATTGAAAATATCCCTTCAAAACTTTTGAATGGTCCATTTTCCATTCAGAATTTTTGAAAAGATACCTTCAAAAAAATTTAATGGTCCACTTGCCCTTCAAACTTTTTGAAAATATCCCTTTAGAACTTTTGAGTGGTCCACTTGCCCTTCAGACTTTTTGAAAAGATCTTTTTGGAATTTTTGTTTGGGATAATTTTTATGAAAAAATTCCCTTCGAAAAGACTTAAACAAATTCCTGAAAGAATTATATGAAGCTCTCTTTCCAAAATATATTTTTTATTCAGGACCCATTTCCTTTAGAACTTTTGATGTAGATATTTTATCTGACAAAGACTTAACCATTTTTCCTGAAATAATTCCAAAGCTAGTAAGATCGACTAAGTGAGGAAACCAAACATTTTTCAAAAATAATTATTTCTAAAAAATTACAAAGTTGTAAAAATAACTTAGTGTTCAAGTACTATTCAAATGCCTAGAATCCCTACTTTACACCTACACAACTTGTGCTTCTCTCATCTGTAAGACATGAAACATGGTCTACCAAGACTAGGCACAAACTTGAGTAGCCTAGTGTGATTGTTTCCTTTAGATGCCTCCATGTATGTAAATGTTGTCACCAACAACCTATGTGCTCAACCATATCCAAAAAAAATTGAAAAGGCATTCATATGAATATTTTTGGAATTCAAGGTACACACATAACTCCATGAGGTCTCAACACCTTGACCATTCAGCTCAACATCTTTATCATTAATGCATAACAGCACATGTTGCCTTTGAAATCAATGATAAACATTCATACATCAATGACTATGTCCAAAAATATTCCCCTTTTTCATTGATGGCAAAAACATCCTGTACAAAATAACACAATTTCTATTTTACACCTGTGTCTTGCCCTTTTCTCCCCCTTTGACATTAATGACAAAGCATCTCTGCCATAAAGTCAACTACCTCCACTTAAAGTGCACTTCTTTAAGTATTAAATTTTTATGATCCTAAGACCTATAATATAATAAAAATTAATGAGAAGCTCTCCCTTAGGCCATACAACAATTGCCTAAACTCTTCTTCTTCTAGGAGTTAGTGATGTTCTTTTTATACTCCCCCTAGAAACATACCTATTCACTAGGAACTAGTGATGTGGTGTAGGAGATACCACTCCCAACCATTGTATCAGATATTCAAATTGGTCCTTAGGTAAAGGTTTATTGAATATGTCTATAATTTTATCTTTTGTTAAAACATATTCCATTGTGACCTCTTGATCACCAACCTTCTCTCTTAGAGAGTGATACTTGATGATATATAATTTGTTCTGGAGTGCATCCCCAAATTCTTGGATATATTTATAGCACTTGAATTATCACATAGAATGGGAATTGGTCCTTTGAATTCCACTTCAATATCTTTTAGTGACTGCTTCATCCACAACACTTGAGTGTAACATGCCACTACTATAACATATTATGCTTCTACTATAGATAGTGTAATTGACTCTTGTTTTTTACTCAGCCATGAAATAAGTTTGTTACCAAGGAAGAATGCACCACCACTAGTCCTTTTATCATTTGTGATTCCTGCCCAATCAACATATGTGTATGCTATCAAATTGAAATCATCACTTGAAGGATACCATAAGCCATACTCTAATATGATTTTGATATATCTAAAGATTCTCTTTACTACATTTACATGTGTTTCTTTTGGTGTATCCTAGAATTTAACAACCATGTATACAACTTACATGATGTTTGGTCTTGGTGTAGTGAGATATAACAAACTACCAATCATATACCTATACATTATATGATTCACTTTAGGAGATTTATCACCTTTTCTCAATTTACATCTAGTTATCATGGGAGTACTAACTGGTTTGTTGTCCTCCATACCAAATTTCATGAGCATCTCCTTCACATACTTGGTCTAGAATATGAATATCCCTTCTTTGGATTGTGCAATATATAGGCCAATAAAAAATGAAATTCATCCTAGCATGGACATTTCAAACCCATTTTGCATTTGATTTGTAAATTCTTTTCATATATTATTATTGTTGCTGCCAAAAATGATGTCATCAACATAGAAAACTATGATCAACATATGTCCATTTTTAGACTTAACATAAAATTCACTGTCTACACATCCTTTGATAAATCTTTGTTGCAAATATTGATCCATCCTTGAATACCATGCTCTAGGTGCCTTTTTTAGACCTTATAGTGCTTTCTTTAGTTTGCACACATAGTCTTCTTCATCTGTCAACAAAAAACCTTTAGGTTATTCAATATAGACTTCTTCTTCTAAAGTTCCATTTAAGAAATCTGACTTAACATCCATCTAATAGACTTTGAACTTCTTAAAAAATGAGAATGATAAAAACATCCTGATGGCTTCCAATCTTGCATATCCCTTACAAAAAAGTCTAGCTTTATTTCCCACAATAGTTCCATCTTCATTCAACTTATTTTTAAAAACCCATTTTGTGCCTATGACATTCTTGTCTATGGGTCTTAGAACTAGTTGCCAAGTTTTATTCTTTTCGATTTGACTTAGTTCCTCATCCATGGCCTTTTGCCAATTCTCATCTTTGTTGGCCTTAGCATAGCTTTTGGGCTCAATTTCAGATAGTAAAGTAAAACTTGTATGTTCTTTGCTCATTTATGCCATTTTCCTCATTTGTATTCCTTCTTTCATGTCTCTAATGATCTACTCCTTAAGATGATCCATTTGAAAAAACTTTGGGGGTGTCTTTTCAATCCATTTCATCTCTTGTTCTTCATCTTCTGACATTTCATTCTCATCTTCTTATTTTGGCTCTTTACTACTAATCTCCTTTACTAGTTAAATCTCTTCTTTGAGGACCTCTTATACTTTAACATGAATGCTCTCCACTAGTTTATACAATATTTTTTTATAGAAAACATAGGCTTTTCTATGAGTAGAATAACCAAAGAATATTCCCTCATCACATCTCAACTCAAAATTGCCTAGCTTTTTCTCCTTCCTTTGAATGTAGAATTTGCTTCCAAACACTCTAAAATACATGGCTGAAGTAGGCTTTGCATATCATAGTTCATATGGAGTCTTTTCACTATTTACTCTCAATTGGACTCTGGTCAAGGTGTATACTATTGTCTAGACTACTTCTCTCCAATAACCATTTAATAAGTTGGCTTCTTTCAACATTATTCTAACCATCTCCTTGATGGTTTTATTTTTCCTTTCAACAAATCCATTTTGTTGTAGAGTTCTTTTAGTTGAGTAGTGTCTTTTAATTACATGCCTCTCATAGTACTCTATGAATTCATTTGAAGTGAATTCACCACCGATATCAGATCTGAGGCACTTGATCTTTTTGCCAATTTCATTTTCAAGCATGGCTCTAAATATATTGAATCTCTCAAATACTTGGGACTTGTCCTTTAATAAAGTTAACCATGTCATTCTAGTGTAGTCATCTAGAAACATCTTGAAGTAATACACTCCTTTGGATCCTCTTGTCTTAGTTGGACCACAAATATCAGTATGAACTATTTGTAGAGGCTTTATAGTTGCATATTATTTAGTTTGAAATGAGACCCTAGTCTATTTACTGAGATAACATTCTCTACACATTGTATCTATAGGCTTTGTTATCTTTGCAATGTGTCTTACACATTTTTTAGAACTTACTTTAACTAAATTGTCAAATTTAACATCACCCATCCTTCTATGCCATAACCAACTCTCATCAATCTTTTCCATGAGATAATTTGTACCATTTATCTCAATCAAATTATATATGTTACTCTCAATTCTTTTTCCTTGTGCAAAAAGTTTTATAGACCTTCTTACTTCACAACCTTCAGTATCAAATATGACTTTATAGACATTGTCACACATCTGACTAACACTCATCAGATTATGTTTTATCCCTTTAACATAAATGACATCATGTGTAGGGATATTTCCATCAATATTCAAGGTTATTTTGCCTCTAATTTTGACTTTAGTATTATCTCTCAAACTGACAATCCCTTCTTTGCATCTATTCAAATTGATGAACTTTCTCTTGTCACCAGTCATATGTTTTGAACATCCAATATCTATGATCCATATATTTTTCTCTTTAGCATGTATCACAGTTTGAGCAATCATATACTGATTCTTCTTTTTCCACATCTCCTTTGGCTTCTTGATAGTACTTTCCTTTGTTATGTCATTGATTTATGAGCCTTTGTTTACTTTAAGAGTCTCAACCCTTTTAACATTGTTAGATTTTTATTTAACAAGATTTTTTCTACAATACTTTGTTATATGTCCAAAATTATTATAGTTGTAGCATAAAACATCTATATCTAACAAAGGGGTAAATGAATTTATACTTAAGAAGATTATTCTTGTTTTAGATACAACTTTAAAATCAATTATTCTATGGCCAAAATGATTATAATTATAACAATAACCATAAAATGATGAAGAGTACCTGATTATCATTCTCCTTTGAAAATATAAAGGAGGTCTCTTGAGCTCTATTTTCTTCACATTCATTGCTATTGTGTTGATTTTTACAATAGAAACCTTGGTCTTTATAGGAACAGAGTCATTATTTTTCTTCTTCTCTTTAGGAATGTAGTTTTTTTCTTTTCTGATTCCTGACTCTACTACTGCCTTGAATGTTTCATATAGATTTCTAATTGTGCTCAACATGGGACTCTTTCCTTTCTCATACCCAAGACCTAATATTTCATTGGAGGGATTTTGTGAGCTAATTAATTCATTCAGTATGATAGATCCTCCTTTTAATTTTAGGCCTTTATTAATCTATTATTTATCCTTTTTGATCTTTTCTCTTAGGTCCATGATTTCTTCTTCTATCTTCAAGAATTCTACGGACTTCACTCGTAGGTCAGTTTTGACTTCATCCTCTATCCTCTTGCCTCCTTAACTTGAGTCTTCAAGCTCACTATCATCTAATTTGTTTCTTCATTTCTTTTAGTCAATTTCTCAAACTCATTTTAACCAATTTTCTTTTGTTTAGAATTTTCTTTTCTAAGCTTGGAAATTTATTTTAAAGCGTAGATGAGTTCACATTCAAGATTTACTTCTCCTTCATCTTCATCTAAGTCCTCTTCATCTTGGCATAAATAAGTTGATTCAAATGTCATGAATAGGAGTTCATTTTTTTTGGACACAAAAGCACTATCATGCTCATCACTTGAGCTACTGCTATCATCCACCGAGTCACTTCTTATTTTGAATACATCCCCTTTTTATTCTTAAAAAACTTCTTTTTTTCTTAGGATAATAAGATTTCTCTTTTTTTTCTCAGCTAAATTAGATTCATCCATCTTTTTATGTAGACATTTAGCAACAAAGTGACCTATATTTCCATAATTAAAACATTTGAAGGGCAACTTACCTTTATATTTACCTGAGCCCTTCTTCAATTTTTTGATGAAATTGGCCTTTACATCATTTACCTCCTCAGATCAGAATTAGGAGCTTCTTCTTCTTCTACCTAATTATAAACCTTGAAAATAGCTTCTCTCTTGGATGACTCTACATCTCCTAGCCTCATCTCATATCCAATGAAGTTCCATATATCTCATCTACTATGAGCTTGTTCAAATATCTTGCTTCTTTAATGGTAGAGATTTTAGAATCATACTTTGATGTCATAGATCTTAAAACCTTTTTGACAATAATTGATTATTCCATTGTCTCTCTGAGTCCTCTTATTGCATTTACAATCTCATCTACCCTGAGGAGGTAGTCTATAATCTTCTCATCCTCATTCATCTTGAGGCTTTCAAATTATCCCTTATATGTTTAGAGCTTGGCTTGTTTTACTCTATCATCTCCTTTATAGATGCTCTTCAATTTTACCCATATGTCCTTTGCATTTTGATAGTGTATGAATTTGACAAACTCATTATTTAATAATCCAAAAATAATAACATTCTTTATTTTTACATTATTTTCACATGCCTTCTTCACTGCCTGATTAGTGGGAGAAATAGTAAGAGGTGTGTATCCATTCACAATGGACATCTAGACATCAAACCCTAAGGAGGTCAACTACTCTTCCATCTTTATGCTCCAAAAGGCATAGTTAGACCCATCAAACAAAGTTGTCTTGTTTGATGAAGTTCCTTCATGACTGACCATTTTGTGTTTAGACTCCAAGATCTACTTGAGCTGATTAAGGTTCTCTCTAGGAACCTGAAGCTCTGATACCAATTATTGAACACACCTATTTATTGAGAGTGGGGGGTGAATTAGTAGATCTCAAAAATGAATTGATTACAACTTTCAAGGTGAATTTTAAACATATGCAATCTTAAACAAATAAATGAAAGATATCTCATGCATAAAAGCACAACACACAACACCAAATTTATAGATTGAAACCCAAAGGGAAAAACCACAGTGAGAATGTTGCTAGAATCTACTATTCTAATCTAGCCTCATAAATTTTATCTCATTGACTAAACCTCACTAATTACATTTAAGGACACCCATCTGAAGGAGACACCAATCCCCTAAATTTAAGAGCACCATCTCTAAGGAAGCACCCACTCCCTATACTAAGCACCAACCCAGTTCAATTTGAAGGCACCAACTAATCAGATACTTGCATTACAATTCAAGTTAATTAATCAAATTCATAAAAGAATCTAATTCTTTACTCTTTTTTGCATTTCTAATCTGTAACTACTCATTTCTCATTCAACACTCTTGTGTGATCTTCACTCTTCCTGCACCCTTTATTTGTGCTTAAATTTATTTGTTTAACACTTTGGTATTCTCCAATTCAACCATTACTCTTATATGATTAGACGAGTCTCATATTTTTGCATCTATAAATCAACTCCTCTCAATTCCTCTCAATCTAAAAATGAAAAATGACTATTGTTCATCCTTGCTCTTTGTCACTTTAGAATTTTTCATTAATCAAAACTTAGACAAGTCTCTTTTTATTCATTTTACATTCATTTCTTATCTATTCTCATTCCAAGAAAATGACTATATGACTTCAATTCTCTGAGCCTCTTTGAATTATGTCCTTGTCACCTCAAATTCCACACTTTCAAAGTTAGCATAATCACTTCAGTTTAATCATTATTGTTTATATCCTTCAACTATCTTGCATATTCTTGTAACTAACTCAGTTCAATGTTTATTCATTTATTTTTTATTCCAAGTTTGAAACGTGTCCATCAATCTTTCCATCTGAGCTCCACATGCCATTTAATATCTTAAAGATGCATGATATTTATATTAGCTTGGCCATTAAACTTAGGCATGTTGACTTCATAATATTTTCTTTGACATTCATGTAATGTTTTTTCTCTTTTTAATTGTCTTAGACATGATCAATATTTATCTTTGCCTATATGCCTTTTGGGATTTTATCATGGAAGCCTTTCATCTTTTTCAAACTAGCCTTGTGTCCTCTGTAATTATCTTTCAACAATTATGGAAGTGTCCTATGTCTTTCAACAAATTTTCAAGTGTCCTTTCTCTTCCTTCAAACTACCCTTCAATATTTTTCAAACTATCTTTCAGAACTTTGTAAGTGTCCTTCTCTCCTTTGAAAGTGTCCTTCAGAAGCTTTGAAAGTGTCTTCTATCCTTTATAAGTGTCCTTTAAAAACTCTAAAAATGTCCTATCTTCATTCAAACTATCCTTCAGACAGATTGTTATGGGTTTTTGTATAAGTGCCCTTTAAGACAATTTCAATGGAATTTTTGTCTAAGTGTCCTTCGAGACAATTTATATGGGGTTTTTGTCTAATTTCCCTTCGATAATTTCAAAATTTTCTTCAATTCTTCACTCATCTCTTTTGAAACTTTTATGTAGGAGACATACCATTTATAACTTTTACAATGATCCACATACCCTTCAAAACTTTTACAATGGTCCGCATACCCTTCATAACTTTTGAATGGTCCATTTTCCCTTCAGACTTTTTTAAAAGATCCCTTTGAAACTTTTAAATGGTCCACTTGCCCTTTGGACTCTTTAAAAATATCCCTTTAGAAATTTTGAATGGTTCACTTTCCCTTCGGACTTTTTGAAAAGATCCCTTCAAAATTTTTATTTAGGATAATTTTTTGATAAAATACCCGTCAAAAAGACTTAAATATATTCCTGAAAGAATTCTCCAAAGCACTCTTTCTGAAAGAAATATTCTTTTGGGACCCATTTCCTTTGGAACTTTTGATGTAGACATTTCATCTAACAAAGACTTAACCATTTTTCCTAAAAGAATTCTAAAGCTAGTAAGATTGACTAAGTGAGGAGACCAAACATTTTCTAGAAAGAATTATTTTTAAACAAATGCAAAGTTTTAAAAACAACTAAGTGTTAAAACACTATTCAAATGCCTGGGAGCCCTACTTTGCACCTGCATAACTTGTTCTTCTCTCATCCATAAGACATGAAACATGGTCCACCAAGACTAAGCACAAACTTGAGTAGTTTGGTGTGATTGTTTCCTTTAGATGCGTTTATGTATGTAAATATTGTCACCAACAACCTGTGTACTTAGTCATATCCAAACAAAATTTGAAATGCATTTATATGATTTTTCTTAGAATTCAAGCTACACACATAACTCTATGAGGTCTCAACACCTTGACCATTCAGCTCAACATCTTTATCATTAATAAATAATATCACATGTTACCTTTGATATCAATGACTATGCCTAACATTCCCATAAAATTCATGTGTTGTGTGCTTTATCTTGCATCATCTATCTTGTTAATTGTTATAAATCACTTGTATGCTTTATGAATACTTGTGGTGATTAATTAAGGGTTTGAAAGGATTATAATTGAAGTTTGAATTATCATGTATCACCAATTCACCCCCTATCTTAGTGATTTTACCTCTAATAATTGGTATCAGATCCATACCTTGTTTACAAGTTTAACCACTTGAAATTGATCCAAGGTAAAATATAGCAAGTCAACATATGCAGGGTTTCTCTACAAATCAAACATTGTTGTTCAATTATTCCATTTATTCTTTTTGGAGTATAAATATGAATACCTAAATCATTTCACTAGGTTTTGACATTTGTAAATCTATTATTGATGGATATTATATACCTCTTACTCCTCTAACTAGTCCAATTGATAAGAAGTTGATTGAGAACAATTTTAAAGCTATGAATGCTATCATTTATGGTCTATCCAAGGATGAGTTCACCAAGGTGATCCATTTCAAGACTACCAAGGAAATTTGTGTCAAATTATACACTATTTATGAATGAGACTCAAAGGTAAAGCTAGCTAATGTTAAGTCTTGAATAATTTCATCTTAATAAAGTTAAACTTGAAGCCAAGATTGTAAGGAAATTGAACGTGAGATTAGGTAAGTATGAAGGAATCTTCCATTTAAATTTTTTTCATGTGGTAAAGTTGGTTATTTTGTAGCTAAGTGCACAAATAGAAGCAAGACTAAACACAAGTAAGTTTATAAGGATTCTCATGAGGATGAACATAAGAAATTAGAGGGTCCTATCAAGTACAAAAAGATCTTCAACAAGAAAAATGGAAAGAAGGATTCATACAAAGGTAGTAAGAGTCTTTACCATAAATAAGACAATAACTCATCTACTAAAGAAGAAGAAAAAACTTCAGATAGTGATGATTATATTCATGATGAGGACAAGGAGGCACTATTCATGGCTCTTAGTGATTATGAAATTAAATGTTCTTTAAGCAAAGATTTATTTGGAGGAGATATCTCAAATGAAGAAGATGAGAAAGTCACTCTTGAAGATAAATATCTAAATACTTTAGAAGAAATGAAGCTCATACAAGGAAAGAATAGAAAGTAAGCTTCCTTGATCAAGTCCTATGAGGAACAAACTAGTCTATTTTAAGGAAGGTTAAGTAATGAAGTCAAGTAGCATGATCAAAACATATTGAAACTCAAGTTTGAATTCTTGATGAAGAGGTAAAGAGTAAGGATATAGAATGTATCATGTATAAATCAGAGATGAAATCTTTGTAGATAAAAATAAATCAAGCTATGAACAAGCTTTAAACATATTAGAAGCCAGAAGCAAACATCTCTAAAAGAGACGACCTTGTGATAAATAAAGATGAAGATGATGATTTAGATAATGAGAATAAATTGATGAATGATCTTGAATATCTAAATATTTAGAAGAAAAGGAATAAATAATTGATGCCATAAATCAAGGACTATGAGAATAAATTTAGTGTGTTTGAGGCAAGAATGAATGGTGACACTAGGGAGTATGAAGATATAGTCAAGCATCTCAATACTCAATTCAAAATTGTGTCTACAAGCCTAAATACTAAATAAAATTAATGCTCTAGGTATATGATTGAAATTAAGTTCTTTAAGGTTGAGTTGGAGAAGACATATAACATGATAAGGTCTTTTCTGAAGTTTGAAAAGAGTGATAATGATCTTGACAACATTCTGAGTAGTCAAATATCTACAAGTGATATATCTAGTCTAGGTTTCAAAGAAAAACAAAAGGTTTTAACTCAAGATAAATATAAGGATAATATGAATAAGAAGAGTTAGACCTTAAAGGTATTTGATCAATCAAGGAATGATGGTGATAATAGATTGAAAAATAATCCTATCAAACAACCAACTAATATGAGGTATGTAAATTTGAATGGCTATTATTACTCTTGTAATCAGTTTGGTCATAGGATAAAAGAATTTAGAAGATATTTAAGGAATGAATATACATGGAATTATTAGCAATACAATTTAAAACATGAAGAACATCATCACTCAAGACAGTCAATACAAGGAAAGAGTGACATCTTGTGCTACAAGTGTCATGGGTTTGGTCATATTACAATGTTTTACAATACCTTCATTAGGAGACCAAATGATTAGGTACATGAATGGATTCATGAAACTTCAAGGAATCATTATATATCTCAATCATAAGGTATATACAATATAAGAAACTTCATTTGTTTTAAATTTTATGAGAGAGTTCATATAGTAAGGTTTTGTAGGAATGGTTAAGAATGTCAATCCTAACATGAAGAAAAGAAACCATAGTGAATAGAGGCCTAAGGAGATGAATGAAAAATAGGCTCAAAATGGATTTTTGTCATGATATAATAGGGAACAAGTTCAAGTGTCAAGAAACAAGTCTAAGGAGATGAATGAAAAATAGGCTCAAAATGGATTTTTGTCATGATATAATAGGGAACAAGTTCAAGTGTCAAGAAACAAGCCTTATCTACCCAAATAGACAAGGAAATCAAGAAAGATCCTTAGATAAAAGAAAATAATGAAGTTGAGGATTCATTCAAAGTCAATATGAATATGAGGAAGGACTACAAGTCAAGTAAGAACATGGAGATGTGGGAGTCTCCTAAGTTTTGTGATCTTTAGTCCATTGATGATTGATGGGTGTCTCTATTTATGCTTCTTAGGAGACATATTTCATGTGTGAAACAAGTGTGTGTACTCTAGGTGATGATCAAAGTGTAAATAATGTTAGAGAAGGTCATTGGCTAAGGGAAAGATAACTCAATTCTTTTGAAAAGTTTGAATATAAAGGGTAAACAAGAGATTGTGAAAGGTCAGCTTATAGATGGACCTTGAGAAGGTCATATCAGTTTGGATGTTGGTTAAAAAAGTTGATCAGTCAAAGATAATGAAAATTAGTTTGACATGAGATGAAGAATGAAGTTAGGGGGGATATATTATTTAGTTTGTCAGGTCTAAGGATCAAGAAGGCTAAGTGTAAGAGTAGTTTGATGTATGTTCATATCTCTTAGTTTTATGGTTGGAATTATAAAGATGCTTCTATGTGTTTTTATACCTATGATGGTTTGAGAAAGTAAAAATGGAGAGCACGATCTTAACGGGAGCATTGTTGCTTTGAGATTTGAAGATGATCACTCCATTTTGCAAAATGCCAAGGTAAACTTTCATTAACAATTGGTGTTTGTTGTTTCTAGGTCCTTTGTTGTAAAGAGATAGGATTTGGTTGTTGTAGAGAGATTTTATCATTAATGTCAAAGGGGGAGAAATATTAGAATAAAGGAGTTTAAATTGGTAAGAAGACATTATGAGGGTGTTTCTACATCAATGACAAAGGGGGAGATTATTAAACATGGTCATTGATGTCAAGAAGAGCATGAGGTACTAGTGCATTAATGACAAAGAATTTGTGTTTGATATATTGGAGAGTATAAGGCATATGTGCATGTCAATGAATATAAAGAAGAGGTTGTGAGGCATCCATAGATGTCTTGGTGAATTTTTGTTGTGTTATTTGATCATTTAGAGAGAGAAACATGCATCTTCTAAATTAATGAAAGCTAGACCATCATCGCACATCATAGAGATATGAATTAACTAGAAATTTTGTGTATTTATTAAAGGTACTCAAAAATTCAACATCAGTCAAAGGTTTTCATGGTAATGTTGTCTATATCACAAAGAAGGTACCTTGAAGATTTGGTGTCTTGAAGTGTTCCTAGCTTAAATTATAAACCTCCAAAGTTGTTCTAGAAGATTATGACCTGACAAATACTATCAAGTTTAAATGCATTAAATTTTAAGGTCAATTAGTCAATATATATCTAAATATGAGATTTTAATCATAAAAATGGAGATCTAATGATGAACATGAATTCAAATAGGTCAAAGGATCATGAGTTTGAACACAATGGTGACATGTGTCTTAATCACGGTGAATTGATAGTAGATAAATGACACATGATGATCGTGCAGATGGAGATCAATGGTAAAAATTAATTCAACGAGTCAATAAACTCAAAAGTCACATTGGACTACCATGTGGAATAAGAATGGAGACTAAAAACAGTGTTCATAGAAGGCATGTAGGGCTGCCAAGTGTCATAATTATGTAAGCCCGTATCCAGGATCAATGGTTAGTGTTACAAGTTAAAGCCAAGTGTCTCCTAAGGATATTGACAAAGTGAATTTGATCTAGTTTATAAGAGTAACAAGATGAAGACATGTTTCTACAAGCTTTTGCATTGAACAGTGACTGTTGTAATTTGAATTTTCAAATTAGCAAAGGAAAACCAATCTGTGTTGTTTGATACATATATTGATCATATGAAGGAATTTGTTAGAGTAAAAATAAAATTTGTAAATTAATTCAAGGTACATTCATTAAATTTGACTATAAGGTTTGATTATTTGTATAGTTATAGTTATTGAGATCCAAAGTTGACTGTGGGTTTGACCATCTTCTATTAAAAACCTTGGAAGGATGTTTGAGTTGGTTTTTATGATATTTGAGTGGTTCAAGGTGATTTAGCTATTGTATAGTGCTATAAAATGTATGAAGGTGATTTGTGTGTATTTTAGAGGTTTGACCAACCCATATTTAGTATGAACAAATGATTAGAAGTTGACTATTTTTTCATTCATGGTCTTCTTTTGTACAATGCTAATTTTTGAGTAGATTGTGTGTATGTAGAGGAGTGTAGTTATGAATGTAGTCACTTGAATATGTTTTAAGGGTCATATGGAGTGGATATATTCATTTAAAATTTGTCTTGTGTTCCTATTTTTCTTGGTGAAGTGATAAAGGAGTGAATAGGTCTCTATGAGACCTATAAGGGCTATTATGACCTAATTGAAAGATGCATCTACGTAAGGGTGACTCATGGATGGTATGGTCAACCTATGAAGGTGGTTTTGTGTTATGTCTTAGTTTTATATAATCCTTAAGGGTTAATACATGTCTAATGGCTGACCAAGATGATTATATTTATGAAGGCTCTATAAAGAGTGAAATCAAAGGTGATGGTTTCCAGAGATTATGTACAAAGAAGAAGAGTTGATGTACAAAGAAAAGAGGAGAGTGAGTGTGCCCAGTGGATGGATTTAAGAGTAGATTAAGTTTAGGATTGTGTGCATAACCTATAGGTCATATTTATGATGTCATAAAATTGTTCATATAAGTTTATATATTGAGGATGAGCAAAGAGTTTCAAAGTGATTCAAAATGGTGTTTTGGATGCATTGCTTGTATGTGAACACTTGAGAGTGTGTGAAGGTTTTAAGAGAGGTTTTATACATTTTTTCTCCATCATATTGAAAGGCAATTAGAGTTATAGATTTATTGATATCAGAGGTGTTATGTGGGTGCTCAACATCTAGGACAAGTTGGTTACTATTCATGCTTAGGGGTGGGTGATCCTTGTGAAGTGGGTACTTCACTAAAGGTTTCATGTTTGTGATAATATTATAGGAAAACTAGTCCATGTTTTTTTAGGATTGACAGTGGGTTTTATTCTTCATGAGGGTTTTCCACAGAATTTATGTGTTGTGTGCTTGATCTTGCATCATTTCCTTTGTTCATTATTATGAATGACTTATATGATTTATGAATATTTTTGGTACTTGATTAAGGGTATAAAAGGATTGAAATTGAATATTTAATTATATTACATCACTGATTTCCCCCCTCTCTTAGTGATTATACCTCTAATAGGATAGTCAATGTCTTAAATTGTAAGTGTCACTTACAACTAATGGGTGAAAGAATCATACGAGGTGATTAGTAGATAGTTTGGATTGGTGGGATCACAATATAAACACTATCATATGAAATATTATTCATTTTAGACTCATAGGGTACCATACAAAAAAAAATAAGGTTGGTGTCTCACACACTTCTTAAAATGTAAATAATGTGTTTTATTTTAGTCAACAAAATCTAGTAGCTTTACCTTGGAATGAATATTATAAATAGGTAGATGTGTTTATAATACTATAAATGATTCTATTCCTAATTAATCTAACCATGCTAATTCATTAGTCTATAATATTATTAAAATTATTATTGGTTATTTTTAGGCCACTCACTGGCCAAATCTAACAACCTAGATATAAATCAAATATGCAATATGTACTAGGTTTTGATGCAGGTAATGATAATCATCTTATACTTATATATAGTCATGACTCAGACCCATGGAAAATTTCTTATAGGTGTGAGGATGCATGGAAGGAAAACATAAATATTTTAGAGAGGATTTGGGCTCATGTATTTTACCAAACTTTGAATACCTAGGCACGCTTGTGGTATATTGTAAATGAGGTGCACTAGGCGACCACTAGCTAGAGAACCCTAAAATATAGTTTCACACCTGTATTTTCTTTTTCCTCATCTAATTTGGATCTCATTGATCCCTTACAATAAATCTTCCAGATTTTTATAAGATGATGCTATCATGGAAGAAAGTGAACAAAATTTGTATAGAAAAAAAGTCTTATCCTTGCCCAATTTTTTCAAAGAGTGTAGTGTTAATAGTGATTCAAGTGAAGAGGATGTTTTGGTATGGATGAAGCAAAATTTGTATTAAAAATTTGGGAAAATGATGTTGTGTGCAAAGTGGATGAAGTGCATAATGAGGATGGTCTGATCCATTTGAGGGTTGAGACATCATATGGTCAATATGATGTGGTTGATGTGCTAGATAAAAGTTATACAAATTACTATGTACCAAGATTGAAATTATCACATAGGAGGTGCCAAATATTTTAACAATTGAGGGATACTAGTTTGATGAATAACTTTCACACAGTATTTAATTACATCATGAATTCAAAGACCTCTTCTCGCTAAGCTATAAATACATGAAGGATGTACATCCCTCCTTAGATAAAACTATAATAAATATAGTTAAAGGTGTAAATACTATCAAGAAGAGACCATATAGAATGAACCCCAACTTTTGTGTTATGGTAATGGTGGAAATTAATGACATGATTACATCTAGAATCATATATTCTATTAGTAATTAGAGTTGGTAAGCTCCATGGTCATCAATATCAATAATGAATGGTGAATTCATATATGTGTCAACTTTAGGATATTGAATTTGGAATGTGTATAAAAACCATTTCCCACTCAATTTATTGAAGAGGTGTTTGAAGGGGTTATTGGTTGTGAAATTTACACCTTAATTAATGGGTTTTCCATATATCAGTAGGTGTAGATAAAAGAGGAAGATAAGCCCAAAAATACCTTTGCTAATGAATGGGTAGAATTTTCTTATAATGTCATGTTATTTGGCATGAATAATGCATTTTAAACATTTTCAAGCATTGTCATTGTCACATTCAAATAATTTATGCACTAGTTTCTACTAGTATATCTAGATGACTTGACTATTTATGAGATTGTTAAAGATAATTATAAAAATATGTGCCTCATATTTGAGTGTTACTGACAAATTAAAATTTTCCTAAACTTGAATAAATTTATGTTTGCAATATGTTATAATATGTTTTTATGACATGAATACTACAAGGATGGTTTATTGATGGACCTTGCAAAGGTGGCTATTATCCTTCAACTTGAGCCACCTACTACTCAATAGGAAGTGTGTGTGTTCCTCAGACACATGGGGTATTATATAAAAATTATCCAAAACTAAGCAAAAATTTATGCACTGTTATAAAATATATTACACAAGGATGGGCCATTTAGATGGGGTGAGGTGAAAGATGAAGCATTACAAAAATTGAAGAAGAATTTATCAAGCATGTCGATTCTACAATTTCATAACTAGAGAACTCCTTTCCATGTCCATATAGACACTAAATTATTGGTAGATGTACTATTAATTAATTATAATTTTATTTTTTTACACATGATTAAGCTTAATAAAATGTGCATGGCTAGATGTATTTAATTTTGATATAAAACTAAATTTCTATTTAAAATAGCTTTTAATTTCTATATGGGTAGATGTCATATTAATTAATTATAGTTTTATTATTTTAAATATGATTAGGCTTAATAAAATGTGTATGAGTATATGTATTTCATTTTGATGTAAAACTAAATTTTTATTTTAAAAAAACTTCTAATTTATTCCACTACCAACCTCACACAATATACAAAACTAATAAAGATGTCTTAAAAATATCTACCTAACAAACATTGATAGAAATCAAACTCAAAGTGACAATCTTAGATTTGTTACATACTACACTAATTATTGTCTCTTTTATCTTATTTATATAATTTTTTAGTTGATTGGTGATAGATAACCTCAATCTAGCTACAATGATAAGTTAGGATTAAAAAAAAACTCTATTCGGAAAAAAGGCTCCATACTCCACCATATGCCCAAAATAATATGATTTTAATATGAAAATAAAATGGATGTCAATTTTAATGTCTAAAGTAACCTATTACAATCAAATCAATGTCATATTTAATGAGGACATTTATTACTAACAATTCATAAATATTACACTTTATAATCATCAACAAATTACCATTACTGAACATGATTCTTTAAAAGTTTTTAAATTTATAATATTATATTATATATTTTTTAATTATAAATATAAATATTTATAGAGGAGTAATAGAAACATTTAAATATTTCATATCTCAATGACAAACACTTCTTTTAGTATAATTTACATATAAAAGATAATAATAATATTTTATAATAATAAAAATAAATGATTATTTATTTTCATTAAATTATGATTTGTTAGTATCACCAACTTTAGATATTAAATTTGTTACGATGATAATTATATCTTAAAATATGTGGTAGAATCTTTTGAAAAAAGAAAAAAGAAAAAAATATATACGCTGACACCAACAATTATTTAAAAAAATTTAGTAATGATCATGTGTGGATTTTGGGCTTTGATTTTGTGCCAATCTCGGCCTTCTTGCTCTAGCCTCTCCCCAAATTCTTCTATCTCTACCCCATAATAATTTAACTCATTCAGCCTTCTCAATTCTTCTAACCCCTCTAGAACTTTATTCACTCTCTCATAATTCCATAGCTTAAACATCTCAAAGCATGGCATGGATCCATCTTCCAATTTTGAAAACTCCTCCAATTTAAATAAATAACTAATATGTAAGAAATGAAGCGTTGGAAACCTTGATGACTTTCCAAATGAGTTTGGAAATTATCTACATCTCTCATTATCATACAAGTATAAACTAACTAAGTTGGCCATGTTTTCAAATTTTAGATAATTACTACTCCATTCACAATTGACTAAAGTGAGTTCCCCCAAATTTGCAAAACTACATAAATAACTTGTCACCACTAAGCCATCTAAGGAAAGCCTTTCTAGATCTACCATAGCTTTAGTCATATTCTATGGAAAAGATAGATGTACATTCCCTTCCAACAAATTCCACATTGTGAAATGGTGCATCTTCACCAAATGCCCAGGCATCCCTCCTATACTCCTAAATTGCCTTTCATTATTAAGAAAGTGTGGAATTAGTACACAAGAAGTAGCACCAAAAGGTGATGGTGGTAGATCATCCTTGAGAGGAATTTTATCTAAGAAGATGGTTTTATTATAGAAAAATTTGATATAACCTACTCATGCTAAGTGCTTTCCAAAGGAGACAAAGAAACCATGATGCCCCGCCTAGGAGGTAGAGGAATGATTAAACCTTTTTTTCAATACTCTATATTATGGAAGAGCACCAAGACAAACTAAAAAATATTTTTATGTCTAATGGTAGACTCCAACCCCTATCACCAACCCCTTCCCCTGCTAAGGAATAAGAGAGGAGAATAAAATTTAGGAGTGGATTCTAATTTCTTGGAACCAATGAAAGATAACTTTCTAACAGTAGATCCAAAGGACCTTGACTTGTAGTACAAGGGGTGATCCCCTAGTGGTTGAGAAACTCATGGAGATGTTAAAATTATAGAGCCATTTTCTCTACCTATGCTTAAATCTACAAATAATAAAAAAAATTCACAAAATTTTGAAGTTTGTGTATTCAAAATTGGCTCTAAGACTAGACCTTTTAAGGATTTTCAGATATATATGCCTCTATAATAATGTCTCAAGATCTTAGGATAATAAATATAGAAATATCCCCTAAATCACAATCAAGAGAAGCTATGAAATAGAAATAAACAACTTATAGAAAATAAATCAAACCATACACAACACAAGAGACAAAAATATAACATGGTTCACCCAATAGCTACATCCACTAGAGAAATTTTTCTATCCTTCTATTATAAGCAATAATAGGGAGAATAACTAGTGAAAACACCCTGTCACACCTCTCTCCTTTTTCTCAACCTTATTTCTTCTATACACATATGTTAATATTACAACTAAACTTGCATACAAATATTTAAAAAGTCTTCACACATCTTGCTTACATTACAAAGGAATACATCATTTAGTTTTTTAGAAATATGACTGTCATTGATGTCAAAAGGGAGATTAATATCTAAAGGATTATCGCTGATGTCAAAGAAATAATGAGCTATTAACCATTAATGAAAAAGATGTTGGGTTAAAAAAATAAGTTGCAGAGACCTCATGAAGTTGTGTGTTTAATTTGAATGCTTATGGAAATACAATAACAATCATATGAATCCCTTTGTTAACTAGTTATTTTGACAGATATGGTTAAGTACATAGGTTGATGGTAACTGTATTTACACATATGGTAATTTCCAAAGGAAATGATCAAACTAAAATAATCAAGTTTGTGCCTATTTTTTGTGGTCCAAGTTTTAATTCATGAAGATGAGTATAATAAATAATAAAAAATGCATATAAGGTTACCTCTCATCTAGAAGCTTACTAAGTTTCCATACTTAGTTGATTTTACACCTTGGCATTTGTTTCGAGAAAAGTGGTTTGGGCATTTATTTTGGGAAAAGTGGTTCAATAAATTCTTTCAAGAAAAGTTTTTTTGTGAAATTCCTTTAAGGAATTTGCTTAAGTCTTTTTTGGACAAAAATCCCATAATAAAAGTTTTTGTTATAGCAAAAAATTGCACCCCTATGGGAGAGTTTTTCAATCTCTCCCACTTCTGGCTATAAACATGGGAACAACCTCAAGATGTGGGTTTCCTATGGTGAGGTTGAGCCCTTAGAGATTTTAAAGAGGCTAGTTCCTCTTTGGTGGATCACCTAAACTACTGATGAAATAAAACTTTCATGAGAAAAGGGTTAGAAAGAGGGAAAAGGGCTCCTAAAAATGCTAACAGGAAATGCACCAAATGAAATGAATACTCATCTATGCTTGAACTCACACTAAATCAGCCATGAGGTGACTACAAATTTCACACTCTCAAGATCAGGGTAACACACAATGGAAGAGGTCTAGGTAGAACACTAGTCTGAACCTATAAAACTTGAAAAGACTTCAAAGAGGCAAGCAATAGGTTAATGGATTAGGAATATGCACATTCATGAATCCACCAAGTAATAAGCATACTAAAGAACTAATTGAAGACAATAAATAGGAAAAGAAATTGAGCCTCATTAAATTGAAGAGGTAGTTCTTACAATACTTTGACAGGTTTTAGCCTGTTCAAAGGAGCACACTTTTGCAAACATCTCAATGGGCATCCGTCTCCTAGCAAGATGATAAAAAATCTAAAAATTGGGAACCTTTTCAAATGGATTAAAAGACCATATATATAGAAGGGAAGGAGAGAGAGAGAGAGAGAGAGAGAGAGAGAGAGAGAGAGAGAGAGAGAGAGAGAGAGAGAGAGAGAGAGAGAGAGAGAGAGAGAGAGAGAGAGAGAGAGAGAGAGAGAGAGAGAGAGAGAGAGAGGGGTCTATTTATAAAGAGAAGAATTCATTGAATAATGCTATAATTTCCATGCCTTGACCATAAAACACATCACCTAAGATCACCTCAAATCTTCTCGAGCCATTCTCATGCATTCAAGTCTTTATTTGGTGCATTTCAAAAACCATGTTATAAGTAGCTAGGATGTCTCTTCCTGACATGATGCATTTAATATTTGTATTCAAGTTTGATGTGGCTTATTTCCCTTTGTGTGCCTTGCTGAAAAGGATGTAAACTTATATGTGTTTTAGCTAGCCTGAGCCATGCTACATTTAAGCTGAAAGGCTATTTGTCAAAGATGATAGGCAAGTTGAAAGACAACAATCTTCATTAAATCTCTAGCTATCAGCTACTTAGACTCCCCTTACTCTGATTGGTCAACCTTGTGCCACTTGTCCTTTACTAATTGGCTCTTTCTGCTCTAGCTCACACCATGTGGTAGCTTATCATTCATTGCTTCCATATCTCTCATGCCACTGGACCAAGATTAAGTCAAGTACCTAAAGAATCCTGATTCAATCTATGTAGAGTAACTCAAGATTTCTAATCTCTCCCACTTCATACTTTTTTATATCCCTTACTTATGAAGGCTTTTAAGTAAAGCACTTGGAGAAACTTGATTTACTCTATGTAGAGTAATTCAGGTTTTCCAAGCTTACTTACTTCAAGCTTTGGCTTTGTGAAGTCTATGGAATTTGGCCTTGTGAAGTCTTTAAAATTTATTTTCTCAAAGAATTTGGACTCCTCCAACTCTAAGAATTCATATTTAATCATCTTAAAGAATTCAAACTTCTCTATCTCTAAGCCTTCAAACTTTTCATTGTCTAAGCCTTTAGACTTTTCCTTGTCCAAGCCTTCGGACTTTTCTTATCTAAAGTCTTCTTTCTCCTTCAGGATTTTCTTTAGAGCTTCTTTCCTTATTTGAGATCTTTGTTTTTGAGCAAAATTCCAAAATGAATTCCTTCAGATAATTTTTCCAAAGGAATTCCTTCAAACTTTTTATCTGAAGCTTCTTTTTCTTGCTCTCTTTCTTCCTTCAAGATTATTTTCTTGAAGTAATTCTTATTTCCTTTCCCCTTTCAAAATATTTCCTTTAGGGAAATTTTTTGAAGGAATTCCTTCAGATAATTTGTCTGAGGGAATTCCCTTAAACTTTTTATCCATGACCTTTTTCTTTCACCATTTCCCATGGGCAAAAATTATATGGGAATTGCATTTAACTTTTTCTGAAAGTGCCCTTCAACAAATTGTCAAGTGGTCCTCCCGAAGGGAAAGATACCCTTTAGAAATTTTTAAATAGTCCTCCCATTAATAAAAATGCCCTTTGGAACCTAAAAATGGTCCTTCAAAATTCTTGAAAAGGTCCTTTAGTAAACTTGCAATGGGTGTCTTGGGAATAAAGTGTCCTTTGGCTTTTGTAAGTTCGCCATTTTGTTGCAAAAGTACCCTTCAATGCTCTTTCTTTTGGATAATTTATCTAAAAGAATTTATTTCAAACAAATTGTCTAAAATAAGTTTACCACTTATCCAAAAGTCTAGAAAAGATTTAGTTAAAAGAATGATCGAGGAAAAAGCTTGGCAAAACTCCTGAAGGAATGAACAAGGAAGAGACCTATAAGAAAGAACTTGAAAGAAAGAATCAAGGAATGAACCCAACCAAATAAAATAACCTTGCACAAACTTAGTCTTTTGGCCTACTTATACATTCAAACACTGCTAAGATCTTTCTCAACTTGCTTAGATTATTCTCTTTTCCCCTTTGATCCAACCTTGCTAGAGCTTTTACATGTGGGCCAAAAATTGGTCAAGATCTTTGGCAACTCACAAAAAAACATGCATACTATGCTTGAAGAAGCTAGTCATTTGCCTAGCCTAGTCCATTGGGCATAGATTCACTACTTCCTTTGACAAGGCTAGATGAAACTAGATACAAGGCTGACCCTTGTTGGATCTTCCTCTTAAAGCAATAAGGATAACATAAAACAAAATAAAACAAAGTGCCCTAGGCACATAGAAAGGAAAATAGAATATAAAGGAAATGTGTATAAGGCACTTTGAGGAAAGCATGAAATCTATCCTAATATATACAAGGTTAAAATTTACAAGTACCCCCTCTTGAATCAAATGGAAAAGTGTGAGTATCATCCACCTGCAATAAATCAAGATGAAAGATACCTTGCTTTGGAGGTACCAAAATTGGTGAACTAGGTATCTTTATGGTCAATTATTTTGGTGTGCCCTCTAATAAAGGAAAAGGAACAAACATGTCTCTAATAAAGACATACTAGTTCATGTCCTCCCAACTTGGTTCATGTTAGACTATAACAGCTCTTGAAAACTCCTCATTTAATTCTCAAATTTATGCTCTAAATCAAGCACAATGTGTAATGGCTCCTTTGAGTTGGTTCTTGGTTTGATGTCTAGGTCTAAGTAGAATAACTCTAAGTCATCCCAAAAGGCAGCTTCCTCTTGGTCCTCTGAGACAATGCCAACTCCAACTCCATGTTTACTCTACTTGTTCTAAAAGGAGTCATATGGTAGTTCATCAATCCATATAAAGCCTAGCATGTCATTTTTTTTGGGATCTTGATCTGACCATTCCCCTTCATTATTGAAGACATTAGTACTACCTTCAATAGACAATTCATTTTAGGATTGGTCAGCTTCTTCAACCTGATTGGTAACTTCATTCTCAGACTATAGAAGAGGTATAGGCTAATTTAGAACCTCTACCTAATCCATGAAGTCATGGTACAGTTATTTCCATACCTCATCTTGATCCTCTTGCTCATTTGTGCCCTCTCCAACATGATCAGCTAACTAATTAACTACATTAATATATGCACCTTGATCATCTTTGTTAGTATCCATGCTAAATGGAAGCTCTTGGGAGCAAGAAAATTCCTCCTCAAGTATGAAGGCATTAATACTACCTTCAGGCTCTAATCCCTCAATGTCAAATCCATGCCATAGCTGGTCTAAACCTGATTTCTCTTCCCTTGATGGCTCAAATTTGACTGCAAGTTCCTCCTCTATTCTTTGTAAAATAGGTTCTTTATCCCAGAGGGAGATGGTGTGAGGGTGAAAAATTTCACCTTGCTTGCAGCTTGAGAGAGTTTTTTTTAGATGGGTACTTTGAGCATATTATTTGGTGGCTCTTGAGGGAGAGAAAAAGAGTCTTAGAACTATTATAGGGATAGCTCATTGAGCTAAAATACCCTCTCTTTGTTATATTCTTCAACCACTAACTCCTTCTCTTGAACTAGCTCTTGGATCACCACAACTAACACCTCTTCATTCCTCTCTTGGACTGGCTAAACCAATTTCCAAGATGGAAATGTGTAGGGAATAACCATCTTTTCTTCCTCTTTAATAGGTATAGGAGAGGGTGGTTTCATAAGAGAGGGCATGACATAATCAGGGTCGAAGGTGTGGGAGATGATCCATGGAGGGATGTTTCCACACTTTTGAGTGGGAATGGGTTTAGGAGGTTGATTTGAAACCTTGGGAAGTTGGGATTGAGGATCTTGAAGGGGAGAGGAGACATAGGACTGATCGCACTTAGTTTGTTGATCTTCATAAGGCATTAATAGGCTTTCTAAATTTTGGACTATACTCTTCAACCACACCTTGTACTCCCTTTCATAAACTACCCACATATTCTTGACCAACTGAAGAGAGCTCCTTGCCTTTTGTAAAACAAAGCTCTAGAACCCTACCAATCTCTCTTATCAACTCAAGGTAATCTTATAATGCTTAATTGAATCTTGATAAGGATGTAATAGGAAAAACATGGTCTTAAGAAGGGGAAAATGTGGACTGAGAATGCACAAGAGGCTAATCTTGGCCATACATAGGGGTGGGAAGAGAGTAAAGACTATGACAAGGCTGATAGGTCATTTGAGGGCCATTTGGTGGGAATAAATAAACATTAGTATAATGATAAGTGTATTACTAAGGTAGATAATAAGTATGCTAGTCAAAAATTGGCTAATGATACATACCAAAATGTTGATTAAGCACCTGGATAGTTCAAACTAGCTGATAAATACTTAGTCACCATTGATGGTTGCAAAATGCCTCCCAAGGATGATAAGTAGAAGGACAACATCAAAAATCCTTCCACTAATTTGGAGCTTAATCCCATTAGGCATGCTAAAAACTATTATAGCATAGAATTGCACCCCTATGGGAGAGTTTTTTAGACTCTCTCACTTCTGGGTATAAGCATGGGAACAACCTCAAGATGTGGGTTTTTTATGGTGAGGTTGAGCCTCTAATATTTTTAAAGAGGTTATTTCCTCTCTTGTGGATCACCTAAACTATTAATGAAATAAAAATTTCTTGAGAAAAGGGTTAGAAAGAGGGACAAGGGCTCCTAAGAAGGCTAACAGGTGATGTACCAAATGAAATAGACACTCATCTATGCTTGAACTCACACTAGATCAGCCATGATGTGACTATAGCTTGCACGATCTTAGGATCAATCTAACACACATTGAAAGAGGTCTAGGCAAAACACTAGTCCAAACTTGAAAATTTTGAAAAGACTTCAAAAAGGCAAGCAAAAGGCTAATGGATTAGGAATACACACATTCACGAATCCACCAAGCAACAAGCATATTAAAGTACTAATTGAAGATAGGAAATAGTCAAATAAATCAAGTCTCATTACATTCAAGAGGTATTTATTACAATACTCTAATAGGTTTTAGCCTGGTCAAAGGAACACACTTTTGCAAACATCACAATGGGCATCCATCTCCCAACAAGATGACAAGAACTCTAAAAACTGGGAACTTTTTCAAATGGCTTGAAAGTCTATATATAGAGAGAAGGGAAGAGATAGAGAGGTCTACCTAGAAAGAGAAGAAGTCATTGATTACTAATGGAACATTTGAGGAGCCATGTTACAAGTAGCTAGGATGTCTCTTCCTAGCATGATGCATTTAATCTTTGTATTCAATTTTGATGTGGCATCCTTCCCTTTACGTGCCCTACTAAAAAGGACGTGAACCTCCATGTGTTTTAGTTAGCCTGAGCCATGCTACATTTAAAATGAATGGATATTTTTCAGAGATGATGGCCAAGTTGAAGGATGAAAATATTCATTAAATCTCTAGCTACCAGCCACTTAGACTCCCCTTTCTTTGATTGGTCACCCTTTTGGCTCTTCTTTCCCTAGATTATTCCATGTGGTATCTTGTCATTTGTTTCTTCCATGTCTCTCATGTCCCTGGACTAAGCTTAAGTCAAGCACTTGAAGAACCCTAATTTATTCTATGTAGATTAATTCTGGATTTTTGATCTTTCCTACTTTAGACTTTATCAGATCCCTTACTTATGAATTATTTTAAGTAAATCACTTAGAGAAACACAATTTACTCTATGCAGATTAATTTAGGTTTTCCAAGCTTACTTACTTCAGGATTTGGCTTTGTGAAGTCTCTAGACTTTTTCCTTGTGAAGTCTTTAGAATTTTTGTGCTCATATATGTTGAACTCCTCTAGCTCTAAGACTTTGGGTTTCTTCATCTTGAAGACATTAGACTTCTTTATCTCTAAGCCTTCAGACTTTTCCTTGTCCAAGCCTTCAGAAATTTTCCTATCTAAAGTCTTTTTTCTCCTTTAAGATTTTTCTTCAAAGCTTCTTTCCTTCTTCAAGATCTTTATTTTTGGGTAAAATTATTGAATGAATTCCTTAGGATAATTTGTCTGAAGGAATTCCTTTAGAATTTTTGTCTAAATCTTCCTTTTCTTGCTCTCTTTCTTCCTTCAAGATTATTTTCCTAAAGGAATTCTTCTTTCCTTTCCACTTTCAGAAAGTTTCCTTTGGGTAAATTCCTGAAGGAATTCCTTTGAATAATTTGTTCAAAGGAATTGCTTTGAATTTTTTTTTTGTGACCTTTTTCTTATAGCATTTCCTATGGGCAAAAATTCCATGGGAATTGCCTTTAACTTTTTTTGAAAGTGCCCTTTGACAAATTGTCAAGTGGTCCTCCCGAAGGGAAAGATACCCTTCAGGAATTTTGAAATAGTCCTCCCATTAAGAAAATTTCCCTTCAACACCTAAAAATGGTCCTTCATAATTCTTGAAAATTTCCTTCAAAAAACTTGTAATGGTCCTCTTAAGAATAAAGTGCCTTTTGGATTTTTTAAGTGCCCCATTTTGCCAAAAAAGTACCCTTTAGTGCTCTTTCTTTTGGATAAATTGTCTAAAAGAATTTTACTACTTAGCTGAAAGTCTAAAAAATACATTTACAAAATAATGATCAAGGAAAATTCTTGGCAAAAATATTTAAGAAATGAACAAGGAAGAGACCTGCAAGAAATAACTTGGAGGAAAGAATCAAAGAATGACCCCAACTAAATAAAAGAACCTTTCACAGACTTAGTCCTTCATCCTGCTACTGTATTTGAACACTGCTCAGATCCTTTTCAAATTTATTATATTCTTCTCTTTGCTCCTTCAATCTAACCTTGCAAGATATTTTACATGTGGGCCAAAAATTGGCCAATAGTTCCAAAGGATAATTGGCATTTTATTAGGGAAATTGTCCCAAAGTCTCTTCAAACAAAAAGTCAACAATAAATGTTCTAAAGGGCACTTGTCTTGCAAAAAAAGTTATGAAGGGTAATTTTGGGAATTCCTCAAGGGAACTTTAGCTCACAATAGAAATTATAAAGAGTTACTTGTAAAGTTTCCAAAGGGCACTTCAAGAAGGATTACAGGACACTTGCAAAGTTTATGAAGGGTCATTTCATATATGTCATAGGATATTGTGTGAAGACCTAAAAGGCACTTTAGAAAGATTAGAAGGGCACCTCTAATGTTTTGAATGGCTCTAATTCATTTTGATAGTGTTTTTATAACACTTATTTGAATTTTTAGGTTGCAAGATAAAGCTCAAAAATTGTTTTTATAATGTCATATCTTTCACATATGAAGGATTCTATAGCAGATGAATATATGGATGGAATTCCCTATGTAAGAGGATCATATGCACTAATTTTTAGGTCATATGACTAAAGCACAATATGAGTTATATAGGTGAAAAGTTAACCTTCTAGGCATATTGAAATGATCTCCATACTTAAACAAAATCTACACAAGGTCATGAAAATTTGTCATGATTTTACAAAGTTCATCTATGGACATTTGCAAAGGAAATAAATGGAAGATCTGTTATGGTTTTTTCATGAGAATTCTAAATAAATGGTCCATAGGTTCAAAGGAGAATAAGTTATCTCAAAATTGAATTATGTTTGCTCTCAGACTAGATAGGATTTCATAATAAAACCCTAATGGTTTATCCATGACATCAATAAACAATGTTCTATTTTCAAGTTTACTAGATATATCCAAGAATCAGTAGCCTAAGTGATAAATTAAGCCTTCCTCATAATTAATATATTGGTCCCCTAGCCTAGAAGTTACCATCTCAAGCAATGATAAAAAGACTTAAGATAATGTCTGAGCTAGATGGAAGATCAACAGTCTATGCTTCATCATACACAAATAATCCAATGAAGTGAAGCAGAGTCAATTTTTCAAAGGTCCCTTAGAATGAATGTGTAAATGAAAATTGTCACAATCATGGAGTTTATCAGAGTTAATGCTCAAGCTAGTCAGAAGATTTGATGGTGCACATGTGATCATGCAAAGGATATTCGATGGAGTGAATATAAAAGTTCTTTAGGTTTATTAATGTAGTAGCCTATTGAATACCAATCAATTTAAAGAAGATTGATGGAGTGGAAATAAGGAAAAGACATAGGAAGTAATAAGATGAAGTCAAAATGTCATTTTTAACATCTTAATAGAAGTAAAGGTCATGTATCTTTAAATATCGAACAACACAAGGAAGTTTGGATAAGAAAGATCCAATAGAGTGAGTGGAATCAGATGGAACAAAGTGATCAATGTTTATTGACATAGTGGTAATTTAAAGATAGATCATTATCAATAATATTGAATAGAATGAAAGTGATCCAGATATATAGGAAGCAACAAGATGAGATAAAGAGTTTGATGTTTCATGGAAGATAGAGGTAAAGATCATGCAACTATGGAAATAAAATGGTATATAGGAGCTCAGATGGAAAGATCAATGGACATGTTTTAAAGGTGTAATGCTAAAGGTTGAGATCATACCAAGATCTAACAGAGCAAGAGAGATTAGAGATGGTGTGAAGCATTAGACCAAAGGCCAGTATTTGAATTCATGTCTAGATAAATGGTTAGTAATAATAATAATAATAAATAACTTGCATATAATCTTGATATATCAACATAGATAATGATATTGATCAATTCAACCAGTCAATTTACATTAAAGATCCTATGCATTTAAGACTTAAATCTAATAGATGCTATAAATAGTAAAGAGACCTATAATTAGGGTATGATTCATGGAATCAAGATGCAAGAAAGTTATAGTCCAAGTCTTAATGAACTTGAGTCCAAAATTGGCTTGATGTGTTATAGTCCAAGTGTGAACACATTGAAGATATGAAACCCTATATCCATTTCTTATATATAAACCATCTAATATATAGTTGTGGTTTTTGGAATTATGTCAAATGAACATATATAGACACAGAGGCAAAAGTGTAGATTAGATGAGTTATTTTTACTTTTATTATAATGATTGATTTTTATATTGAGCCAAATTTAATATAGATAGAGGTAGAGAGTAAAATCCAATGAGGCGTGTCAAACAGAAAATATAATGACACATAACTAGTGAGGTAGAGAGAAGAAGAAGAGGCTATAAAGAGAGATGAAGTATGTCAATTAAGATGTATCTAGGCACAAAAGTAGAGGGGTAGAGAGGAAGAAAAGTACACATAAAAATGTGAAAATATTGAGAATTTATATAACACACTTGTAACAAAGAGTTATATTTGGATTCATTTATGAATCTATTTTGTATACTAAAGTTGTAGGTCCATAGATCTAATTAGTTGGTGCCATCAAACAAGCTAAGTTGGTGACCTTAAACATTATAATGAGTGAGTTTAATCTAAGTGGGTGCGTAGATTAAGGAGTGGGTGATTATTTAGAGTTGGTGCTCTTAAATTAAGGGATGGGTGTCTCCTTACGATGGGTGTCCTTAAATGTAACTAGTGAGGTGTTAATTGTGAGGTTGGATTAAAATAGTAAATTCTAGCATCTATTGTCACCATGGTTTTTACCTTTGGTTTTTCCACGTATAAATCTAGTTTCATATGTATTTGGGTGTGTTTTTGATCTCTGCATTTATCTTTTAATTTGTATATGGTTTTAAATTTGATTTAAAATGATTAAAGGTATAGTTTTAGTTAATCTATTAATTCACACCCCCCCCTTTGAGTAGATAGTTGTGTTCCAAAAATTGGTATCAGAGCCTATGGTTCCTTGAAATAAATTTAATCATCTTAGGTAGATCTTGGAACAGTTAACATAATGGCTAGTCAAGAAGGATCTTCATCAAACAAAGCACCTCTCTTTGATGGAACTAACTATGCATTATGGAGCATAATAATGGAAGCATAATTATCCTCATTATGGTTTGATGTATGGATGTCTATGGTAAATAGATATATAACCCCTAATACAACTCCTACTGATCAGGATTCAAAGAAGGCATATGAATGCAATACCAAGGCAAAAAATGCTATCCTTTATGGATGATAAAAATAGAGTTTTTCAAACTGGTGCATTGTTAAAATGCTCAAGATATCTAGATTAATTTAAAGAGAATTTATGAAGGAGAAGAAAAATTAAATTAGGTCAAGCTACAAAAATATAGAGGCCAATTTGAAATTCTCATAATGAATGAAGAGGAGAAGATTACCAACTACCTTCTTAGGGTAGTTGAAATAGTCAATACAATAAGAGGCCTTGAAGAATAAATGAAAGAATCAAAAAAATTCAAAAAGGTACTAAGATCTTTGCCATCAAGGTATGATTCTAAAATTTTTGTAATTGAAGAAGTAAGAGATCTAGATAAGATCAAAGTAGATGAGTTACATGGAACCTTCACTGCCTATGAGATGAGAGTGGGATAAGTAGATACTTACATAAGAGAAGTTACATTCAAAGCATCCAAGCATACAAAAGCAAAATCATCTCCATCTAGATCTAAGGAGTCTGATGAATAATAAGCCAACTTTTTAAAAATATTAAAGAGAGGATATGGAAAGTAAAGAGATAAGTTACCCTTTAAATGCTTTAACTATGGAAAATAGGAGATTTTTCTACTGAATACCCTTATGAGAAAAAGGATAACTCTAAGAAAGAAGAGGATGGAAAAAGGATAAATCCCCACTATTCCAAAAGGATGAACTTCTTTAAAAATAAGAAAATATTGTATATAAGAGAAGATAGTGACTCATTGGATGATAGTGATAGCTCAGATGATGACTATGACTGTGCTTTTTTGGCCGAGGGAAATAAGTTCCTATTCATGGCATTAAAATCAACTTTTATAGATTTAGATCAAGATGAAGTTGAAGATTGAGATGAATAAGAGGAAGGAGAAGTGGACCTAGAAGGTGAACTCACATATGCTCTAGATGAGATTGATAAGTTGATAAAATAGAAGTCAAGAAAAAGAAGATTGGATAAAAATAAATTGAAAAACTATCCAAAAGGCTAGAAGAATCTGATCAGATGGTGATAAGCCTAAAGACATAGGATGAAGAGGCCACAAGAATAGATTATGTATTAAATATTGAACCACAACTTAAGTTTATTGAGTGTATGAGGCTAGAAGTAGAGATAGTGGCTTTGAGAAAAGAAATTTAAAAAGCTAAAGATCAAATAGATAAAGCTTTGAAGCTAAAAAGAGGATCAGACATTCTTGATTAATTGATCAGCTCTTAAAATCCATCAAAAATAAAATATGGCCTTGGTGATGAAAAATGGAAAATTCCCACAACCAGTACATCTGCTAAGTTGTATGACAACTTCAATGCAAAAGGATCAGGATCAAATAAGGAGAAAGATTGTAAGGGAATAGAGACATATGCAAGAAATGTTGATGTGAAGAAGGATAAAGATGAAATGAAGCTTGAGGAAAGGAAAAATATTAATGAGTCCATCTCTACAAACTCAAAGAAGATGCAAAAGACAAAGGTAGCTGATGTAGATGGTTACACAAAGGTAAGAGACTTGAAGAAGCCAAACTTAAGAAGAACTCCCCATCCTGCACAAAGAAAATATATGACCAGGTATTCCTCACACTTTTATGGTTATTGTTCTAGATTTAATAATTTTGTTCATAAGGATAGTGAATGTAGAGTTGTACTTACAAGGAGAACCAACTTTATAAGCAAAAATTCATTTGTACACTTGGTAGATACAAATGTAATGTGTTATCATTGTTATAATTTTAGTCACATAGTTAAACAATGTAGAACAAGTTTTGTAAGAAAAAAAATATAGGGTAAGAATACAGGCATGCCTCTTAGTGTGAAAAAAGGTTCACAAGTCTCTAAAAAGGATAAAAATAAGCCCAACAAGATATATAAGCAACCCAACCATGTATGGAAAATGAAATATTAAACCATGATGAAGAATGCTAAGAAGGTTGGAAAATGTCAAGATCTCTTAATGTCTGCACATGTTGAGAATGAGAAGATAAAGCTCAAGGAGAAGTCCAAGGTGATGGCCAAGGATAGTTATAAGGTAAGTATAGTTTCAAGTGAACATCTTACAACTATAGAGTAAGTATTAAGCATATAACATCAATCTTCTATGCCTAGTGATGATATTATAAGATATATGAAATTTTTTGATCCAAAACTCAAAATTTATGGTTGATATATATTTCAATAACATACAAATAACACAGTAACAATGAATTCTCTGAGAATAGATGTATTATTACTCAAGCTCACAATACAACTATATGCTTATCTTTGGGAAGAGATGTCTAATTTTCCATTTCAGGTTACATATTTATTTATACCTATTTTGAAATCAAGGGGGGGATGTGGAAGGTCACCAATCTCGAGGGAGATTAAGTGGTTTGACTTCCATGCTTTAAAACAATATAGAATTTGTGGAATTACTATTTTTAGAAACTTGCTATTTTTAGACTGCACTACTAAAATTGAAATTTGGGGCACTTTTGTTTGGTTTTATGGGGTCAAACTTAATTAAGTAGATATTCATGCCATCTCACAATTTTATCCTCATTTTTAGATTTCCAACAGTTCAAATGATGAGTTAATTAGAGCTACGGTGAGAAAGTTATGTCTCCTGGAAGTTCCATCATCAATTAGGGTGGAACTATCACCCGAATTATCACCTAAATTGTTGCCCAGATCAGATTCATCATAAAAAAAAGTATTTCATAGATCCATATTATCTCCATGTATTGTTAATACAAACATAGAAGAAAAGGAAAATAGTGTAATGGATGAGCATGTTACTTTTCTCAATCCTAAAAAGAAGAAAAATAACAAAAAACATAAGGTGATCAAGGAGGAGAAGGAATATGAGGAGTTATGGGCAACTCCTGATTTCACATTATTCTAAGACATTGTGAAGTAAGGTGTCTCTATATATGATTCTTAAGAGGCTCCTTTATATAAATAATCAAAGTGGTGTTATTGAGAAGATTTTAAAGGTAATAAATGAGTGCTCCCAGTTGAATTTGGTATGCCAAGATGATTCAAGTGCTATGTATGCAGTGTTTAAAGGGATATAATGAGTGTGCCAATAATGTGTTCATAGACTTTGGATCTAAAGGTAGGATATGGAGACTTCCAAGTGTGGAAGTAAGTGTGTTTACTCTAGATAATCATACCAATCAATATAGAGGTATGTCAATTATTTATTGGTCTTTTAGACCAATGCTATTTTGATATATAAATGACCCTATGTTGAATAGTCTTGTATTAATCATTAGTAGGTCAATGAAGTAAGGAGGATCTAGATTGTTTAGTATATTATAATCAAGAAGGCTCAAAATTGAGGAGCTTACTATATATTATGTGGTGGTAGATTAGAAAATGCTTATATAAATGTTGGTTAAGACCTATCTATGTTTCAGAACAAATAAAATAATGCAAAACATCTCTGAGTTTTGAAGATGACAAGTGGTATATACCATGGATCTAGGGGTAGCTAACTCAAATAGCTTGGATGGCTTGAGGAGATATGCATGATGTGAAAAGGAGCATATGTGAGATGATTTAGTCATGATTGAAAGATAAGGTGCTATCTTCTATAGACATTAACTCAAGGAGTTTGAGATGATGACTTGAACAAACTAATTTATGTGTTTAGATAGTGTATTTAATCCTCATTCATAAATAAAGTTGGAACTTTGTAATTGGTCAGGTCGCAATATCATATGACTATGTATGAAGACCTAAAAATGTTTAATTGATGTAATGAGACAAAATTTGGGAGTGATAGCTCCTACATCATATCACTATTTACTAATGATTGAGAATAAATCCATAGGAAGGATCATAAAAGCCTTTTTGATCCCTAGAAAGTGAAAAAGGATAACGTAGGAGTGTATATTTTGTAAATTTCTGATGAGTTGATGGTTACAAGTTCTTAGAAAAAATCCTTTGTCTAATAAAGGGGGAGAACAATTTAGACAAATAGTAAGATGGAGTCCCTTTCACATTGATGTCAAAGGGGGAGAAAAACTACAAATTCTCTTTATTTGGAAAAAAGTGCAAATGTTCTCTATAAAAGTTTAGAGGAGTAGAGCAAGTGTCTAAGTTGAGTTTAGGAAAATGTGTCATTGCTTAAGGGGGAGAAAGTTTGGTATGAACAACTTCAATTCATACTTATGAGAAGCTAATGCAAGTAATGCCAGAGAAGAAGCTGAATAGTAAAAGATCAGAGCATTTATTTTAACATCAATGATAAAGGGGTAGATTATTGTAAATATGATTGTCATTGATGTTAAAATTGAGATTGATGTCTGAAGGATTATCATTGATGTCAAACAAATAATGAGATATTAAGAATTAATGAAAAAGATGTTGAGTTGAATAGACAAGTTACAGAGACCTCATGAAGTTGTGTGTGTACTGTGAATACTTATGGAAATCCAAGAATAGTCATATGAATCCCTTTGTTAACATGGTTATCTTGACAGATATGGCTAAGCACACAGGTTGATGGTTACAATATTTACATGTATGGCATTTTTCAAAGGAAATGATCTCACTATAATAATCAAGTTTCTGCTTATTTTCTATGGTCCAAGTTTTAGGTCATGTAGATGAGTATAACAAATACTACAAATACATATAATGTTACCTCTCAGCTAGAAGCTGACTAAGTTTACATAGTTGATTTTTAACCTTGGAATTTATTTTGGGAAAAGTGGTTTGAGTAATTCTTTTGGGGAAAGTTTTTTGGGTAATTTTCTTAAGTCTTTTTAAGACAAAAATCCTACAATAAAAGTTATGAAGGATAATTGGCATTTTATCAAGGAAATTGTCCTGAAGTCACTTCAAGAAAAAAGTTTGCAATAAATGTCCCAAAAGGCACTTTGGCCCATAATAAAATTTCTAAAGGGTACTTTTGTGAAGTCCAAAAGGGCACTTTAGATCATAAAATAAATTATGAAGGGTCACTTATAAAGTTTTTGAAGGGAACTTCAAGAAGGATTGGAGGACACTTGCAAAGTTTCTGAAGGGTTATTTCATATGTTTCGGAAGACACTGTGTGAAGGCTTGAAGGGAAATTTAGAAAGAATAAAAGGGCACCTATAATGTTTCAAAGGGATCTAAGTAATTTTGAAAGTTTTTTCCAAATCTTAATCAAATTTGTAGGTTTCAAGATAAATCTCAAAAGGTGAATTTATAATGTCATATCTTATACATATGAAGGCTTCAAGAGCAGATGAATATATACATGGAATCCCCTATGTAAGAGGATCATATGCACTAATTTTTAGGTCATCTAACTAAAGCATAACATGAGTTATACAGGTGTAAATTTAGCCTTCCAAGCATATTTAAATGAACTCCATACTTAGACAAAATTTGTACAAGGTCATGTAAAGTTGTCATGATTTTACAAAGCTCATCTATGGACATTTGCAAAGGAAATAGATAGAAGATATGTTATGGTTTTTTCATGAGCATTTAGAATACATGGTTTGTGGTTCAAAGGAGAATAAATGAGATAGGAATTGAATCATGTTTGCTCTCAGATTGGATAGGGTTTCAAAGTAAAACCCTAAGGGTTTAGCCATGGCATCAATAAGAAATTTTCTATTTTTAAGTTGACTAGATATATTTGGGAACCAATATCCTAAGTGATAAATTAATCCTACCTCATCATTAAGAAACCATCCCCTTGACCTAGTAGTTACTAGCTTGAGAAATGATCAAAGGAATTATATTTTCCTAAGTCTAAGACTTAAGATAATGTCCAAACTAGATAGAAGATCAAAATTCCATGCTTCATCATACATAGATGATCCAATGGAGTGAAGTCGAGTCAATTTATTAAAGGTCCCTAATAATGAATGTGTAAGTGACAAGTGTCACATTCATGGATCTTGTTAGAGTTAATGTTTGAACTATTCATAAGATCTAATGATATATAGGTGATCATGCAAAGGAGATTCGATGGAGTGAATAGACTCAAAGGCATAAAAATTCTCAAGGTTTACTGATGTAGTAACCTATTAAATACTGAGCAAGTCAAAAAAATTAATAGAGTGAAAGCAATTCAAAGATGTAGGAAGCAACAAGATGAAGTCAATGTGTTAATTTTTAGTGTCTCAATAGAAGTAAAGGTCATGCATCTTCAAAGATTGAATGACATGTAGAATTTTGGATAAGAAAGATCCAATGGAGTGAGTGGAATTAGATGGAACAAAGTGATCAAATTTTATCGACTCAGTGGTAATTTAAAGATCAATCATAGTCAAGAATATCAGATGGAGCAAAAGTGATCTAAATATATAGGAAGTAGTGATATGAGATAAATAACTTGATGTTTAGTGGAAGATAGAGGTAAATATTGTAAAACTCTAGAAATTGAATGGTATGCAGGAGCTCAAATGGAAAGATTGACAGGTGCATTTTAAAGGTGGAATGTTAAAGGTTGAGAGCATACCAGGATTTGATGAAGTGATAAATCTTGGAGATGGCATGAAGCATAATATAAAAGGCTAGTATTTAAAGTCATTTGTAGACAAATGGTTAGTTGTAGGAACAACAAGGAACTTGTGTATAAGCTTGATATATCAACACAAATAATGAGATTGATCGATCCAACCAATCAATATATATTAAAGAGCTTGTGTATTTAAAACCTAAAACTAATAGATGTTATACATAGTAAAGAGACCTACAATTATAGTGTGATTCATGAAATCAAGATGTGAGGAACTTATAGTCCAATTAATAATGAACTAAAGTCCATAATTGGCTTGATGTGTTATAGTTCGAGTGTGAACACACTAAAGATATGAAACCCTAGATCCATTACTTATATATGTATAACATCTAGGATATAATTGTAGTTTTTGGAATTATGTCAAATGAACATATATAGACACATAGGTAGAAGTGCAGAGTAGATGAGGTATTGTTGACTCTATTGGAATGACTGATTTCTTATTGTGCCAAATTGAATATAGATAAAGGGAGAGAGCAAACTCTAATGAGGTGTGTCAAACAAAAAATATAAAGACACAAAACCATTGAGGTACAGAGAAGAAGAGGATGTAAATAGAGATGAAGTGTGTCAATTGAGATATATCTAGACATAGAAGTAGAGAGATAGAGAGAAAGAAATGCACATAGAGAGATGTGTAAATATTGAGCACTTATAGACCAAACTTGTAATGAAGAGTTAGAGATGGATTCATTAATGAATATATTTTTGTATACTAGAGTTGTAGATTCATAGATCTAATTGGTTGGTGTCATTAGACAAGTTGATTTGGTGCTCAATTAGGGGATTAGTGTTTCCTCAGGGTTGGTGCCTTTAAACATTGTAATAAGTTAGGTTAAGATGAGTGGGTGCTTAGATTAGGGAATGGGTGCTTCCTTAGAGTTGGTGATCTTAAATTAGGGGATGGGTGTGTCCTTTGGATGGGTGTCCTAAAATGTAAAAAGTGAGATTTTGCCAGTGAGGTGTTGATTATGAGGCTAGATTAGAATAGTAAATTCTTGTAGTTATTCTCATTGTGGTTTTTCCCTTTGGGTTTTTCATGTATAAATTTAGTGTCATGTGTATTTGTGTGTGTATATGATATCTATATTTATTTTTAATCTATTTATGATTTTGAATTTGATTTAAAAGGATTAAAGGAGTGGTTTTATTTGCTCTACTGATTCACCCCCTCTTAGTAGATAGTTATGTTCTAACATACTTATAAAAATTACATGAGAGAAGAGAGAATCAAATAGGAAAGAGGAAATACAACACTACACTCCTCATGGGTTCAATAGTGATCAATAGTAACTGGTGTTCCCCACATGTGCTAGGTTAAAATTTGATTCCCACTTTTTACTAAAGAACCCCACCACCATATGATACCAAATATGGTTCCCCACTCCACATGTGAGATCAATCAACAATAGTGGTCAATGTCTTCCACTTCTCATGTGCATAAAAGAATCAAAATATGCTTCAATCACCTTTTGACTTTAGAGATCACTTAATCAAGGATCCCCATAGACAAATTATGCCCCAAATGCACCCATATGTAAAATTTGAAGGCATCTCATATGCCTTAGTGGAGAAATGTGTCCCACACCCAGTCCTATCAATCACACTTACCCATGCTCATCACTAAAGAAAAATCCATGTGCCTTAGTGGAGTACTGAGCCCCACATACCAACTCAATATGAATAGTACATTCCACTTCACCTAAATTACACATCACAATATGCTACATCACCATGAATAGTGACTATGAACAATGGGTGTGAATAGTGATCATGAATATTGACTGTGAATAGTGACTTTGGCACCAAAAGGTGATGGTGACAGATCATCCTTGAGAAGAATTTTAACTAAGAATAGGGTTATCTCCTAAGAAGATTAACTATAAGGTCTACTAATCCTAAATTTTATCCAAAGGAGACAAATAAACCTGATGCCCCACCTAGGAGGCATAGGAATAATTACACCTAATTTCTCATCACCTTACATTGAAGAAAGCCACTAAAATAGACTAACAAATATTTTTATGTGTATTGGTAAATTAAAAACCCTAACACTAACCCCATCCCTTGCTAAGGAAGAGGAGGGGAGAAGAAAATATAGGAATTGATGCCACCATCTTGGCATTGGTGGAGGATAACTTTCTAGAAGTAAATCCAGAGGACCTTGACTCATGATACATGGGGTGATCCCCTAGTGGTTGAGAAACTCATGAAGATGTTATAATTATAGAGCCATTTTCTCTGCCTAATCTTAAATATATAAATAAGAAGAAATTATCACAAAAAAATCCAAGGTTCATGTATTTTAAACTTGGTTCTAGGACTAGAACTTTTAACGATTTTTGGATATTTATGCCTCTATAATAATGTCTCAAGATGTTAGGATAATCAATATGAAAATATCCCCTAAATCAAAATAAAGAGAAGTTATGAAACAAAAATAAACAATTATAGAAAACAAATCAAACCATGCATAATAGAGGAGATAATAATATAACATGGTTCACCCTATGGGCTACATCTACCATAGAAAATTTTCTACCCTTCTATTATCAGCAACAATAGGGAGAATAACCAGTGACAACACTTGTCACACCTCTCTCTTTTATCTCAACCTTATTTTTGTATACACATAATATTTTCAAACTTTTATTGATTACTGACACTTTCTATATTGTAGGAACCCATCAAGTCTCAATCTCTTTGAGTACATGCCTTAAGGGTGCACTGGGAAAGGGGTGGGTAGAACATTCATTCTTTATAAGATTGTTGTCCCTTTTTCCACTTTCCATCTACACACTTGTCTCCTAAAACCATTTACCCTAAGATTGTTCTTCTCTATCCTAACCATTCCTATCAGTTGTTATGTTTTATCACTTTTTCCCTTGATTTATCTCCTTTTGACCTGTCAATTGTACTAGGTTGACCCTATACTATCTAGGGTATTTTTCACTTTTTGGGTTTGTTAGCCTCTAGGCTGACCTAGCTCAGATTTGGTTAATTAACCTCAAAAACATATAAGGTTGATTAGGTTGACCCTATATAGCCAACATATTTGAAAGGATATAGGGTAAGTTCTACCTATACATACAAGATTATTTCAAACCATTTCAAATATAAAAGTGAATAAGTACGAATGAGCATCTACTTATTGACCATTCTACTTAAGGAATAAATCTTTAGGGTTCCATACTTTCTTTGGAGATATTGATCTTGTCTTTTGGATAAGTATTTTAGATGCTTAGATAGGTTATGTATCCTAGATCTAATTTATCTTGGTTATCCTTAAATACCATAATAATATCTTGAAAATCACTTTGGCCAAGGGAGAGATTGAGTCTCAACAGGTTAATCTTCAAAGGTAAGTATTCATAACTTTATTTCTCCTTTGTAAGAGTAGATAGATAATAAATTTATGATTTTCTTCCATACATTATGATTATGTATACATTGACATGAGTATATGTCTTCTATGCATTTTTTTTATTTGTTTTTTTAACCCCCACTTTGTGCCACAAGCTTTGATGTGCACTAGATTAGATTTTAGTTTCTTGTTTATTAGATTTAGTGAAATATCACATCATCTTTTAGGATTATTGCATGATTGTGTTAGAATTTAGGCTTGGGAACCCTACCTCACATGGTTTATTATGACAAGTGATCCCCTAATTAAGTTTAGTAGATCCTCATATTTGTCATGCTCATGCTCAACAAGTGTATCCCTAATTGGAAGTGTAGGTATGCTCTATCTCATCTGATCTAGGATTGATTTATAGACATGATGTATTTTTGATTGCATACATTCTAGTGAATCTAATATGAAACTAACCCTTGTGATATTTCTTTCAATTTATTTCATTCTTTTTGTCATCATTTTTATCATATATTTACTATGTTGGATTGACCCTATTGACCCAATTATTAATCTATGTGCGTAGGTTTTCAAGAATAAGACCTAGTACAAGTTTTAGACTTCTAAACTTCTAGTTCAAACTACTAGGTTGACCTTATACATTTTTATACTTCTAGTTTATCGTACTAGGTCAATCAGGTTGACCCTATATGTTTTAGCCACTTTGTAACAGGTCCCTACATAATGTGATCAACCTAGTTAATAGGTTTTGTCAATTTTCTCTATGGTTCTTGATTATAAAACTCCATTATTTTCATCTCTGATCTACCAGGGTTCATTTTGATTTCTCTATATCTTTATTTTTTTATTTCATTTCATAGTTTACAGTCTTCAAAATTACCCTTACATAGTCAACTAGATCGACCCTATCGACCCAATTTTGTGTGCTATCTAAAATAACTAGATCAACCTAGTCAACCTTGTACTTTTTTAGACCTTATTTATATAGTATAGGTTTGACCCTATCAATCCTATTATATATGTTATAAATATAATTTCAACACTATACCTTGTTTCAAGTTGAAATTAATCTCTATATTCTAGTAATTAGTCTCACACTTTCTTTTCTATTGCTTGCATGCTTAGAATAGTTCACATAGTCTAATTAAGGGGTTTTTAATTAACAATTTATTTTTAATATTTACATTTTATGTACAAATGATCAAATCACATAATACAAATAATCACTTTAACATTTGTCTACCCAGGCCAACATACTTGGATTTCATCACCAAAGGGGAACCTAACTTGATGTTCTAGTAAAGTATAAAGCATGGTTAATGGTATATTATTGCTAAGCACCCATTATAATTATTTATATGATGATTGAAGTGAGGGGGTAGGCCTAAATACCAAGCTTAGATCATTACCACTACAGTCCATTTCATCCCAAACTACCTGAAACCATCCTTAGATTGTTATCTAATACCTTGTTTCTAGTTAACTCCCCATTACTCTTAAAAATTTTCTTAATAATCTAATCAATATTCTAGGTTGATCAAGTAGCTAGCTCTTTAATTTCCAAGTTTATTTCTTTCTCTTTGATAAATTATGTGTGAAAAAACATGCATTAGCCAGCATTAGTGCAAGGTTTTTCTTTGTATGCATCAAATAGATTGGCCAACATTAATCCAATTGACTTTCTATTTCCTTTTAACACTTACTATTTCACTCAATTTTTTTTATTATTTAGAAGAATGTAGTAAAATTGGAAATATAGGTTGTGGTATAAATAATTGATTAAAGTGCACATGTTGGATCAGAAGATTGTGAAGAGCTTCTCTTTGGTTAGGGAAGATGACCCACATGTAAGAAATCACTGAAGTGGACTAGGTGAGTGATAGACATTATTGATCTGTGGGTGGAATCTGTGTTAATTTTGGCAGAGTAATGGTGTTTAGAGACTTGGTTGAGAGGTTATGACAATTTGCCTCTCAAAAAGGTGCTGATAATTCTTGATAACGTTAAATGACTTGCAAGAAAAAACTTTGAGTACCTGAGCTCCTGATAATATTTATAAATGGTTTTCTCTTATAGGTCTATCCTTTTATAGGAAAGGGACAAAGGGTTCAAGAGGGAGTTTAACTAGGTATTTTACATTTATTTCATCCATGCAATGCCTCATAAATAGATTTAGATGTCCTATATTTATAAAGGCTAGGTGATGCATGCATACTAGTTAAATGTGGGAAGATTAGGTGGTTGAACTTGATCAATGATGATTGGGTTGACCGTCAACAGTTAACATAACCATTGACAGTCGAGGATAACTACCAAAATAGCCTTAAAGGCCATGTTAAGATTAATAAAGCTAAATTGTTGAAGATAGGCCTAGATAAGCAAAAATGATCTAAAGGGATTGTTAGGGGTCATGGCACTTGAGAATATGTATGCAAAATTTTGGTGTCTATATTTTGCCCCTTTTTATTATGTTGCTCTTGCGAATGAGTAGTAAATTAAAAATGGAGTATATCTTAAGGGTCTGGGTTCCTTGAGAATGAGAGGAGGTATTCCCCTTCAAACTAAGAGTTGGTAAGGTATAGCTGAAGTAGGGATGGGTTTGATAAAGGGTAAATGTGAAGTCTGGAGGTGGTGACTCGAGTTGAGCATGTGAGGTGCATAGGTGTGCACAAAATGCAATAAAATGTATGATAGAAAATATCATAAAAAGACAAATTACTAATGTTAGTAAAAATAAGGTTGATGTGAATAAGATAAGTGACCAATGTATCATGTGACTACTATAGGCATGGCAGTTGGATATACCTGTTAGTCATTAAGGTAGTTTTAGTGTTTTTTTGGGTATCTGAGGTAGGAATTACTCCCATGAAAACACCAAATGGGTCAATTTACAATGGGTATCTGAGGTAGGAAGTGCTCTCATGAAAACAAAAATGATATGGTTATTTCAATAGGTAGTTCAAAAATATAAATAAGTAGCCTAGTAAGGTCAATCAATGTAGTCAAAATGACCTAGGCAAAATTCAACATAATACATGTGCATAGTTTAGGTAATAGGGTCCTTGTCGAGGTGGACATGGGAAAATGGGTAGGTTGGGGTATGACCAAGCTAACTCCACATGCACTTAGTAAGTAGACATTAACTACATAGTGTAGGGGATGCAATATCCCATAAGAACTTCAGGCCAAATGTAGTTCCTGCTCAAAAGGTAGTGCTAAGATTGATAGGTGACTAGATCATCAAGAGTGTGCATAAAATATAACTAAGTGTACAATGTAAGTACTTGATGTCAATGCCTAGCATCAAGGTGGATGTGGTGAAATGTATTTTTCAAGGATGAGTGATGTTTTGGAAGGTAAGGGTCTCACATTTTGATCCTTTTGAAAGGGCTTAGGTTAGGTGTTTTATTTGTGCTTAGAAGAAAAAAATTATGGGCCCCTAACCATCAATGATCATGAGATAAAAGGGTTGACTGTCAATGGTCACCCTAACTATCAATGGTCAAAGGGGAAATCCTAAAAGGTCAAATAGGTTAAAAAGTGAAAATGAAAAGTCATTTTCACATTTTTCCCTCTTTGACTCCATGTGTTCTATTCTTGATGATTATTCCATCTGTGACAATAGTGTTTTTGGACTGGAGTGTGGTTTTAATAATCATGAGGTAGAAAGTGATTTTTAGTTGTTTTTGACCAAGATGAATAGTGGAGGAGGGCATGATCAGGTAAAGGGACCCATGTTTCAACCATAACATCACTTGTGGAATGAGGTAAGTGTTGTTTTAAATTAGATATCTATTTATTTAAAGGGAAAGGAATTGGTATACTTAGGTAACAATCATATGATTTTTTATTGGTGGGAAGGAAATTTTTAGTATAACCCTAGATTTTAGGTTTTCTTTAAACTAGTCAAAATAATGATTATTTGGGTTAATTGAATGGTAGTTAGGGTTGGGGGGGTTTAGAATATTTTTTTCTATATTTTTATTATTGGTGTGTTTATTAGGGTTTTAAGGGGTTTGAGGGTTTAGGTGTTTGCCACCGATAGTCACATTTAATGACTATCAATGGTCAAGGCCTGGCCATTGATGATTGAGTCAAAGGACCAGACCCTTCTAGGGGACCACCAATGGTTGGGCTAACCATCAGTGGTCAAGGGCATAGATTAAAAGACACTCACAAAGATGTATTTTAAAAATTTACCAAAGATTGTGAATAATTAAAAAAGGGGTAAAAAGTGTTAGTATATGTGGTATGCATTTTTGATGGGCTAAGGTGATTTAGTCATGTAAGTAGGATGTATTGATTAGTTTTTTAGAATAATTTAGGTGTGGGTGTTGAGTCACTAAAAAAGGTTGGGTGTTGGTTTTACAGTAAGCTCAATTAGGAAAATCAAGTTTGTTTACCCACATGGTTACTTTACAAGCACGAGATTAGATTTAGCTGAGGGATCAAATCTTGATGTTATTTCCTAAGTTGTAGGACATGATGATAGATGATGAGTGGTGGCACATTGTATTGGGTGTAATGCACTATTACCAGCATGTTCCATGTGATCCTTCCATTATTTTCACACTCATCAAGAGATGGGATCCTATGATAAACACCTTTTATCTATCGATGAGAGATATTACCATTCTGCTAGAGGATGTCTTTAGGATTACTCAATTTCTTATTAGAGGTGATCCAATATATCATACAAAGAGTGAGGAGAGGAATTTTTACATGTAACTTATTTATGGTGATGATCAGATAGACATATAGTTCCCTGTTGGTGGGTTTGGCTATGGCCCATTATATCAGAGGGCACTTAAAAATAAGTGTCTAGTTAACATGATGATGATGGAACTAATGAGTTTTATGTTACTAGATTCAGTTGGTGGCCACTTCCCCTATTTGTTACTTGGAGTTTTATCAAAGATGCTTCTAAGAGGGATCATGTTTAATTGAGCACATGTTTTACTTATGCAAATTTATAGGGAGCTATGGGGCTTTAGAGTGCATTGACATTATGGATTGAGCATGGGGCTTGTTTTTCACTACTAGGAATTCAATAAAATTTGAGAACTAAGACCCTTAGGTCTGTTAGATGACACACATGTGTTGAATGACTATGTTTTTAGCTTCATATGATAGAGGAGATTGACAACCCATATAGGAGAAAGTGGTGGATCTAGAGATATTGAGTGTTTCTATGATAGGTTAGGGGTCTAGTCCTAGGAGATGTTATATGGTGACCATATGTTGGGTGGCCACAATGGGTAGAGTATAGGTATCATACTATATGACTCTAGAGCTAGAGGTGGGTATATGGTAGGAGAGAGATGGAGACAAAGATGATCCCATTTGATTGAGTTTAGAGACATACTGGTCTTGTATAAGGGATTCCACTTGACACACCTAAATATAGGAGAGAGAAGGATGAGTTTTTACTTCTTAAGCCTCAGCTAGTGGGTATTGTATGTGATTTTGAGGAGCTACCAGTGGGTGCTCAAATTTATGATGATGACATTATTGATGGCTATGTGGCCTAATATTAAGGTAGGTACACTACACTTAATTTTAGAGGGGGTGATAGAGGTCAGCAACCCATGTATGTGGATCTAGGGGTAAGATAAGGGCAAGGTAACCCATAGGTAGTAGTAGCTCTTGTAATAGCCTAGGCTCATATAACTAATTTATAAGGATAGGTGGCCATGATATAGGCCCAAATTGTGGCACATTAGGGATAGGTGGGGGTTGTCATAGCTGAAAATGACTAGGCATGATCCCATGTTATCATTATACAAGGGTAGGTGGCTAGTCTAAAGGGTTAGATAATCACATTCTAGGGGTATATTAGTGTGGGTGTGCTAGGTATAGTAGTAGGAGGGCATCTGGATTCAGTGTCATGAGTAAGGTATCTAGCTACTATACAATATCTTAGATACTATGAGGCAATGTTACTAGATCATTTGCCCCATGAAATGATATTTTTAGAGTTTAAATCTAGTTTTGGGGGTGGGGTTACATTGGCTACCCCTGAGTAGTGAGCTACTATAGTTGGTTAGAAAGGGGTCCCAAGGGGACCACCATCAGGCATAGGTATAGATGGGGCTAATAGTAGTGGTGTAGGTGGTCCAAGTGTTCTAAGGACCTAATTAAATATGATATTAGTGTTATGTATATTATTTTTGATTTTGGCCTATACATCGATGTAGCAATATGTATATTTTGAAAGAGAGCTGAAATTGTCACATGTATTATCTTTGACTATTCAATGTATATGATATATGCCATTCGATGATTTATGTGATGCTCATGTTTATGATTTATGGTTATAGATGTTCATGGTTTATGGCTATTTGAATTAATAGCTTAGGCATGTGATATGTAAAAAGGTGAATTATGATGTTTTAATTTTATACATGGTTAGATAGGGCATGCTATGGATGGATACATGTTATGGCTATATGTGTTGAATGATAAATGGTATATTTTATGATGTTTACTTCTCAATTTATAGTGTAATAACATATTTAGAACTTTACACAATGTGATAGATAGGTGAATGTTTATGGTTACCAGCTATATGTTTACATTGTGCCTATGATAGATAGATGATGTTGTCTATTGACATAGTTCATAATGTTCATGAATTTGGTATATTATTTTTTCATGTTTATAGGAATACATAGACTAATAAAAGATATGAAAAAAAAATGATGCCTTTTCATTAGTAAAGATTGACACAAAACCAAAAATTGGATTGGCTTAATGAACCTAAGCCTCTCAAATGTTTCACATTTGCGTGCTTATGTTGATAGATATGGATCCTGATAACATTATGTCAAGTGATCTCATAGTACTTGTGCATATGATATGTGGAGGGAGAATGGGTGAAACTAGAACCATTAGAAAGATTAGTATGCCTTTTCTATAGGTATCCAAAAAAGGGGTATAAATAATTATATGTCCATATATAAAGTGTAGACTGATCGATGCAGGAAGTCTACTAAGGAGAGCCAATTACAGTTTTCCCAATTTTATTATTGTGTAGGAGAGATGATTACAGCTTCAAAATAGAATTTTTGCCTTTTTAATTATTTTTAACTTTTTCTTGGGAACAGGGAAGCTAATCAATGCAAGAAGCTTCCAAGAAATTACTAGCTTTGACTAATGCTTTATCCAACCATCCTTCAAAGAGTGGCATGGATTTATGTGGTTAGTTTAAATTATTTTGATAGCTATCCTTTAAGGCAGTAGTCTACCTTATGTTTTGTAATTTTAGAATGAGTTTCCAATATCTATCCTTTAAAGGCACAGTTTATGGATGTTAAGGATTACCCATAGTTTGTTTTTATTATTTGATATTATTGTTGTTATTTCTTGAGGTTAATTGACATAGACCCATACATGCTCAATGGATTACCTTTATGAAGGCAAAACTAAGCTAACATGACGTGCTAGTAGGTGAAAAGGAGGTATAAGGAACAAAGACCCTAGGAAATGATCTCAAATAGATGGTAATTAATATGATAATCATGCCATGGATAGAGCCATGGTGTCAATAGTTTAATATTAAGATATAGTTGTGATGGATAATCACATGATTCAATTTTAGTCAGTTACCACTAAAAGGAAGGAAGTGAATGTGGTTTCAAAGGATGAGCTTAAGTTAGATAAATGATAATTGTGATCCCTATTTAACAATAAAAAGGATGTAGATGTGAAGCATTGAAAGGCTTAGGTTCTAGTTTGCCTTCAAGAGAGAACAAATGATAAGACCCTAATCCATACTTATGGCTAATGATGTAGGGTCTAATCCAATTGAAATCAGATTTTCCCCTTTTACTTTTCTCCATATTAATGACATGTTGTTTTTACTTAAGGACAAGATATCAAATGTTTAATTCATTGACTTTTAGGTGTTTATTATAGGCTCATTTGATTCATTCTCAAAAGACGTAAAGATGGGAAAGGGTGGCTAAATGACACTTGTCAAGTATCTCAAGTTGGGAAAAAAATTATTGATGGTAATCATCCTTCAAAATGAGGTCATGCAATGATATTTAAAGATAAGGTATTTGGATTTCAAGAGGTAAGATGGACTTGAATCTAAAGACAAGAGAAAAGGGTGTAGCACTAATGAGGGTTCAGATGATAATACGATATGCCCATAAGGCAAAGGGGATGTGCAAGTACCAATCCCACCATGAGGCATTGACCACTTTGATAAGCATTTTGTTAAGGGTTTTATTAGAGGCTTCAACATATTAATACTAAATACATCATAAAGGCCCTAAATTTATTTATTTTTGAAAGATTTGCCATTATCAGTGATGATCTTATGGGGAACACTAAAGCAATAGATGATATGATGGGTGATGAATTCGATAATCTTTTTATATTTTATCAAGATAAGGGGAATAAATTCCACCTACTTAGTAAAATATTCCGTTGTGGTAATCACAGAATGATGTCATTGTGAAGAGTGGGGGTTAATTTTGCCAATGATGTCTAGACCCCATTGTGAGAAATGCCAAAAATATATGGACATGTGAAGGCTAATATTAGGTACATGATGTAAATTAGCATGTTGTTGACACTTAACACACTTTTTCACATAATCATAGCCATCTTGGTTGAGGATACACTTGAATATAATGAGGCCACTAAAGTGACCCCCACATATACCATCATGTGTCTCTTTGATGGCATGAGATGCTTCTAAACCATGAAAGCCACAAAAAAGGAGGCCATTTAAGCCTTGTTTATAGAGGATTCTTCCCATAATGGTATAATGAGAGGTACTCTAAATAAATGCCTGATGAGCATTCCTAAAGAGGCCAAAAGGAATTATGCCAAGGTGAAGGTAGTTGAAGGTTTGTTGGCACCAAAGGTCTGGTAGGATCTCATCCACATTAAAGATGGTTTAAGTGTTTGTATTATTGTAGGAGTGCTTGGTTAGGTGATGGATAATGAATGATATTTTGGAGTCTGAGGGTGCTGATGGGATCTAAGAGTAAGCAAATTCATGGTATCAGAAAATTTGTTGGTAGATCATGGGGTAGTTTGAATATGGTAACATTTGATTGAGGTTAGGAGTTATATAAACAGTTGCTTATACATTTGTAAAACCTAATTATTACATTGGTAAATGCTAGTAGCTTGGTTGACCACAAACTGGGAGTCACCAAAGATATTGATTATTCTTATTCTTAAGGCTAAAGTAGTTTGAAGACCTATTACTAGGGCTTCATAGTCATCCATGTTGTTGGTGCATTTAAAGTTAATTTTAAAGGATAAAGGAAATGATTCACTGATAAATGGAAAAGGATGAGACCATCTCCCTTACCATGCTGACATTTGGAACCATAAAAAAACATGGTTACCTGATTGGTGAAATCCACTTGAGATAATTTGTGATGGACTTATCTGGAAATACAAGAGCGGGGGGTTGGTTTTCCTTTAGGGGTGATTTGGCTAATAGGTTGATGATAACTGCCCCTTGAATAATTTTTGTTAGAAAAAATTAAGGTCAAATTTAGCTAAAATCATGAGCCACTTAGCCATATGCTAGTTTTGGTATGGTTTAGAGTGCATGTATTTGAGGGGGTCGATATTGGTGATGAAAAAAATCTTGTGGTTAAGGACGTAGTGGTAAATTTTGGTTACCATAAAGACTAGGGCTAGACATAATTTTTTAGTATGTGTGTACCAAGTCTCATATAAAACCAGTGTATGACTAATGTAATAGATGTCTTTCTCTCTATGTTGTTCATCATGATGGGAAAGCATTGTCCCTAGAGAGTGGTCTATGGTAGAGATATAGAGGTAAAAAGGTTGATCATATTTAGGAGGTGTAAGGATAGGTGGGGATATTAGATACTCTTTGAGTGCATAAAAAACCTTTTGACAATCAATGTTCCACTTGAAAGAGATATCCTTTTTCAAGAGGTGGTGGAAGGGTTGACACCAACTAGAGATCTTGGAGATGAAGTGATGAATAGATTGAAGTTTCCCCTACAAGCTATACAGTTGTTTAAGATTGGTCAAAGGTAGCATCTTGATGATGGCTTTAATTTTGGCCAGATCAACTTTAATTCCTTGAAGAGAAATAACGAAGCCAAGAAGTTTGCCTGACAAGACCCCAAAAATACATTTCTTGGGATTAAGGTGGATGTGATAATGGATGAGTCACTCAAAGATAATCTTAAAGATGGCTAAATGGTCTTTGGAAAGCTTGGAATTCTCGAGAAGTTCATCCACATAGTCTTCAATGATTGTATGGATAGAGTCATGAAAAATATATGTCATGGCCCATTGGTAAGTTGCTCCAACATTCTTAAGGTTGAAAGGCATGACCCTATAACAAAAATTCCCCCATGGGTTGATGAAGGTAGTTTTGTGCTAATATTCAAGGGTAATCAAGATTTGATTATAACCTGAAAATCGATCCATGAATGACAACATCTCATGTGCTGCTATAAGATCAATAAGTTGGTCAATGCTAGGTAAAGGAAAGTGATCCTTTGGGAAGGCAAGATTGAATTCATGAAATTACACATAAATACGTAGTTTTCTTATGGATTTAGTGATAGGCACAATATTTGAAACCCATTAAGGATAGTCTATGTGTTGAATGAAGTTAACCAAAAGGAGGCATTGAAGCTCTTCTTTGATAAGGAGGGTTATATGAGGATGCATTCAATGAAGTTTTTATTTGAAAATTTTGGCATCATGATTGGTGATGATGTTATGGGTGGCAATTGTCAGGTCAATACCATGCATATTAACATAAGACCAAGTGAATGATCTGCGATGCTCGTGGAGGAAGGTCGAGTAGTCATGTAGTTCTTTAAGGGTGAGATTTTGGCCAAGTTTGATGATGTGGGGGTTATCCAAAGTGCCTATATCAATGTCTATGGTAGATTCATTCAACATGGTTAAAGTTTTTAGAAGTAAACATTTATGGATGGAGGAATCTAGTACACCAAGGTAGGTGAGAATAACATCATCATCTTAACACTAAACAATGTTAATGGTAGGAGAGTCTTCTCCCATGAGTTTAGGATGGGTCAAAGGGATGGATATGGAAGCCCACTTCTATTGATAAGTCAAGGGGCCAAGGGTAATCATGTTGATGAAAAACATTTGGGTGGGATGTTTTCCTCATCTTCAATCATAGGTAGAAGGGATGTTGGCAAGGAAGGAGGTTATTCTTTGATAATGGTAGGGGTAGTTTTTTTGGTCTTCTTATTATTGGGTAGAATGAAGCTAAGGCCATATTTTTCATGGGGCATGTGGGTCTTGATCAAAGACAATGTGTGTGGGCCATACTCATATCATCCTAAACCAAATACCTTTTAGGCACACCTATGAAGGTATAGTTTTGCAAAGTTGGGTTTGTCCAAGTAAGAGAAGTTAGAGGTAAATAGTTGAGGTGAAGGAAGGGTGATGGAAATGTTGAGTGGCTTATCAATTCCCCCATAGATAAAGTGAGTTTAATAGTTGGGAGGCCCTAAATGGATAATGGATTAAATGTTGACATCATAATCTAGGTAGTGGTTGAGTTTCCCATATTCTTGGGGAGTAAATAGGGCATTTAGGGTGAGGAGATGGTATTCTCGAAGGGTAAAGTATTGGAAGGTAGACTCTAAGGGATCAGTGTTGGGTATTTGGTCCATAAAATAGATGAACTGGTAGATGCTTCTATAGGAGGGGAAATAATGGCTTTGGATTATATGGGTGATGGCTTAACATAATTTAGATTGAGGTAAGAGAAATTTTTTAGGTTGATAAGGCATGTTGCATGCTAAAAAAGGGCTATGGTTAGCTTGTATGCTAACCACCTAAACTTCATGTTCAAACTTTACATAATGATGGAGGGTGGAAGCTACACAATCCATGGCATAGATCTAAGGTCTCCTTAGTAAAACATTGTACTAGAACTCACCTTCGACCACATAGAAAAGTTTGGAGAGTATACAAAGACCTAGATGAATATGAAGGATAATGGTGCCTAGGGTAGTGGTCATAGTGTCATTAAAGGATCTAAGGATGGATAAAGCTTCATACATCAAATTATTTGTCATCTTGAGTTGGTCATAGGCATAAGAAGAGATGATATTGATACTAGCTCCATCATCAATCATGACTCATTTGACATGGGTTTGGTTGATATAGGCAGTGATAAAAAGAGGTGGATCTAAGTCTTTGAGGTGGATGGAAGGTATATCTAAGTCTTTTAAGGTGACAAGGATGGAGATTTAGAGATCACCAACTTACCCAAACTCTATTTAAGATGAGCCTCCATGAGCTCAATGTCCTACATATCCTTTATCATGGCTTGGTGATGGTGAGGTGAGGTGGAAATGAGCTCATAGAAGCTCATCTTAGCTAGAGTTTGGGTAAGTTTCTTAAGCATGATCCTCATTATAGATTCATAAGGATTATCCTTAGATGTGGATAAGATGGTTACTTTGGGTGAAGCTAAGGATGTAGAGGATTGGATTAAGTTTGGTTTAGGATGAGTAGGTGGGTTTGTCCATGGAATAGACACCTTGGCTTTCCCTTTATCCCTTTATTGTGATCATGTGACTAAATTGATGGTATAGATAGAGGGAAATTATGTGATAGGAGGTTGGGTAGGTTCTTCATATTTTTGAGGTGAGATTATAGGATGTGATACATGTTGGTAGATGCCTAGTGGGTGCCTTAGTAGAGGGGTCAAGGGAAGCTTTTATAATAAGAGATCATCCTCATTATAGAGATGATGGATAATGGTACAGATAGATTTGTAGTTATTGATGTTATGTCTAGATGTCCTTTGATAAGAATAGATATGATGGTCATTATACCAAGCCAATTTCAAACCAAGAGGGTCAAATAGTTTGATAGGAGGTAAGGTGAGGTGAGAAGATTGTAACAACCTTTGAAAAATCACTGAATAAGATTCAACAAGAGGTGAAAAAGTCCTAGGGGTTGTCATTCTGGTTTGTAAATGGGGTGTTTTCATGAAATTGGGTTTGTTAAGAGAAATCTTGGGTGAGGTGACATTTTTAGGTAATGTTTTTGGTTTGAGCATGTTAGTGGTTGGAGGGTTTGAGTTTGATAGTTTGTCCATCAATAGTTTAGAAAATATAGATGTATCAGATAGTAATTGGGTTGGCATAAAAAGTGGTAGTGGAAGAAATATGTTAAAATGGATTTTCATTTTAAGTAGAGTTGATGGATGAGGACCTAAGATAGAGGGTAGGGAAGAAGAAGGAAAAACCCTAGGCATGTGGCTACTTGATGGTTTTTCTCTTTTGGTTGGTTGGGGTTGAGGTTTGGGTGGAACTTTAGATGGGTTTAACTCCACTTTAAGAGATGGGTGGGCCAAAATCCATATGGGGAAGGTACAAAGGTTTGTAATAGGTTTGTGTGGTGGTTTTCTTGTTTGAGGCATGATTGACTTAGTTGGTGGGGAATACGAGGGGTTGGTAGATGTTTTGATTGGTTTGAGAGGTGGTGGAAAGATGATATATTGGTTGGTTAAAGGTGTGTTAGAATATTTAGGTTTATTGACGTAAGGTAGGCCTAATTGCTTCTATAATGTAGCTTGATCCATATCTAGTTTTAGGGTAAATTCCAATTTCTACACTAATGTGGAAAAAGGTTTGTGTACTAGTTTTACTTCATGGGTAGTGGATGTAATAGATAGAATTGTAGGTTGGGGATGCTAGTTGATAGGTTGGTTGACTTATAGAGATGAGGGAAGTAAGGTTGAGATAAATGGCTCATCCATGGGAGGTATCGGTAAGAATTCTTCTCCTTTAGGAATAATATCCATATGGGTAATGTTTTTTTGGGTAGTTGGTGAAGGTAGCAAATCAGGAATGTTTAGTTGTTCAGATATGCTTGTTAGGGTGGAATGTGATGACTCCATGACTTTTATGAGCATGGATAGGGAAAAAGGAACCTCCTTAGGCTAAATATATGATGGAGGGGAAGATGGATCTTCTACCTCTATAAATTAAGTGGTGAAAGAGTGGGTAGATTGGTGGTTGGGTCCTCATGTGTAGGTGTATCATAAACCATGTTGACCGTATGGGTGTCATGAGAACATTTGGCCTATGTGTCCTCATATTTGATAGGGGCATGGTTGAGAAAGGGATTTTTGAAGATGTTTAGGGCTTGATTTTAAGGGGTATTGAGGTTATCCAGCATGATTTCCCCATGTTAATGAGGCTTTTAAAAACATTCTTGAAAGTATTACATCGACTAACATCATGTTTGATCATTCGATGAAAGGTACAATGGTCATTTTCATTATACCAAGCAAGCACTAGTTGAGAAGAATCAAACTATGGGGAAGGTTTGATGGGTGGAATCTATACAAGATTAGCTTTTAATAACTTTAACAACATCGAGGCATAAGATTCTCTAAGTGGAGTAATTTTTTTTTGGGTGCTTCAATTTGGGTTTTGTGAGCTCTAGTTAGAGGGATTGGGAAATTTTTATTGATTGACAGTAGGTGGTGGGGCATCCTTAAAGATGACTACATTCATAGTTCCCTTATTCTTATCTCTAGAGTTATTTTAATTTCCTACTTTGGAGGAGGAGGCTTCATTAGTCTTGAAGGTATAGTTCATATTTTATAACTTCAATTTATCCTCATCTATAACTCGATTCTCTAATTTGCATGCCATGGTAAAAGTTTCATCAAAAGTTCTAAATCTTTAGAAACGTAATGTATAAGAGATGTGCTTGGCATAAGCATGATAATTTTTTTTATCAATTCAATCTAAGGCAAGGAGAATGATAATTGGTTGATCAAGCTTCTCCAATGAGCCATAAAATTACATTTAGACTCATCCTCAAATTGGTGAATGGAATAAAGATCAGTTGTAGAGACTTTCTTGGATATGTTGATTAAGAAGTGAGCTAAGAAGGTCTGAGTTAATTGGTTAAAGGAGAAGATGGAATGTTTGGTAATGGCACTGTACCAGTCTAGCACTAGGCTAGAAAGAGACATAGGAAATGTGCACAAAATTAGGGCATCATCGTAGGAAATCACGTAATAAGAATGCCTAAATTATCTTAAGTGCTATTGGGGGTCTTCCTTACTATTAAAATTAGTGAATTTCAGAATCTCCCATTGGGTAGGATAAGGTCTGATAGGGACTGAAGGGTGAATGGGATCATTACAGACTTGGTCATAAGATAAAATGTTATGGGGTCCTAAAAGGGATGACTCAAGACTTGCCATTTTATCGATGATTATTTTCCTTAAGTCTATTTTAGGTGGTGTACCTAAGGGTTTATAAGGCATATATGTTTGGGGAATATATTTATAATTGATAGGAGGTTGGGAGATGTCCCTATACTAATAAGAAGTTATGGGAGGTTGGGTAGACAACATATAAGGATAGTTGGTTGATGGAGGTTGGATAGTAGGTATTTAACCTTAAGAATTAGGGGTATAACTAAGGTTAGATGATATAGGTAATTGTTGGGATGCTAAGGTAGGTTGAGCTATGGTCGAATTAGTAATTAGGGGGGTGGTCATGACCTTTGTGCTAGTGGGTGGTGAGGTAGAAGGGATAGGTACCCCTAAGCTTGGTAAAGAGGTATTAACTAATGGGCTAGGTTTGACATGATGGATTGATATTTGGGTTATCCCTAAGGTATAGGAGTCATTGGTAGGGGTGGATGGTGTAAGGGTAATGATTTATTGGATAGGTTGGTTCTCAACCATAACATCAAAGGGGTTCGTAGATGAGGATGCCTGAGTGGTCAAAGGTTGGGTGGTGACCATGTAAATATGAATACCCTCCATAAGATGGGATGGTATGCCACAAGGATGGTCTTGAGGTGGATTTGAAACTAGGATATGGTGACAAGAGGTGTTAATATAGAGTTGAAGGGCCACTGGATTGTTGTCTAAAAAGGTGGTAATGTCTATTTATCCTTGGGGAAATACTCAAGGGAAAGTAGGGATTCCAAATAGATTAGGTGAATATTTTTCCTTAGAGACATACTCCATAGATGAGGAGGTATAAGTGGTTGATTTAGGTGATGGGTTTTGTTCTTCCAAGTCTTTTCATTATTGGCAAGTGAGAAGCATACAAAAAGGTGGGAGAGAATACAAAATAAATAGACTCACTACTCAAATAGAGAGAAGACAAATAAAATAGTCAAGGAAATCAAGGAACACACTAAAAATTATGTTTAACCTTGAAGTTAGTTTTAAGATCACTTTTGGCTTATGTCTTAGTTTATGAAAATGTGTGACAGAGGTTGGGTTGTAGATTAGGTACTAGACAAGCAACCTATAGATAGTTTTGGGTTAGTTTTGGTGATCAAAATAATTTGTATTGGAATCAATATGTGGCATGGAATTGGGGCCTACCCCCTCACTTCACAATCCCACAATGATAAGGGTGTTAGGTGATTAGCCAATATATATTGATATCTGGAGTTTATACTCAACCAGAGAGCTGAGTTGGTTCTCCTCTTGGTAATTACATCCAAGTAGGACTATTGAGAATGGGTAAGGTGACCACTAGGTGATGAAATCCCATTTGGGCCTTGTCTCAAGTGAGTTATGATGTTTTATTGATTATGTGGTTTGGTTGTGTAACATAAGTATGCTAATATTAATCTTGATGTCATTAATTAAGATAAGTGAGCTAGAAAGAACAGACAATTAATGGATGCAATATATTTTAAACCCAAATGAAATTTAAATTTAAATTATGAGCACAAATAGAGAATGAAACATACAAATCTGGATAAAAATAAAAACAAAGTAGAGATGTGGGTCCCACTGGGCATGCCATAATTTTTTAATCAAATTTTTATATTATTCAGAATAAGGTAGTAAAATTGGAAATATGGGTTGTGGTAGAAATACTTGATAAAAGTATGCACATTAGATCAGAAGATTGTAGAGAGCTCCTCTTTGGATGGGGAGGATGACCTGCATGTAATAAATCATTGAAGTGGATTAGAAAAGTGATAAGAATTATTGATCTATGGGTGGAATGTGGCCTAATTTTGATAGAGTAACTATGATTGGAGACTTGGTTGAGAGGTGGTAGTAAGAAGGCTCTCAAAAAGGGGTTGATAATGCTTGATAACATTGAATGACATGTAAGATAAAAATTTGAGTACATGAGCTCTTGATAATAATTGTAGATGATTTGTTCTTACATCTCTCTCCATTTTATAGGAAAGGGCCAAAGGGTTCAAGAGGGAGTGCAACAAGGGATTCTAAATATAATTCATCCATTTAATGCCTCATAATGAGATTTGGATGTCCCACATTTAGAAATGGTAGGTGATGCATGCATGTTAGTTGCATGTGGGAAGATCAGGTGGTTGAACCTGACTGTCAATGGTTGGGATGACCATCGATGGTTAACTTGACCATCAATGGTCAAGGATAACTACTAAAATAGCCTAAAAGGCCATGTTAATATTAATAAAGATAAACTAATAAATATATATCTAAGTAAAAAGGATTCAAGGGGCCTATTAGGGGACATGGCACTTGGGAATACACATGTAAAATTTTGGTGTCTACACTTACTTTCCTAAATTACTTATAAATTGTCTTGTTTCACTTCACAAATTGTTATAAGTTTTCTTTTCTTTCCTACCTATTATACTAGGTCAACCCTTTCATCCCTATATCTTTTTCATCCTTTGTTCACTATACATGATTGAATTGGTTAACCCTATATTGTCTACAACATATTCTACCCTTTCTTCCAGTTTTTGTGCACTATACTGGATTGACCTTATGGACCATGTATAGTTTTTTAGTCCCTATTTTTGTGATAGGTTGACTAAGTCGACCCTATACTATTTCAATCACTTTATGGTTATTTTCCTTCTCATCTCTCTTTCTTTCCCTTCATCATGGAATTTCTACTTTACAATAACATTGACTTACAATCAATAGACATGATGGACTTCACCAATCCTAATAGGGTCTCCCATAGGCAAAAATGAGATCCTTTTGTGAATGCTAGTGATTTTCATAGTTACACTCACATGATAAACTATGGAACCACTATTAATACCTCTTTACATAATAATCTACCTCTATTCTTAGAGGACCAACCTAAGTTAGACTATAATCCCAAAATGCTCTTCTTTATCTTTGAATTTCCTCAACATAGAGGAAAGGATCCATCTACCATTTATAACCTTATGATTAGTGGTCAACTAGAGAGCCCCATTCACCTACTCCTATAGTCTCAATTATATTTGTGGGTAACAATTTGTTTTCTTCTCAACCTCTTCCTTCAAATTTTTCCACTTCTCATGCCATGATCTCTTCTTCTTTCCTTTCTTCTACCTCCATTCGTAGTATCTCAACTAACATGGTAGGTTCTACATCTAGTGGGCCTCTCTTAAAATCCACTATCCTTAATACATCCACTAGTACTTCATTTTTTACCCAAGGTAATCATGCTTCTAGTGCTTCTTCCTCTCATCTATTTACTAGTCCATCTTTTGCTTCACAAGAAAATTTTTCCACTAGCACTTCTCATTCTCACCATTCATCTTAAGCCCCTATCAACACCAATAGTGGTACCCAAGCCACTAATATCAACACTAATACCAACTCCAATGTTTCTAATAATTCTAATCAAACTCACCAAGTATTATTTTAAACTCTCAATTAAATGAATACCTTTCAGGATCATAATAAGAACAAATGATGAGAATGTAAAACCACCTTCTTAATCTTCAATCCCATCCTCAACCAATGGCTTGAGGCAAACATAACCAAAGTGTTCCTCCTCTCCCCCTTCGAGATTATCAAGGAAATCTCATTCCTCAATCTCCTTTAGTCAACAAAACCATTAAGCATCTACAAAATGATCCTCTCAATACTCAAATTGTTAACATTGATATAAGAGGTGTAAGACCTACAATTTCTTATAATGGATCAACTGATCCCACTCTTCATCCTACAAAATTTGGAAATATTTACAAGGATTGTGTAAAATTATACACCTTTATTGATACCAAGCTCTTATCCAAAACCCTCATAGGTGATGCATTAGATTGGTACAATCAACATAGACCTCATTCCATTACTAGTTTATAAGATTTAGTGAATGCTCTAGTGCAAGAATTGCAAACTAGTGATCTTCCATAAAACACTTTGGCCCACTTCATCAATTGAAAACGAAATGAAAATGAAACCTCTCAATCCTTTGTCAATGTGAACGTAACATAGCCAATGACAATCTTTTCCATCTCTTTACTAATGTTATTTTTCCTAAATTGCAATATTGAGTCCACACCCTTTATCCACATACCTTGGAGGAGGCCATTGACCAAGTTAAAATACAAGATTTCGTTATGTATCAATTAGAGCCACCCCAACCTTCTACAGGTACTCATCTATTACTGAAGAAAAAAAACTATAATATTACAAATGATGGTGTTAATGATTCATATGACACCAGTCACAATGTTCAAGCTATCATTCCTACTCCTTCTTCAGAACCATCTCCTCCTCAACAATATACTAATCCTCATTTATCTTTATCAAATAACACAAATGTCCATAAACCTTTATCATTAACTAAATTGATTAAGCATTTACCTAGGCCTCTTGTAAGAGAACTTAACCCTACCCATCTTATGAAATCTTGGTATGATCTTACAAATTTTGTTGGTTTCAAACTAGTTAGGGTCATTCTCATGAGACTTGTAGACAACTTCATAATTTAGCTATGGACTTTCTTCTTGGCCCTAATTTTGATCATGATTACATCATCCAAAAATTTCAACAATATTATGAGAATTATCTCAAGGACTATAAAACACATGATAAGACTCAAGCCTTTATTCAAGACAATCCCACCTCTTCCACCAATAACATAGAAAGTCTTGTTGAACCTACTTCTGAAGAGAATGTGGTTATCATGACTAATATGTGAAGGGTTATGGATTTTAGTGATTCTCAACCTATCTACACTCCTCCATCTCAAACATACCTTGTTATCCAAGAATCTTATCCAACTCATTTAAATGAGTTGGGGCAAGAAAACCTTATTACTTTTGATGATCTAATTTATGATTCTCCCTTGGATAACACACCACATTCTATTTTTACCACTCTTCCATCCTATTTTAAAACTAATTACAATCCAATTTATACTAACATTTATTATTTCAATTCTCAAGATCAACCTAAAACAATCACTTCATCATCTCAACATGATTTACAAACTTGTCCTCAACCTTCTCATTCTTATCATCATAAATTTCAATGTTCTTCAGTTCCTTCTTTTTAAGACCTCCATAAACATTAGGTACCTATATATATTAAAATTCTTATGGGTTATGATGAATGGGATCCCATAGTAGAGATCACTAATCTCCCATCCCAAATTCCTTTCCTTGAGCTTATGAGGACTTATCTGCATCATAAAAATCATCTTATGAAACTATTATTCAAGATGAATGTCCCTTGTCCTCCTCTAACAGGATGGGAAGTATATTTATATAGATATGATGATATTATAATATAATAATGTGAAGATATGTCTATTAACATTGATGAAACAATTGACACTTCCCTTTCTTTATGATTTCCTATCGCATCTATGATTCTGTATGAGATTATAATTCATACAAATGATCCTCCCTTATTTATTATAATCCAAATAGGAGATATCCAATTCAAGCATGCATTGATTGATGAGGGTTCCATCACATGTGTCACATCTCTTGATTTCATTAAGACTATTGGGTATTCAAAATGCAATCTCAAGTCTACACGTAACACTTACCAAGGATATGATAGAAGGACAATGCCTCCTCTAGGTTGTGCATGGCTTCCCATTACTATCCCACCTATCACTATTCATGTGAAGGTAATGACATTTAACTTCCCCCTTTCTTATAACATCTTATTTGGTAGTTTGTGGACTCATCATATGTGAAATATTGCTTCTTCTACCTGGTAATGTGTTAAATTCCCTCATAATGGATCCATTTATAGGATTCAAGGTGATATTAACCCTTATAATTTATAAAAATTCTAATATTGTGGCGTCTTCAAGATTCTTACTCTTGAGCCTTTCCCTAGAATTCCATTCTATGAATCGTAATGCCTAAACTTTCCTATGAACTCAACTAGAGGATATAATGGGCATCCCAAGCTCATTGGTAACATTCATCCTAAAATTTTAGATTATGATGATGATGGTCCCAATGAGATTAACTTAAAAATCAGAAATTATAATCTCTTGTCTCATCTCATCTTATATATTCCTAATTCCTTACAGTCCCTTTTATCGCAAACCTCCTTGCAATGACATTCCCATAGTCTTGACCAAGAATCATCATTCTATTCACCTTGCTACCTCTAATGACAAAGTCATCCTAACTTGTGTCATTGATCTTCATACCCCAAATTATGATGATGGATATTATTTAAATGATCCTTTATTAGGTGGTATTTTCCAACCCTGTGATGGTGAGATTGTCTATTATCATTCTCCTTTACTTGAGTATTTTCATGCATCTTCTCATGTTCCAACATTTATAGTTATTAATTTTTGCATTTTCCCCCTTTATCATAGGGTAGAGATGGTACCAAGACCTCTAATTTCTGAGGAGACACATAAGACTATGATCATGGATCATGTTATGATTAGACCTTACCACTTTTCTAGGTTCCCTGACTCTTATCATTGGTTTACGCTTGAGGTTAGTGTAGCCCTCCTTAAACCTTCTGTAGATCCTATCCCTCCTTCAATAGAGCCTTCTATATTGAAACATGTTACCATTCCTAGTATAGTTAAACTTAATTCTACTCTTTTTATTATTAATCCTATCCCTATTTCTCATCCCATTGCTCCTTCAGTTGAGCCTACTTCTATTATTTCCTCATCATCACTCTCCCTTGGTGATGGTTTTCTTATTTTACCTAAGATGGATCTATTTCCCACCAAATGGGTTGATGAGTCTTCTCTATCTTCTTCCACTCCTATTTCCCCTCCTTCCAAGATTATTTTTCTTAAGACCACTCATAAGCATATCTATTACTTCCATGGGATAGATAATCATTCTTCTACTCATTATCTCAAACTGTGATAATATCTTGATACTTTGCATCCTTCTTCCCCATCATTAGACAAATCCATACCTCCCCCCAAGGTACTTCCTAAATACATGCCTAATTATGGTCAGGTATATTATCTATAGAATTTATGTGGCACACATCACACTGATCATTTCTATATTCTCCAACAACATCTTAAAGATTGCCTTATAGCTATTCCCAAACCTTTTTATATTCCTCTCATAGGTTGTTCCTATAATAAGGCTCCTCATTCTTCTCTCATGGATCAACATCCTATAATTCCATCACCTACTATGGTCCCTTCATCATCTTCTAGGTCTCCACCCATGATTCCTTCACCCATAGACCTTTCCTTACCTATAGATCCTTCTCAACTAGTGATTCTTGCATCTCCTGTAGATCTGATTCCCATGCATTCTTCCAAGTCTCTTTTGCCTAATTACCCTCCTCAACATAATTTATTGAGAATTCCTAATTTTTAAATTAAGGATATTAGAAAAAAAGTGTTTTATAGTATTTATTTAAGATTGACGAGACATTAGCAGCAGTTCACATACAACTTCATAGAGATTTATCTAATGTCTTGGATAATGTGTGTGGACAAATTTACCAGTATTTATGAGAACATGCATGGTGTTTTCACATTTATATTTGGATTGGACATGTTGTCCAATATTATTTTTATCTATCTGATTATATCATTTGACATCATATCAAATTTTTATTTATCTTATATCATAATTTTCTACTTGTACTATAGTTTTCTTATATTGTCATTTATTTTTGCATAGGATTGTCTTTATTCATCATTGTTTTTTCCTTTTATCTTTATTTATTGAGTTTTTCACAAAAATATCATCTTGTATCTGTATGATTGATTGTTTTCTTATCTCTATTTTTCATAGATAATTATCATGGTAACTTGGATATACTTACCCAGTTCCCATTGGTTATTGTCTCCCTTTACCATGTGATCAGTTAGAAAGAAATATTTCTCATTATTATCTCCTTTCACCAGTCCACTTTTAGATATCCTTTTTCCTTTCTTCATTTTCCATAAACTAAGCATATACATGATTGAGACTCAAGATCGCATACTTGTTCATTGTTAAGCCTAAGTGTCCTAGTCAATTCTTTGTCTTTGGTTACTTAGCTTCTTTTAGCCTTAACCTACAACTCATTCATGTCCCTCACAAGCCATCCCAACACCAGCAAAAAAAGGAAGGTTAGAATGGTATCCCAACAAGTGATAGAGGAACCAAAAAAATCCACCTTCAATCTTCACATGGGCTAAAGAAGATCTGATAGATAAATCAAGGGTTTTTTTTAATATTTATAGGGTTGATCCAAGTAAAAAAAATCAGCAGTTTGATATGGTGGAGATTTTTTATTTTTGTTGTTTAGATCTGAATGTAAACAAAAATAAATAAATAAAACATTTTTAAATTTAATTTGTGTATGCTAAAAATTGTTCTAGAAATACAAAATAAATCCTATGTAAATATTTTCTAGATTTAATGAGGATTTTTTTTTTCCAAAAATAAGAAAAAATTGTTTTTGTTAAAAAAAACACAACCAAAGGCTGTATGTAGACAAAAATTAAATAAATGGAGAGAAAGGGTTATAATCAAGAAGTTTTTTGGATGTGAGAAGAAGAATTAGAAGCTTCAGGAAGGGCTCAAGTTAGAGCCATGAATATATTGAAAACTCCTTCAAATCTTGCACATAAGAAAAATGAAACATCTACCTTTATCCAAGATTAGATCTGCACAATAAAATGAATAAAATCTAGAAATAACATGCATAAAAAATAACTAAATGAAAGTGAGATTTAGGTAAGAAATGGAAAGAATGACACCCTCTTCAAACCCCAGGCTCTGATACCATAAAGATGTTTCCAAATGATTTGTGGAGAGAATGCTATCAAAATCACAAATGTAAGCTTGAATCTGAATAAAATCATAGTAATGGCTATTTAAAAAGTAGTGCACAAAGCTTTTCTAGAATAATATTGCAAATGCTCAAAATAATGAAAAAAAAGGTGGTGTCCTCATTGCATGATCCTTAATTCAAAAAATAAGGTAAAAATAAAGGTGTTGAGTAACCTCAAGTGCATATACCAAACCCTAAACCTAACCTTTATGTGTGCCACATGTCATAAGGCCAAAAAAAATAGCCATTATAACTAGTGCACACATACACATTTGTAAATTAAATATTAATTTACAAGTGGGAAGAGGAGGGACAAGACCACACAAAGTGAGATGGAATTTATCATGGGTGAGAGTATTGAATTAATAAATATTCTCACTCTAACAAAACAAGCCATTGAGATTAGTGTTATAATTCCTATTTTATGCCAAGCTTCACACCAAGTCACAAGTGACCATTGGATAAGTGCTAACACCATGGATAAGCATTGATAGAAAACTCTAATTATCATAGTCCAAGCATGAACATCCTTATGCCAAAAAGTAAACATCAAATTCAACAAAGGAGGTAAATTATTTGTGTTATTTTTATCTCTATTTTATGATCTCATTTACTATGTTATAATCTGCCTAGTTCTGAGGCAAGAGTGTTTAGTTCTAGTGTATTATTATGCTTGATTTTTATTATTTGGACTAACAAGGACTAATCTATGTTTTGTGTACACTTCGAACACTTGATATAAAATGTCTTTCAAGGCCTTTTAAGGAAATTAGTTTTGAATGTGAGTGACATAGTTAATAGCTCCAGCCCAAAACTATGGATCAAGAGAGTGAACATGGATCATGTAATTTTCCATCTCCTTTAGAGTCCTATTCTTTTGCTCAGCAAAAATAAATTATTTTGGTGTGTATATAATGTAATTTTTATTATCGGTCCATTTAAGTGGGTAGAATTTCACAAGGTAATGATTCACATATTCTTGACCATTTTTTATGTGGAGAATTTTGACAAGTTTCCTAGACTACCTTTTAGCATGAACCTTAAAGTCTTGAAATTATTCAAAGACTTCAATCTTCTGATGAAGGAATTAGACCCAAGAGTACCATGAATAATCATCAATTAATGTAAGGACATAGCGATTTTTTATAAAATACAAGGTAGAAAAAGGATCCATCAGATCACTATGAACCAACTCAAGGACTTGTGAATCCATCCAAGATGTTCCTTTATCAAGATTACTCTCTAGATGTTTTCTCATTATATAGCCTAAATATATGCCATTAAAAACCTAGATAGGAAGTATTCCTAATACCATATCCTTTGATTTGAGTTACTGAAGGTAGCGGTAGTTGAGATGGCCAAACCACTCATGCTATAGTTTATTCAATAAATCTATATGAGTGATTAAAGTAGTAGAAGGGGAATGAGGAAAAAAAGTAGGAGAATTCATATATCTAAGACTTATGATAAAATTTTCTAATTGTGACTAAGAAATCATAGTCATGATCTTGATTTTTTACTAAATTGGGGAAATTTTCAAATTTCTTACCATTACCATGATGAGTGATTTGGTAGACTAAAAGAGGGTCAGCATATAAGTCAAGAACATAAATAACATTCTCAAATACACCTTCATACATATAAACTGATCTTTTTATAATAAAACCCACTAGTGTATCATCTCTTATGAGAATTTAAGGAAATTAAAAGGGTTCCAAAGAAGAAAACCATTCCTGATTATAACCAATATGATGTGTAGCCCCATATTTAAGTATCTATTGTTATGAATATTTTCCTACTATGACTAGTGCTTGTCCTTTCCATTTATTTGATTTTAAATAAGTAGGAGGAGATTATTCCTTTGTGTAGGATGATGGAAAATTGATGTGATTTTTATTGAGAATATGTTTCATTTCATCTATTTTCTTAGCTGGCATTGATGTTCATCATGACCAACTTTGTTTCAATATGAATAAGTTGACTACTCTGTCTAGAAATCCATTTTCTTGAAAGAAGATTTATACTCTGTTGGTGTTAGATGTGATGATTGTGCAAGATGCTTTCATGGCTTGTGTAGTGGTTAATTATATTTCTTAGACCCATTTGGATGTTAATAATTACCCACCAATAAGACTTATGACTTATATGGCTGGATAATTCCTATAGTGGTCAACTTGATCTATTCAAGCATTAACATTTTTAAAAATAAATCAAAAAAGGCATAATATAGGCCTTTCCCATAGTTAGGTGATGAGTCTGAAAGTTATCAATAAATTCCATATATTAATAATCTAGTTTGTATAACACATTGAAGATTAAATAGACATCCTTCTTGATACCACATTTATCCAATTATGATCTAAGTTCATTCATTTTAATTACGTAATCTTGGATATTTTCTAAACTATATAGATCTAGATTAGTGAGTTCATTATCAATTTGATACCCCCCACCTCATTAGTTTGACCATACAATTTTTACAATATATCCCCAGCCTCCTTAGGTGATTTAAAATTATTAATGTGAAATAGAAGTCAAGAGAAATAAATGTGCACAACTATCCAAGTGTTTTAGTGTTCCTAATTAGAAACATTATTTTATCATTCACATCTATTCATTCTTGAATGGCTTCCTCAATGTAGTGAGTGTAGCCTTTACCCATTAATGCACTCCATGCATGAGATTTTGATGTTGTGTAGTTATATAGATTTAATAGATGAAACATGATATTTTTTTATATACTAAAAATAAATATTTATAGCAACTCAAGTACATTTGATAAATATCAATTAGGTCTCTACCCTTCAATTCTAGACCTCCTCACTATTTAAAGGATCGTATTAACCATCTCATTATGTCAAATTGATTATCTCTTAGTCTGATCCATATCATTATGATTATATAGGTCTCATGAACTTCACATAAATATTAAAACATGATAAGCATATTTCACTATCAATTTCAATTCCATAACTATTTTATAGCCTTATGGACACTATCAACCATAGTGGGACACTACCACCGAATGTAGTGTATAGATCCTTATCCTATATCCAATTGCCAAAAGTCATCTAAATTTCAAATTATTTAAAATCTGAGGGTTGGTCTATTTTTATTATTGAACCCTACCATGATATATTTTAAAAAGGTACGGTATAAATACAAGTTTAAGCCTTCTCATTATTCATTTAGTAAATAACAAGCAAGCACCTATAAAATCTCATTCAGTCAAACATGCAATTGAATTATTCTACCCTATCTATCCCTATTTATTTACTAGACATAGGAGTAGTCATAAAAAATGTTTGAAGCATTCAAAGACAATCCCATTAGCGATGTTTTTCAAGTTACAAAGTAGATCACTACATGCATCTTCATATAGTATTTTTTACCCTTGTGCACACACACTCCCACACATAGGGGAGAATTGCATAAGATTTAGGCCATTCTTAGAATAATTACTATGTAGGAAATGTACAGCCAAGGGATCAATGAGGTTAGTTCAACACCATGAGCTCACTAACCCATTTTTGACAAAATCATTCTAAGGGTGAATTAGGGTGAAGATAAAAGATGAAAATTATATTATGAATATAAATACATCATAATAAAGGAAATAATAAACCTATAATAATAAATTTCATCAAATTGAGATCCAATCACTATTTCATTCTAGACACCTTTGTCACAATCAAACGCTGGCGTTAATGGTAATGTTTATGGCTACAAAAGTATAATTTATTATTGGATGAAGAATGGAGTATGGTATAACTGTTAAGTATATTATATGGACACATGTGTGAAGTGTATGATTTTGTCTTTTTTATAACTTTTGCATGTATTTAACCTTGTAAGCCTAACTAGGAAGTAGAAGAATACAAAGAGTCTTTCCTTTTGTATCTTGAAATTTGGAATGTGAAAAGACAAAATGATTATAAAATACTATATATAGTGCTTTGATGTAATATAATATTGTTTGATTTATTTATATATATTAATATAATCATTTTTTTATGGTTTTCCTTATCTTATTGCATGTATGGTTTATGTGTAGTGAGTACTCTATTTTGATATAATCTATTGTCAAATACAATGCTAGTTATGGTTTGGCTTCTATTTATCTTTGTTTCATCTCACTCTTTAGTGTATTCTTATACATCATAAATGGTAGATAATATTGTCATATCTTATATTCCTAGTGGTACTCTCCACTGTGTAAGCTATCCATGTAATTAACATGTTCTGGAGTATTTTTAGGAACCTCTACTAAAAATAGTTGGGTGAGGATGGAACTTATTTGGATGAAATATGTTGAGATCACTATTAGGGTAGAGAGACATAGAAAGATGGATAGATGAAAGAACATAGAGATTTTTGGAGGAATAAACACAAAAAGATAAAAAAATAAATGCAAAGGAGAATATCTAATAATACCTCTACAGTGAAATCTGTCATGTCCCCTTTTTCGTGGACATTGACAGGCTTGATGATTAGCCTATTATGCGACCTTCGTAGGCTGATTAGATGGATAGAGGGTCATGATGGAGATTGGTTTGGCTTTGATTTATAGAATTCCTATAGTTGACTTTCATTCAAGTTATTTCAGAGACATTGGGCCTGAGCTCCTATTATTTAGGGATATTTGACATGCAGCGGAGCGCCTTTATTTTGGTATGGTCATGTGCGGAATCACTCCCTGGTTCACCAACTTCGAACGGTTCGAGGATCCAACATGTATTGAGGGAGATATTAATATTTGATTGATTTAATCAAATATTAATTATTTAGCCTATTTTTAATTAGAAACCCTAATTCTAATTTAAGAAACCCTAATTAGGGCAAGCATATCTTTTTGAGGGTATAAGGGTTTCTCATGGAGGCCATTATTGATTAGCCATTGATTATTGATTATTGATTTTGAAGAATTCTTCTGTGAAGACTGAGCCTAGGGTTCTAGGATTCCATTGCAGTGGAGAACGTCAACTCTTCATTGTGTGTGATTCAGAGGATATGAAATATCAGCTGATCTATTGCCAAATTGAGAGATAGCTTCATACAAAAGTTATCACAGAGGTTTACAGATTTGAGAGATAACTTCACACAGAAGTTATCATAGTATTTTAGGTAATTCTTTATTTAGTTTTGATTCAATAAATTATATATATAGAGATCGTTTGTATTAGAGTCGTATATCTTGAGATTAGGTTGTTCAGCTATCAGGGTGTGTTGTACTTTATTGGCAGCCATACAAAGTCTATACAGATTAGTACAGATTTGCACAGAGACTGACTTCAGTAGGCAGAGATCCATAGAGACTGACACCAGCATCCCAGTGACCGACATCAGTTGATTGAAGACTGACATCAGTAGATAAGGACCCACAATGACCGACGTCAGTAGTATATCGACCGATGACGACGACTATGTTTTTGACACAACAGGCTGAGATACGCACAGATCCAGGGTTATTTCTAGTTTGCTAGAGGAATCAGGGTTTCAAGACTGTATTTTCATATTCTGTATATGCATGATAGAGGACAACTATTGTAATCTTCTAGACAAATAATAAGATCTTTGATTGGCAGTTAAGAGATTTACTGTGATTTATTGTTTATCTGAATTTATTCTACAAGATTGTATCTTTGTTTAGAACTGTTTATGTTTCTATATTACCTATTTGAAGGGGATATTATAGTGGTATCAGATCATTTGTAGGAAGAAAGGAGCCCCTTAGTAAGGGATATTACAGTGGTATCAGAGCCAATTTCCTACCATCCTATTGGATAGTTTGGGCAAATCAGAGCCAATGTCTTGCCACCTTGTTGGGTAGTTTGGGTGGTATCATGAGTTACAGACATAATGGTAGCCCACACTGGGGCCACAGGCATAATGATGATCAGGATACCAGAGAAGTCTACCATGAGATGACATAGGCACTACATGCACTCACTACTATGGTAAAGAGGATGAACACACCTGTTCGACAGAATGGGGAGCAAGGAGATAACAAGAGTGCTACTGTTAATCAAAGACCATAGCTAACCCATTCTAGGATAGTCGATAGGCCTACATGGCCTACGTTTGTTAAGAATGATTCAAAGGCCAACCCAGCAACATCACCTTTAGATCGAGAGGCTCTTAACGGTCTACGTAGGAAAAAGCTTTGCTTATACTGCAAAGATCCATATGATGCCAACCACAATTGTCATTTGAGGCCTAAGGGCAAGGCATATCGTGTAATATGGGAGTATTATGAGGATTCAAAATCAAAATATTTCAAACAACATGATAATTCTAAGGAGTCAGAGGTAGAGGCTTCAGAGCCCAAGATAGAGGCAATGAAGGTGGCTCACCAGGATTCTGAGAGACATGTGGATGAGCTTAATCATGGGGATTTGGACTCTCAGTTAGTTGCAGAGGATGAGGGAGCTGGAGATTGTGATGATGAGATAGTTTCAGCAGTAGCTTCTTCAGAGATAGATGAGGATGAGTCTGATGCTGGCATTCAGAGTATGGAGGTATGTTTAGAGGATAGTAAATTGAGTGTTGTTGGTGAGTACATTCCTATAGTTATAGCTGAGGAACATGTTGTTGGAGCTGACACACATGTTCAGTATTTAGAAGTACCTAATTTTGATGAGTTTGAGATACCAGTGGAGTCGAGTTTCCAGAATGATTCTTCTCACACAAATGACAGTGTGGTATAGTTGGTTGTGCCGCCTTTACAGAGGGATCAGTTATGGGATGGATTGGCACCATCTTTTGTAGATGGGATTGACAGTTTGTCAGTGCATGACTTAGAGCAGGAGTTGATCAAATATGCTGACCATAGTAGAGGTACAGTGTGTGGATTCTCCATACTTGGCATAGTTCCATTTGGGAGTTGTTGCAGAGTTAGAGCATGCCTTCCGCACAACATGGTGGAAGGTGTATATGATATTTGTGATCTTAGAGTTTGGTTGAGTTGCATTCGCCAATTTGATTATGGGTTCCTCTTTGTTCTACTTTTGATGATGCTGTAGGTACTTGCATTGATTTATAATAGTGTAGAGCATAATTACATTTGGGATCCAGGTGGATCAAGTGGTTCATTGTTCCAAGATTGCTTGGGGACAAGCAATTTCTGGAGGGGCGGATTGTCATGTCCCCTTTTTTGTGGACATTGACAAGCTTGATGATTAGCCTATTATGTGACCTTCGTAGGCTAATTAGATGGATAGAGGGTCATGATGGAGATTGGCTTGGATTTGATTTACAAAATTCCTATAGTTGGCTTTCATTCAGGTTATTTTAGAGACATTGGGCCTGAGCTCCTATTATTTAGGGATATTTGACATGTAGCAGAGTGCCTTTATTTTGGTATGGTCATGTGAGGAATCACTCCCTAGTTCACTAACTTTGAATGGTTTGAGGATCTGACATGTATTGAGGGAGATATTAATATTTGATTGATTTAATCAAATATTAATTATTTAGCCTATTTTTAATTAGAAACCCTAATTCTAATTTAAGAAACCCTAATTAGGGCAAGCATATCTTTTTGAGGGTATAAGGGTTTCTCATGGAGGCCATTATTGATTAGCCATTGATTATTGATTATTGATTTTGAAGAATTCTTCTGTGAAGACTGAGCCTAGGGTTCCAGGATTCCATTACAGTGGAGAACGTCAACTCTTCATTGTGTGTGATTTAGAGGCTGTGAAATATCAACTGATCTATTGCCAAATTGAGAGATAGCTTCATACATAAGTTATCATAGAGGTTTACAGATTTGAGAGATAACTTCACATATAAGTTATCACAGTATTTTAGGTAATTCTTTATTTAGTTTTGATTTAATAAATTATACAGATAGAGATCATCTATATTAGAATCATATATCTTGAGATTAGGTTGTTCAACTATCAAGGTGTGTTGTACTTTATTGGCGGCCATACAAAGTCTGTACAGATCAGTACAGATTCACACAGAGACCGACTTCGGCAGGTAGAGATCCACAGAGACTGACATCGGCATCCCAGTGACTGACATTGGCATCCCAGTGACTGACATCGGTCGACTAAAGACTGACGTCAGCAGATAAGGACCCATAGTGGCCGACGTTGGCAGTATATCGACTGACGATGGTGACTATGTTTTCGACACAACAGGTCGAGATACACACAGATCCAGGGTTATTTCTAGTTTTCTAGAGGAATCAGGGTTTTAATACTATATTTTCATATTCTGTATATGCATGACAAAGGACAACTATTGTAATCATCTAGACAAATAATAAGATCTTTGATTGGTAGTTAAGAGATTTACTGTGATTTATTGTTTATCTAAATTTATTCTACAATATTGTATCTTTGTTTAGAACTGTTTGTGTTTCTATATTCCCTATTTGAAGGGGATATTATAGTGGTATCAGAGCATTTTTAGGAAGAAAGGAGCCCCTAAGTAAGGGATATTACAAAATCTATGGAATTTTTAGGTGTGAATTTCCTAGATTATTAGTCGCATGGCTACATAGATTATAATACTATTGATTTAGTCTAAGGAGAATAGAATTTATAGTCTTAACTAAGGAAAAACTAAAAATACTTTAAAACCTAGATACTGATTGGACTTGATTGGTAAATTACTAGATGAATACTATGGTCAACAACTATATCACAAAGTTCACAATGCAAGAATACATAACTTTTGAGACTATGCAAGATTTATTTTTCTAAAGAATTAGAGGTAAATTTTTTCAACAATTACTTTTAATAATAAATATGTTAGTTGTGGAAATTTTTTTGGTGCCTACTCCTTATAACATGGAGTAGTCACTTTAGGAACAATGGGAGTACATGCATGATAAAGTGAATGCTGAAATGTTGAGGAAAAGGAAATTGAACCTAATCTCAAAAATGGAAGGAAAAAAAACTTAGAGAGAGAAGAAAATATGGGAATTGAAAAGGAACTAAGATAGAAAAAAGGTATAATAATACAAATGACCCAAAATTAATTATGAGTAGGATTAGGAGTAGAGAAGAAATTGCTAGAGCTAGAGACAAACAAAAAAGATGCTAGAGATGAGAGAAAATGTGGAAACTATTAATAGAAGAGGTTATGTGTAATATGAGAAAGGTCCAAATTAAGAAGAAGATTTTGGAAGTAGTGATGTAGAGGTATAAAAATTAGGAAGCATAGGTAGATCATAGTTAAAGGAAGGGTTTTTAGCTAGAACCAGAAAGGAAAGTTCTTGGGAAAATGTTAAAAATTGAAGGTAGTAATATTATAGGTTCAAGTTCAAAGCTAGTATAAATTATAAATAAATGTCATTATTTTAAAGGGTACACATCCCCAAATCCCACTTTATTTATAGAAGGTATAAAAATTATAGAGAGAGATAAGTTGATTTGGGTTGGTTTGATTCCTTTATCGACAAGTTTGGAAGGCTCAGTGTACAAACCAAGTAAGAATTAGAAAAAAAGAAGTTACTTGAATCAGGGTTTATTTTTACTATTAAAAATATCATTTTTTAAAATCCTATAGTCATAATAAATACTATAAAGTTGCCTAACAATGCATCAACTAGTGTGAAAGAGTTATCAAACCTGTTCATCCAATATCTCTCTAATGGCTCATTATGATAACCATTGATGCTTCAATATACACACTAATAAAACTAATTATAAATAAGATAATTTTTATTCACAATAAATATGAAATTTTTTATGAATCATAAAAACCATTTTATATTATAAATAATATCCCTTTCTTAAATAGGCAAGATAAAACAAGATACAAGCTAAACTAGCTAATGTGGGACAAAACCTCACATATCACAAAACTAGGTACATATAAATAACCTAGAACCTAGTAAGCATGAGTAATAAGATACTCTAACACCACCCTCAAGTGAATATAGGGGATAATAATAGAGGATTTAGTGTGAATTCACACGTCCCTATGGATGCTAATCCATCATGCCAGAGTGTATGGATCTCGAGTTTGTAACTACCAAGTCAAAATAGGAATGGTGCTAAATATGAGGATCATTGAATAAAAACATTGGAATATAAATTACTATGTAGAATTATAAATATAAAGAAGCATAATTTGAAAACCTTCCAACAAGATGGTGAGAAGTGAGCACAAATACTAGTGGGGATGCCACACTAGTGTCAATGGTGGGCATACCACACTGGTGTCACTATAATAATCACTAAGAAGGCCATGTATTCAAGAAAACAATATTCATATGGGTTATAGAAAACAAAGTGCCAAAATAAGATACCCATGTACAAATATGGAATCTATAAAACACTCACAAAAGTGTAAAATATGCATATAACTCTCATAAAGTGGGGGAAAAGAGAGAAAACCCATAGGAAAAACTCCCCCTAAAAGAGAGAAATAAATAGAGAGATATAAATCCCCCCAAAGATAATGCTAAAGTAGTCTACACTCCAAGTTCTCATAAGTCATAAAATAACTCAATCTACATGAGTGGTCTGAATCCACTACTTGATCATAAAAACAACTAACACTGGGCTTCATCTTAATAAATTCAATCAAGAATACTATCAGTGGTGATGAAAGTACAAAAGAGTATTTTATGTGCAAGGAATGTTCAAGACCAAGAAACAAAATGTACACCACAATCCCCCATACTACTGAATGGGTGGAGTAGAGGAAAAGGTCAGAATGAGTGGTAAAAATCCACTACTCAAACATCAAACAAGTTGACAGTGTATGCACCAGAATAGATCTATGTCATGATGAAATGGACTATCAAACTATCAAAAAAGACAAGATGACACTAGGATTCATTAGAATAGCTACATTTCAACTTATGGGAGACTGTCAACTATTTGAAAAGTGGTGTCAAAAATATATAAAATATCACTTAAAAGATGATGGCCCATGGTGGTGATGGAAGATACAAGAAAATGACAAAGTGAAAAGGTGCCCAAAATAGAGAACACAAACACATGAAGGTAGACAAGGCCAATTCAACAAAACCCCCATGGTACTTTTTATATCAGTGTGAGTATAATATAACTCATACACAAAAAATACCAGATGGAAATAAGGAAGACACTAGGTTTCACTAGAATAGGTCCAAACAAAGAGGCTATCAACCTATCAAATAATCCATCAAGAGAGATGTTCCAAAAATAAGGGAATGAAGAGGTGTCCCCATAGAAAAATGCAAGATGATAAGAAAAGGACTTCGTGGAGACATGACACAAACTACCAGTGTGTCAAAGTATTAATGCATGTCATGGGTTGATGTAAGAGTGTTATAAATGGTAAAAAAAACATAATGTATGAAAACACATCAAAAAAGAATTCACAACCAAAAACAACAATGTGCAAAGCACATGCAAAGGATGTTAGGCTCAGCCAAAAAATGCATTCAAGATAGTGCATGCACAAATTATAATGCAAGGCCCATAGCATATAAACCCCCTAGTAGTGACAATGTACTCTTAAGAATACAATGTTAGACTCTACCAAAAATGCATCCATGAGTGAAACAAATGATGAAAATACAATTCAAAAGACATAATAAAGAAGTTTGTGTTACATGTGAGGGGTTCTAACCTCTAGCCAGATTAGACCTCACCCTTTAATTTATGATAAATAAAAGAGATAAGGTTTAGGAAAAACAAATAATATTCCCTCAAAAATACTCACAACATATCCAATGTGTCACCACTAATATGTCACCATAAACCATTCGCACAAAGCAACACAACCAATGTGAAGAGACCCCCCATAATCTGGCACTTTATATTTTAGTGCATTTTATAATTTAAATATGGCCAATATGAGGAAAATGATAAAATATGAACTTTTTAAAAAGATGACACTCAATTTTGGGCTACCAATCAAAAGTTATTAAATAATTAATTTCCCATAAATGAGGCCTATTTAATAAAATTTGCACTAAAAGTTAAAAAACAAGTATTGTGTCTAAGGTGCACCTAGACTTCCAACTACTCACTGGAACTGACATGGAACTAGAATTATCCTCAAAACAAAAAAAGTAAAAAATTACCCTGTCATCTTGACCTTTACAAGGATTTTTACATCATAATATATTATTTATAATAAACAATCAAAAAATTATCTCTTTCAAAGAAAAGTGCCCTCTTCCATCTTTTACATCATCCCTCCTTTACAATATGCAAAATGCCCATTAGAATTTGGTAAAAAAAGGCTCCTTGAAAAAAATACCCACCTCCCCATTTATCACATGTGAGAATAAGTCCCTCCATGCATTCAAAATGAGAAAAAGGCCCCACTCTTGTTTACTTTGTCAAAAAATGCATCCTCCAATGGAACAAGCCTCCATGAAATATTTGCCACTCATTTTTACCCTCCCCACTATTTTTATATTAATAAAACATTACTCACTATCAATTTACAGGAGGAAGGAGATGAATGTCTATGGGTGCAGACCATGTGGATGAAGATATCAACCGGGCAATGGAGATGAAGGATGGTCAATTGGAGAGATCCATGTGGCATAGAAGTCATGAAAAAAACTCAAAGGTCAGGGTGAGGGGATGAGAAAACTAATCCACTAATACATGCCATGGGTTTGTGACTAATAATGGGCAAATAGAAGATAGATTTCTAAGGATACTAGGAGTAACTTATTAGTGATAAAGAGGAAAAACTTATCTTAGTGGCAAGGAAGGTCAGAATATACTCATCATCCTCTAATATTAAGGGATCTGTGCTATGTGGTACAAAGAGTGTCTCTTAACCATAGCATCCTTTTGTATGCTCTCTTTTTATTTCTAGCTTTGCTTTAAATAGATCCACTAAAATTGGATTTTAGAGTGGGTAATCTTGTAAAAAAGACAAGCCACAACAAGGTTATGGTTAGATCATCATATCCTTTTCCACAAAGAAATGCCAAAGATGATACATCCTCTACTTCCTATATTTCTTATGTAAAAAAATATCACATAATCGAAGACAACATTTATTATATGAAATAAACCTATCTCTGAAGGTCTTAGACAACATTTTAAAAAGATATAGGCTTGAGACTCAAGAAATTGGAGAGGTGGATAAAGCAACTTCACTACACTAGATTCACTCTACCTCATCTCATCAAAGATGTATATTTGGTGAAGAGCAAGTAAATGCTAAATCAAAAAATGGTTCATAGTCCAAAATGTGAACATCAATACATCCAATACATGGGAAGGTATCAGATCTCCATGCCCCTCATACACTACCTCACCTTAAACCCATACATTTTGAAATAATCATAAATATATGCATCAAAAAATGAATATGAACCCTCCCCATCTTTGATTTTTTTATGGAAGATACTTTTGTAATGATCCTATTAAGTCTTCCATCATTGGAAAACTAAGGTGGACCTAGACTTCTAACTACTCACTGGAACTGACATGGAACTAGAATTATCCTCAAAACAACAAAAGTAAAAAATTACCCTATCATCTTGACCTTTACAAGGATTTTTGCATCATAATATATTATTTATAATAAACAATAAAATAATTATCCCTTTCAAAAAAAATTTCCCTCTTCCATCTTTTACATCATCCCTCCTTTACAATATGCAAAATTCCCATTAGCATTTGGTAAAAAAAGGCTCCTTGTAAAAAATACCCACCTCCCCATTTATCACATGTGAGAATAAGTCCCTCCATGAATTCAAAATGAAAAAAGGCCCCACTCTTGTTTACTTGGTCAAAAAATACATCCTCCAATGGAACAAGCCTCCATGAAATATTTGCCACTCATTTTTACCCTCCCCACTGCTTTTAAATTAAAAAAAAACCATTACTCACTATCAATTTACAGGAGGAAGGAGATGAATGTCTATGGGTGTAGACCATGTGGATGAAGATATCAACCAGGCAATGGAGATGAAGGATGGTCAATTGGAGAGATCCATGTGGCATAAAAGTCATGAAAAAAACTTAAAGGTCAGGGTGAGGGGATGAGAAAACTAATCCAATAATACAGGCCATGGGTTTGTGACTAAGAATGGGCAAATAGAAGATAGATTTCTAAGGATACTAGGAGTAACTTATTAGTGATAAAGAGGAAAAACTTATCTTAGTGGCAAGGAAGGTCAGAATATACTTATCATCCTCTAATATTAAGGGATCCGTGCTATGTGGTACAAAGAGTGTCTCTTAACCATAGCATCCTTTTGTATGCTCTCTTTTAATTTCTAGCTTTGATTTAAATAGATCCACTAAAATTGTATTTTAGAGTGGGTAATCTTGTAAAAAGAAAAGCCGCAACAAGGTTATGGTTGGATCATCATATCCTTTTCCACAAAGAAATGCCAAAGATGATCCATCCTCTACTTCCTATATTTCTTATGTAAAAAAATATCACATAACCGAAGACAACATCGATTATATGAAATAAACCTATCTCTGAAGGTCTTAGACAAAATTTTAAAAAGATATAGGATTGAGACTCAAGAATTGGAGAGGTGGATAAAGCAACTTCACTACACTAGATTCACTCTACCTCATCTCATCAAAGATGCAGATTTGGTGAAGAACAAGTAAATGCTAAATCAAAAAATGGTTCATAGTCCAAAATGTGAACATCAATACATCCAATACATGGGAAGGTATCAGATCTCCATGCCCCTTATACACTACCTCACCTTAAACCCATACATTTTGAAATAATCATAAGTATATGCATCAAAAAATGAATATGAACCCTCCCCATCTTTGATTTTTTATGGAAGATACTTTTGTAATGATCCTATTAAGTCTTCCATCATTGGAAAAGAATAAGATCCCACCAGACCATTTAGAGAAGAAACATAATCAACACCACCACCATAGGCCTGGAACATGAGACCTTAGTATAGATCATCAAATCTTCTAATTTTTAGAAACAAAATAGATATCATTCAACTCTAAATTGCTACAAATACATGCAATAACTATCTATAAACCCTAGAAAAAGCACAATGCACAAGATCTATCACAGAAGTGCTAGGTAGTATAAATTTTTGAAGACCCACTAAAAATATTGCAAAACCCAAAAAAACTACAAAATTTTTCTTGAAAATTTTTAAATAAATTTGCTATATGGATCTACCCCTGGCTCATCAAAAAAATCACAAAAATGAGTTTTTCTAAAAATCTCTATTTTTGATGAATTGACAGGCATTCCTAAGGTTTTGATGCCTTTCAAATTCAATGGCATAAATTAAAAACCCTAAAAATGTGACAAAAAGTAGTTGACTACAAAACATGACTCAAAAGGATGGCTCAACCTCTAAAATTATGGACTTTTCAAACTGATTGAAACCCTAACATAGGTTGTGGGATAATTTTTTTATCCAAAAAAAACTTTAGATTTGCAAATAAAAACCTTTAATGATAATGCAAAACTTTCATGTACACATAATAAATCTTACTGATTGTAAAAATTGTAGATATAATGGAAAGGATCCTACAATCTGAGTAATTTCTATTAGAGGGTGGTTCTGGTACCATGAAAGAGTTATCAAAACCCTTTAACTAAAATCTCTCCAATGGCTCATTACTACAACCATTGATGCTTTAACATACACACTAAACAAGATGATTGTTATTCATAAAAAATATTCATAAGATTATAAAGCATACAAAGCATTTTATATTACAAAGATCCCTTGATTAAATAGGCAAGGAACAACAAGATGCAAGCTAAAATAGCCAATCTAGGACAAAACCCCACATAAGACAAAATGAGGTATAGAGAAATAACCTAGAAACTAGAAAACATGAGTAATAAGTTACTCTAACATAGTGCACCATAATCACCAATCATAGTCGCTAACATTTAGACATCTATAGTAATAACTACCAGCTTACCACCTATGGTGTTGTTGATGTTTGAATTTTCACCCTTGAAGAGATGCTTAGTTCTCTTCATCCAAGAAGCAAAATGGAGTCATCTCTCTTGCTGTGGGTGACAATTCTACTAATATGAATCTCTATATTAGGGGCTAGCTCCCCTTGATGCACCTTTCAGGCTCATATTCCTACTATTAACAACTTAGGGGAATGACAAGGGTTTAAATAATCAGAATTTAAACCTGTTATATTGGGGTGATGCACCAAAAGATTTTCTTTACTAATACCTTTAGCATACATTTGAAACAAGGACATGTTACATATACACTTCATTCAATATAGAGACTCTCTCTCTCTCTCTCTCTCTCTCTCTCTCTCTCTCTCTCTCTCTCTCTCTCTCTCTCTCTCTCTCTCTCTCTCTAACATCATTTTTTAACATGGGGTCTAGGAGATGACATATATTTAGGAAGACTAAAGAAATAGGCATTCTAAGACACTCTATTAAATTAGTTGTTCATTGTATCTATAATCTCTTCAGAAACTTCTTGTTGACCTGCAAGAAGGAAATCATAATACACCAAGTACTAATGGAATTAACATGTGAAGGTAAATATAAATTACACTTGCACAAGACTAATACCAAGCATGTATACTTAATGCACTCTTTGAATGAGGTAAAAAACTTGTCTTTATTGATTTAAGGTAAAATTTTGGTAGGGATTCACCATACCAGGTAGAGATCATCAAATGAGTCAAGAGAATCCATATTTATAGCCTTTAAGAGGGAGGTCAAGCAAAGGGAGTCCAAGAGTCACTTGGACATGTGTCATCTTGAAAGAATTAGTTACATTTACATGGGAGAGAAGTGGGTGAGCTATGCCATGTCACCACATGGGTTAGTTACAATGAGTTATAACTAAACTAAAGACATTAGTTACATTTGTTACAATTGATCCAAAGCTTTAGCTATATTTTTCCATTTGTTATCTCTTTTTCACCTTCAGGTTCCCACTGATCCTTTTGATGCTAATGGCTATTTCTCTTAGTTTTAAATTGACGTGTTGTGGGCCATCACTCTTTCTCTATTCATTTAGACATTTTCCCATGGTCACTTTTCTTGAAAGAATTCATTCGGGCCATTTTTTTTCCTTTTTTTCATTCAACTTTGTGCTTAGTCTTTCATGACCTTTGGAATTCCCACAGAAATTTCATTTTGAATTTTTGTCTGAAACTTATTTTGCTTGGTCTTTTCTCTGTTTTAGGCTTTCTGTAGACTCTTTTCTTTGAGCAATTTTTCCAAAGGAAGTCATCTATTTTGGGCTTCTTGAAGTAGACCTTTGGCTTTGGAATGACCTTTTTAGCTTTTCTAAAAATGCCCTTAGGCCTTGTGTAAAAGATCCCATCAAAAATCTTGAAGTACCCTTTTAAAAGGAACATACCCTTCAGAAGAAATGTAAATGACCCCTTTGAATTAAAAGTGGCCTTCAAAAAAAATGCAAGTGCCCTTCAAGATTTTTGTCACCTACCCTTTGAAAAATATGAAGTGTCTTTTGCAATTTTTGGAATGGTCCACTTATACCTTGGCTTCAATTCCTTCAATTTTTTTGTAAAGGACAATTACTATAGACTTTTTGCAAAGTGCCCATCAGACTTTTGGAAGTGACCTTTCAAAATAATTGAAAATGTATTTTGGAAAACCTGGAGTTATCCTTTGAACTTTTGGAAATAGTCAACTTAGCCTCAAAGATACCATTCAAAAATATGAAACATACCTTTTAGACTTTTGGAAACGGTCCACTTTCCCTTTGGAAACTCATGATTTTCCTTTCGTAAAAAATGAAAGAGACCACTTTCTAGAGAAAAAAGCCCTTTGAGAAAGTTGTAAATGTACCCTTTTGAAAGAATTATACCAAATGAAAAGTCTAAGAAATAACACTCAGCAAAGGACCAAAGTAAACTTTCCAAAATAATTCATTTCAAAGGACTTAGCTAAAAGACTAAAGAACAAATCTATCAAAAGGAAAACACTTGGGTTTTTAAATGTAAAAGACTTCAACTTTGTATAAGAACACTTCTTCTGAATGAAACCTGCATAATAATCTTGGATAAAGGTATAAACTTAGACATTTTTTTCAAAAAAGGGGTGCCCAATTTTGGCCTAAAGGGCCAAAATTTGGTCAATAAATAGGTGACTCATAGGGGTAGTATGCCTGCTATACTAACCAAACCATAAGCCTATATAGTCCATTTGGCATGGAGTTAATTAAGGATTGAAATAAACTAGAAACCTTGAGCATGATTTATAACTTGATCAAAAAGACAACCATTGACTACATCAAACACACAAAGGAAAGAGACACATAAAAAATACCAAAGTAAACACACACGTGTTACCTAGAACTTAGGAAAGACAAGACACAATAGAAAGAAAATTAATTACGTATAACTAACTAGATATACTCTTCCCCCTCCTAGCTCAAAGGGAAAACTTCTTAGGTCTCTTCCATGGGTGGAAACTTCATGATGATAGACAAGTGGTTGGTTAGAGTAGGAGCTTGGTGACTCATCCTTCTTGCCTTCCACCTTGATTGGCATGTATCCAAGTAGATCAGGTTTAAACATGTCTCCAACATACATGTACTCATCTTGATCTTTGAATTATGTCTCATTTTGGTCCTTCATGTTCATGTAGTCCATCAATGGATCAATGTTTGATATCTCATCATCATAGGTTTCATTTGGCTCATGACCCTCTTGGTATGTATCATGGACCAACTCATTATTTTATATATCTTTGAGAAGCTAGTCAAACTAATCTCTTGCTTCATCATATCTCTCTTGAAGAAGGTTGGTTGGTGTGATGTTTTAGCTAAGACAAAACTTTTCTAGGTCATTCCAAAAATCATCATTTTCTCACTCAAGAATTCCTTCTTCAAATCCCTTATCAAAACAATCAAACCTCTCTCCTTCTTGCTCAAAAGAAAAAGTCTATAGCTTCTCAAAAATAAGGGTCTCTAATTGTTCAAAAACATGCTCTTGAAACTCATTCAACTTAGGTCCTATGGCTTAGTCATTATCTTCGTAAAAGCAATAAGGAGGTTCATCAAATAAAGGTAAAAAGAGCTCACCATGCTCACATTCTCCATCCAACATTGACAAGTGAAATTTGTCAATCTCATCTTCATATTTCTGGAATATTTGAGTGTATGTGTGACCTATATCTTCTCCTTGAATCATGTCACCTTAAATATTCATTTATTTAACCTTATTTTCATGAAAACATCCTATAATAACCAACTCTTGAGATTTGATTTGACCATGTTCTTCATCTTTGATAATGTTTTCCACTTCATGCTCAAGATGATAATCACCATGATGATGTTCATATGGAGTACTTATGATGATATCATCTTCATTCTCACTCATGATAGCCTCTTGATCAATCAAGAATTGTATTTTATCTTGCTTACTTGACTCCCTTAAAATATGTTCCTCTTTAGGATGGAATGAAATGAGGGGTAAATGAATAGGTTCATGAGTTTGAAATGCAGGAGTTAGAGTATGAAAGGTAATGTAAGGTGAAGGGAGTGAAACTAGAGTATGGGATGAAGGATAAGACTTCAGAATATACTTTGAAAAGAGGTAAGTAGTAAAAATCTCAAAATTAGATTAGAAATAAGAAGTGGACTTTTTTTTAGAAGCTCATGAGGAAGAGGAGGTAAACCTTGGCCTAAAATCAATTGATTATCTTCCTTCCACTTGATCAACACTTCATCCACATCATATATAGCTTGATAAATCTATTGAATGGGTGTAAATTGGGTGTGTTTATACATGGGATCTTCTACTAGGTCTAAACTATCCATTACACCTTGACTAAGGAACCTTATTCTTGACTCTACTTCTTTAATATATTTAGCTAGATTTTCTTAGAAGAGTCTTTCTTGGAGATCATGCGCATCATCATGATGAGGAGGAGTAGCTTCATTTTTTATTCATACTCTTGAGCAATAATATTCTCTTCTTTCTTGCCCCATTATTCCACTATTTCATTCTAACCCATGATCTTAGGATTGGAACTCTCTTCTTGAGGATAGGAAACAACTTTATCTTTCTCAAGGTCTTGAGCTGGTTTATGATAGACATTTCTCCAACTTGGAATCTTGACATCATGCTGAAGGGCTTGAGGAGATTGAGGGGAACTAGGAAGAGTTAATTAAGGATGGACATATTATTTTCCAATATAAGTAGGATGATTTTCTTCAAAGGATGGATCATAATCTAAGGAATTGAAAAAATTAGTTTCCATAGAAGGTTGTTATAATGTCCTTTGGTGTTGGATTTCTAGGTGCAAAGGATTAACAACAAGATTAGTTAATGCATTAGATGGATTAGAAGGTTGACTCATTTTATTTTGGTAATCAAGTGTTATTTGATAAAAATGATTTAGTGTATACGAGGAGGGTTTATTTTGTATAGGAGGAGGATGTTTTGGGATAGAAGAAGGCATACAAGGCTGACTACCTTGAATGAATTGGCTTCTCCACCTTACTAGTTTTTATTCCATGGACTGCATGACTTGAGCTTACTTAAACAATCATTCCTCTGTGTACATAAGATCTTGTTGATATCTTTTTCACTCATTAAACCTATCTATTTCCAACATCTACTTTTCAAACTCTAATATTATCTCCCTGACACTCTTGGATTTGCTAGGAGAAGGATAATTAGGAGTGATAATTGAGGTGATTACTTGAACAACTAATCTTGATCAAAACTATATGAAGGAACACAAGATCCATACTTCTCAATAATAGAATTATACATACCAAATATTATTTCTTGATGTACTAAGGTTTCTCAACTAGTTGATTCCATGCATAGTCACCATTGATGTTGATTGAAATGCCTCCAAAAGTCTTATTGATTGAAGAACACACCAAGAATTATTCAACTCCTTGGACAAATTATCCAACTTGGCATGCCAATAACTGTTGATTCTTGAATTTACACCCTTGAAGAGATGCTCAATTCTCTTCATCCAAGCGGTAAAATGGAATCATCTCTCTTATTGTGGGTGATAATTCTATTGAGATGAATCTCTAGATTAGGGGATAACTCCCCTAATGTACCTTTCAAGATCATATTCCTAATATTAATAACTCAAGGGAATGAAAAGGGTTAAAATAAATATAATTTAAACCTATTATATTGGGGTGATGCACCAAAAGAGTTGCTCTACTCATACCTTGAACATACACTTGAAACAAGGACAATTTACATATACACTTCACTCAATATCAAATATCTTGCTCTCACATTATTGTTTCAACATGGGGTCTAGGAGATGACATAGATTTAATAAGACTTAAGCAATAGGTGTTCCAAGACACTCTATTTAATTAGATGTTCACTATATCTGAATTCTCTTCAGACACTTCTTGTTGACCTGCAAGAAGGAAATCATAATACACCAAGTACTAATATAACTAACATGTGAAGGTAAATGGAAATTACACTTGCACAAGACTAATACCAAGCATATACACTTAATGAAATCTTTTAATGAGGTAAAACAATTGTCTTTATTGATTCAAGGTAAAATTTTGGTAGGGCTTCATCATACCAGGCAGAGAGATCATCAAATGAGCTAATAGAATTCATATTTATATCCTTTGGAAGGGAGGTCAAGAAAAGGGAGTCCAAGAGTAACTTGGACATGTGTCATGTTGAAAGAATTAGTTACATTTTAATGGGAGATAAGTGGGTGAGTTATGCCATGTCACCAAATGGGTTAATTATAATGAGTTATAACTAAACCAAAGACATTAGTTATGTTTTGCCATTTGTTATCTCTTTTTCACCTTTAGGTTCACATTGAGCCTTTTAACACCATTAAATATTTCTCATAGTTTTAAATTGATGTGTTATAGGCCGTCACTCTTTCTCTATTCATTCAGACATTTTCCCACAGTCACTTTTCTTGAAAGAATTCATTCAGGCCATTTTGTTTCCTTCTTTTCTTTTGGATTTATGTTTAATGCCCTTTGGAATTCCCATGGAAATTTCATTTGTACTTTTTTTCCATAACTTATTTTCTTGGTATTTTCTTTGTTTCAAGCTTTTTGTGGACTCCTTCCTTTAGGCAATTTGTCGAAAGGAAGTTATTTATTCAGGCTTCTTGAAGTGGACCTTTGGCTTTGGAATGATCCTTTTGGATTTTTTGAAAATGCCCTTCAGATTTGTGTAAAATATCCCATCAAAAATATTGAAGTACCCTTCTAAAAGGAACAAACCCTTCAAAAGACATGTAAATGACCCCTTTGACTTGAAAGTGGCCTTAAAAAAAAATGCAAGTGTCCTTTGGGATTTTTGTCACCTACCCTTCATAAAAGATGAAGTGCCTTTTAGAATTTTTGGAATTTTCCACTTGTCCCCTAGCTTCAATTCCTTCAGGCTTTTGGTAAAGGATAATTTCTGTGGACTTTTATCAAAGTGCCCTTTGAACTTTTGGAAGTGACCTTTCAGAAGAATTAAAAATGTCTTTTAGAAAACCTATAGTTGTCATTCAGACTTTTGGAAATGGTCTACTTAGCCTCAAAGATACCCTTAAGAAAGATGAAACATACCTTTTGCACTTTTGGAAATAGTCCACCTTCACTTCATATATTTGTGATTGTCATTTCATAAAAAATGAAAGAGACCACTTTCTAGAGAAAAAATCCCTTCGAGAAAGTTGTAAATGTACCCTTTTGAAATAATTCCACTGAATGAAAATTTAAAGAAATAACACTTATCAAAGGACCAAAACAAAGTATTCAAAAGAATTCATTGCAAAAGACTTAACCAAAAGACTAAAAAACAAAGTTATCAAAATGAAAACACTTGGGTTTTTACATGTAAAAGACTTCGGCTTTGTATAAGAACACTTATTTTGAATGAAACCTACATACTAGTCTTGGATAAAGGTATAAAATCATACATTTTTTGAAAAAAGGGGTGCCCAATTTTGGCCTAAAGGGCCAAAATTTGGTCAACAGGGGCTTCATACAAGTATGTTTGTGCTTTTAATGTTATATGATGGGTCTATGGACACTGAACAATATTTGGTAACCTAGAAAATGAAATGGATTGTAAAAGGGGTGAAATGGGATGATGTGAATAAGTGAGAACTTGTAAGGACCTTGCTAGGATGTGCCTTGTATTTTATTTTAAAAATAAATGTAAATAACCTTAATCTCATGCAAGTTAAATATTTAATAGTATCAGAATTCAAGATAAAAAATTTCCAATCAAATTATTCAAGACCCAAAGGAAATTCAACAAAAATCAGGAGAAATGATTGGATAATATGATTGTAGGTTTTTTTATGTGATGAACAAAATTGATTTTATTTTACAGGACATAAATAAGGCTACTTGTATGAAGAATATAAATGAGATTCATGGAAATGATAAGCCTAAGCTAGACTTATAGTTCATAGAATGTGGTCATGAGGGACATCATAGGAATGTCTGTCCAATAATTATAATAGAAGTTTTTGAAATCTACAAGGTATTTAGACATCATATGTCTAAGTGCCATCATTTTCAATAATATATCTAAAAGTCACACAACATGTATTGTAATTTTTTAAAATATACAAATCATGATGAAACAAGCTATTGATATTTTTAAGAGTTAAATCAAGAGATAATGAAGAACATATTAATATTTTTATTTCAACAAATACTCACTATGAATTAAGCAATTCCAGGACTAGACATGGAGATGACAGATGTAACTCAAGGTATTCTGAGATGGGTGCATTCATCATCTCAATATTATATGCCTTCATCACCTCGATATTAGCCACAAGGCCTAGATGTTATAATCAAAATAAATGGAGGGGGTGAATCAGTGTTTAAAAATTTATTTCACATGTATTTTAAAATTCTTTGAGCCATAAAAGTAATACAATGATATATCAATGCATAAAAACCCAATCACATTAGCATGAAATAAGAGAATAACACATAGAATGCATATATGAGTGAGAAACCCTCAAGGGGAAGAAAAATCACTATGATCCATACAAATGGACTAATATATTATAAGATGAAACATAAAATTATGTTGAACACCAACTCAAATTGGAGCACCAACCCTAATGAAGTCAATCATATACTTGCTTAAGCTTTAGCAATCACCCACTTGCAAGGAAACACCAACTCCATATATGACTCAACACCAACTCATATACCTCATGAAAATTTTTATATTTTTTTATGGTCTCATTTAAATACCTTCTACTCTCTAATCAATATTTCATTTGCTTATATTACTTACACACAAATAGGCCTAAATTGCCTTGTATATATACTAAACTCATGGTTACACACCACTTAGTTAGCCATACACCTTCAACATATAAGTTAAACCATAAATGGGTCTTATAACACTTTATGAACATGTTTTAAATGAACTTTTGACCATTTTTTGTCTACAACAACTCAATTATGCCTCATTTCTCTTTTAGGCCTCATGGAAACCTAATTACATTAGGTCTATCTTCTTAACATCAAATATTGATCTTCTTGGGCCCAGATGACCTTATAAAACAACTAAAAACCATCCAATAAATTATCATAATACCTCTAATAACCTCATCCATTATTTTTTAGACTTGTATCTTTCATTCACACCGTGAAACCTCTTTTGGGATAAACTATCCTATTAGGTCTGTGTACCTTAAAAGTCTATCTTGGAAAATTAGTCTTAAAACACCCTTAAGTTATTGAATTATGATAAAAAAACATTTATATAGGTTCTAAATGATATTAGGGTCATCAATAATTTATTGTAACACTTTCACTCAGAAGATAAAGATTCAAAAACATCTTTGTAACTTACTCACTTAGAACTACCAATTTACCTTCAAGACCAGTCATGATGACTTAGACCTCCAACACCTATGTAAACACTTTCCAGGACTCATGATGTATGTATATGTTCCTATTATATCACTATGCCATCCTAAGATATAAATATGATATGGTTTAATGGAAAATATTCTTACAGACCAATTTATTGGCCCTATATCACACAGTCTTATCTAAACCCAACAAGTCAACTTGTGAACAACTTTTTCACCATATTCACTATCCTTCAAATATTATTACAAGAATTAAAATTAATTATAAGTCATAAATAAACTCTTAATGTACGTTTTTCATCAACCTAACACAATCAAACCCTTAAATTCATCTTCTCATCTTTGCCTAGGTTTTTCACTGTTCACATCATTAGGTTTATCTATGATTGGCTAACTTGGATGATTGGTTTAACACATTTAAAGGGTATAACATATATAAAAAACATCATGGGAATGTATTATGAGTCTCTAACTAATTCTACCATCCATTTTTTTCTTTACCAATGCAACTTTTGAGAGTTACAACTTCTTGATAAATAAGCTTGTATCTACACATTTTCTCTCTCATCTAACTAACTACCACCACCTATAGGTACTTGAGAGAGTTGATTACATGATACAATAGTTTTTATAGGAATTTTAGATCATTCTAAGCTATATTACACAATATATTTCACATTGGGTCCTTATTATGGGTTTAGGGAGGTTTAACATAGGTTTTGGTGTTAATGATTGTTCATAAAGGACTATCCCTTAAATCCAAAACCAATTCCTAGAGATATTAGATAAGACCTTTACCCATCTCTCCTTAGTACATTATGTTTCCATTAATAGGTTACACATTCCAATGAATGTCTAAAAGTGTTTCTTGGGTCTTGAGACCTCATTCTATGAACTCAAGAAGGCCTAAAATAGTCTTTCTTACAATTTCCCTCAAACTATAGCCTCAAAATTTGTGTACATGCTTTAAAAACATATGTTACCTTTTTTCATGATCACATATGCATACCTTCCTTGAAATATGATCTTCATGCCTCATTAGGCTAGGTAAGGCTTAAGAGAAGTCTAGGTGTAGGCTTAGTCTGAAGGTCCTACCCCTATAGGCTCATGTTGAAACTATTATGAATGATTAAATCCTTTGATATAATTCTCAAACAATGATAAACTACCTTTTCATACATGTTTTCATTCATTATTATTTACACACCTCCTCATGTCATGACTAGGCTCATGATTAGGCTTCTTATCTAACTTTAAAATAAATGACCCATACCTGTGTGAAAATGTAAGACATTTATTGCCTTATAATTATCTTTCTTTCCTTTAAATTATCTTTAATATCATAATTATTCAACATCCTTAAATGGAAACACTCTCTCAATGCCTCTTGTCACATCAACACATTATCAACTAGGCTTACTCTCTCAATGACATCAACCTCATCTAAGATGCACCTTTGATATCAAATCAAATACAATACTAAACAATAGAAATATGGAATAATGCATCATATCCATCATACCAATATTTTGGTCAATATACACAACCTTAAAATAACATAAATCTTTAGCAATAATAGGCAAATTAGACTCCAAGTTCTCCTCAACATCAGTATGTGAGATATGATGTGCAAATCAATCAACAAAGAGGCTATGTTAGAAAAAAATACCAAGGGTGGAGATATCAATATAATATAGGAGGATATAGCAAATGATATCATGATGGATAACAAGGAGACCCTAATAATGATAATCAATAAACTCAATCCCTATGTAATGTTCCCTATGTGGATCATATAATCATTATGTGAGGAGTTGTCCCACCAATCCTCAAAGATAAGTGTAATATGTATATTTTAGGGTTGAATATCAATATCAAATAAAATATTGATCTATTCTATAGAAACAAAGACAAGAGAATCCAATGTGTAATGTAAACATGATCAATTTGTAGGCAAAGGAAAATGCATTTGTGCAATCTGTCCAAGACAAAAAAGAGGTGAACAAGGGTTACCTCCTTTACAAATGCCTCAATATCATGGTATTAGAAATTTTTAATAGGAAATTTATCCTAACCCTAAAATAGAAAATAATTTAATGTATCAAGTTGTGCATGTATTATAGGATATACAATAGAAACTAATCTCTAATGAGGATAACATAAGTATTGATGCTCAAATATATGGGCAAATTATTAGGATAATGCAAAAAGAAGGTATTTTGAATACTTTAATGGATTTGATGAAACTAATCAATACATTACGTAATGAGGATATGTTTTAGAATATCATAAACCTCCTACATAATCTCTTGGAGTGTGCATAATGAGGACAAACAAGGGTTGATAAAGTAGTTTGGTATGTCAAGATGAAGAATCCTTGGGATGTGGATTCATGAATGGATATTGAGTTGGCTGGGTATGAAATCCCAAATATAGTATTTGACTTTAGAATTATAGTAAATGTGATTCCCCAAATAAAATGGGAAACCATTAGTCAACCAAATTTGAGCTACAGTCCAGTAACACTATGCTTAGCAGATTATGATAGAGTTAAACCCATTGGAAAGTTAGAATATGTTGAAATTAAAGTGGTTGAGTTGAGTTTTCAAGGGGATTTTGAGGTCATCAACATGAAGAAAATAAAGACCCATTACCTTGCCTTAATCAATATGAAATGGGCATACAATGGAAAAATGACTATTAACACTATGCAAAATCTATTAGAAGCACATAAAAAGATAAAATTGTGATCATACAATTAAAAAAGTATGAACAAAATCCATATATCATTCCTAAAGAGCTAGAGTCTCTTTATACTTATGGGGATAATATTTGATTTAAAGTGGGTAAAAATGAAAGGAAAAATGGAGCATAGTCTGTTTAATGTCAAAAATGGAAACCAAGTACTGCATAACAAGAATAATAAATGGTAGTCAAACATGCTATAACAAAATCTCTAGTTATGCAGGTTCACATTAAAGATTGTGTTTCCCCTGGTTCACATTGAAGATTGTGTTTCCCCTTCATTGCATTCTTTGATAAGTTAGAATTTTTGTATAATAATAGTGAAATTATAATGGACTATACTAAACCAACCCAAGAAGGTATTCCACCTTGGGATTCTACATCATCCACAAGTGGTGACTCAAATGTTAACATCTTGAATTAGTCTCGTATAGATCATGAGTTATGACTGATGTGCATGGTGTTTAGTGCAACATGTCAGATACCTCAATATTTTTCAATAGATGATCTCAATCCATTCATATTAAGGCTTGAATACCATGTACTAGAGATGGAACAATGAGTCAACACACTCAGATACGCACTAAAATTAACTATTACAACATGGTTAGCAATACATAGAGAATCATAAATTCATTGGGAGGAATTATGTGAAATATTTCATGCAAGGTTTTAGCTACTAGTTAGTTTTAAATTAGAATGGCCTTTCTTTCAAGAGGTTCAATGTTCAAAATTGCACATCCATCATATTGTGGATACATGAACCACATAAAGAGTATAACCGTGATAACGAGTACACATATTCAATTACACCCTTGCACCTCTTCCAATAACTTAGTATATGCATCAAGAACATAGAAGAAAAAATAAACATGGGGCACAACTTCAACATAATTTCATTTAATCTTTTGTGTTTGAAGATGATAATCCACTAGTACATAATGAATTACATAGAATTAAAAAATTTGTATGTCATGGATACATATAAGATTTAGCAAATGTAGTTGAATAATCATCTCTATAGGAGGGTATGCAAGACTTTGATCTCACACTGTGAAACTAAAAATCTAACCAAAAATAATAACTCTTGGTTCAGCCATGCAATAGAATAATAAAATATTTGATAGAATCAAGTGAAAATGATAGTTGTGGAGATATCAATCTAGAACAGTTCTTTGAGCCACAACATGAAGATGATCCCAAACTAGTGTAAAGTGTAGAGGAAATGGAAGAGGATAAATTTTTTAATATTAACATTTTAGAACATGAATTCAAACACATTCTACAAGATACTTCAGTTAGTGGATGAAGCAAGATATATTAGGAACCATTACAAAAGATTGAAGGAAATATTGAGATAGAATCAAGCCCTAAGCTTGCAATAGTAGGAGATTATTGGGGAAAAGAGTAAATATATGAGGTATTATATATGTTAAGAGATTATAAAGACATGTTTTCAAGTAAATTCTCTGAGGTGAAAGCCATATATCTATTTTTAGAAGAAATGAATATATAATAAAAAGAATGTGCGTGCCTTATCAAAAAGTGACTGTACATATTCAATCCTAATATGAAGACCAAAGTAAAATTTTAACTTGATTGAATGAAATAATATAGAATTATTTATCCAAAAATTCATATTGGGTAAGCCCCATGGTTGTTAAAACTAAGAAAATAGGAGAAATTTAGGTGTGGGGATTACAATGCACTCAATGACACTTGTGTTAATGATCTATTTCCTATTCTTTTCACAAATGAAGTACTTGAATCTATAGCTAGGCATGAGATATATTCATTTACATATGGTTTTAGTGGATATCATTAGATTTTGATTGATAAAGAGGATCAATCCAAAACCACCTTAACTACTAAATGGGGGTCATTTTCATAAAAAGAAATGTCATTTGGTTTAAAGAATGCAGCTATTGTATTTTCTAGAGTTGTGGTAAATGAATTCAAATACTTCATTAATTATTTTTTGGAAGTATATCTATGTGATTGGTCTATCTTATCTATGTTTAAATAACACTTGTCAAAACTAAGATTGATGCTAAAGTGATGTTGGTATTTGTTCATCACTTTAAATTTAATGAAGTGTTTATTCTTTACACCTTTTAGTGTCTTGTGGGGCCATGTTGTGTGTAATGATGAAATTTTGGTCAAACCATCTAATATTGCTATTATACTAAAAATTCCACCTCTTAATAACTCAACTAAAGTGCACACCTTCCTTGGTCATACTAGATATTATAAGAAGTTCATAAAAGGGTATACAACTATATATGCATCCATGGAGAAACTACTATGCAAGGATACCAAATTCAAATGGACACCAAAATTTTAGACACCATTCATTGAGTTAAATTAAGGGTTGGTAAGAACACTGAACTTAGTATTTATTGATTGAAATAAGCCATTCCATGTACATGTGGATGCTTTTGGCATCATAGTAGGGGTTATCTTAGCGTAACTAGGTGAATGTGGGTTGGATCACCTGATACATTTTTCTAGTAGGAAAATCTCAAATACAAAAAGTAATTACATGACCATAGAGAGAAACATTATCCATGGTGTTCAGATTGTAAAATTTTAGGCATTACTTATTGGCTACTCCTTTTGAGTTATTCACAGATCACTAGGCATTACGATACTTGGTTGATAAACTAATGATATAGGGATGTATATAAAGTTGGTTTATGCTCTTTCAAGAATTTTAATCTAAATTAATGTTAATCTAGGATGAGATAATATAGGACTAGATCACATTAATCAACTTAGCAATGGGAATGAACCAAAATAACTCAAAGATGAATCCCTTATGCACATTTATTTATAACTTATGTAGTTCCTAATAACATTGAGGACATTACAAATTTCTTGGTATAGGTAACTTTTCTTGCACACTACACTAAGCAGGATAATAAGTAATATTTACTTGAGCCATACCATATAGCCTCATTAATGGATTTTTGTATAATCTTCGCAAAGATGATGTATTGTGTAGAGTAGATCTAGACCATGAGTGACCCCAGCTTCTTTAAGAGGTTCCTCAAGGAATTACATGGGGTCATTTCATAGGATAAACCATTGAAATTAAAATACTTTAGAGTGGTCTATGGCGGTATACATATTTCAAGATGTGCAAAAAATTGCTAAACACTACAACATCTATCAAAGAATGGGTAAGCCCAACTAGTGTGATGAAATGCCTTTGGTACCTATGCTTGTAGAACAACCCTCTGGGAAATGGGAAATTTATTTTTTTGGACCTATATATCCCATAGGTAATTTAATTCATGCCCAATATATTATTAATATGATAGACTATTTCAAAAAATGGGTGGAAGCTACTACCACTATAAGCTATGGTGCAAAAGATGTTGCCAAGTTTTTATTTGAAAATATGATCACAATGTTTAGATGTCTAGTTAAGTTGGTAATTGATAGAGGAACAAAACTTATAAATAATACTATCAAGAATCTCACTAAAGACTTCATGATATTGCACCATAAAATCATGGCTTACCACCTGCAAGCCAATGGACAATCAGAAACATCCAATAAATTTTTAGGGAAGATGTTAACAAAAAATTAAAATGTTTAAAGAGATGATTATGAGGATCAAATTCCTAAAATTATGTGGGATTATTAAACACATTACAAGAGATCTACCAGATTCATTCCTTTCTAATTGGTATATGGCCTTCTCGCAGTAATGCCTATGGAATATATTGTGTTTAGTCTACGCATTGTGATGATCATTAGATTAGGAGATCATGATTCATTAAAGACATGGTTGATTGATTTATCCAATATGGAAGAAAATATATTAAGAGAACATTGGAAGTAATAGATAAGCAAATAGTGTCAAAGAACATGGCATGATCACAACTTATGATCTAATAAATTTTACCTAGACAAAATAGTATTGCTTTATGAGATCAGATTTAAAGCATTCCCAAAAAAGTTATGAATTAGATGAAAAGTAACCTACATCATTCATGAAGTATCACCATATGGTACCATAGTGCTAAAATATTTTTAGGGAACCATATTACCAAGATAAATAAATGGTTGTGGGCTTAAGTCATACCATCTTTAATCTCTATCGTTATACTAGAAATATGAGTGGGTGTTGAGTAACACCATGTAGTTAGGATCTAATTTAATGTTTTGTGTTTATATTTTGTTATTTTTAGGTTATAATTTTTGTATAGTGTGTTAATTAATGCACAACACATGAAAACCACCAAGAACTAGTTATCATTGCAAGATCTGATGACATTCTAGAGATAGCTCATTGAAGATAATTGGCCACAACTACACTTAGCATTGTAATTAAATTAAGGAAGGTGAAAATAAGATAGGTATGATGAATGGAAGACTAAAATTTAGGTCAGACCACTAATTATGTGGTGTTTTAAAAGGATTGCATCATTTTTTAAGAAGATTTGGTAATAAAAGGATAAGTGGATACATAAAGCAAATTGATGAATCAAAAGGATAACTACTCACCTATAATAATTGCGAAAGAAGTAGATTAAATATCCTAGTCACTAAATGTCCCTATCAAGGTGATTTTCAATAACTAATATTAATTAAAAATGGAACATTTATGCAGATATATTCAATGCATTAAAAGGAGGTGGTGGCATGAAATTGGGTGCCAATAACTATATAAGAGCATGGTATAGACAATGATAAAATATTACAACTTTTAGATAACAAGAGAATTATGTGATTAACCTTTCTCATACCTAATCATAAATAGATTTAAAACTAGAGCACAATTAGTTAGAGTAACATTGAATTTAGACCATTGATCGAGACATGAATAGAAGTCAATTATTAATTCCATTATCAGATGTACAAAAAGAGTAAATGAGAATTAGGCTAGGTATTCAATAGACTAAATGCAATGATATAAATAAATTAGAATCTATATATGAAATATAAACTAATTTATTTTCCCAAAATACTTAAAGAGCAGTACAAGTAGGAGCCCTAACACTTCAACATCCACTACGAGGCTCCAAAATTGAATGGTTACTTAAGTTGCCTATATTTAGTCACTTAGATGAGGTTATGATGAATTTGTTGAACCAATATAGTTAGGGAGATATATATTTATCCCAATATGTTAAAATATATATTTATATGCATACCATGGCATGAGTAATTGTTCTACCTAATCATGGAAAATCTCTCTTGACTTATAAGTCTACAATGCCACCAATCCATTCAAATATTAGAGAAAAATATACCACTAGGGTAGGGAAAGGAATTCCTATTGACTTGACTAAGGATGATTCACTACACATCATGGTTTAATATATCACCAATATATTTTGACAAACCACCAAGAAAATAAAACAAGCAACAAGAGGCATCATTGGCATTGTCTATTGCATGATAAAGCTATATTAGGATTTCAATTGGCCTAAGTTTTTGGCAACCAAGCTTACCACTAATTTAAAGAAGGTAATTATGGGAAGCACATAGACCTTTCAGTATCAATTTTTTGTCCTTGTATTGTGTTTTACATAATGGAAATCTCTATTGGGCCTATTTAATGTCACTCCATATTTTTGGCCCAATAATACCTTTGTAACTATTACATAGACTAAAACAAACTAATATTATAAGCAATTGGGGTGATTCAACACATGGTGTCTGGAAGCCCTAACCTTGATCTAATCACACACTAAGATTCCATAGGATGTAATGTAGTATCTGGGACAACATGCTTTAGTTACCAAATTGCATAATGGCATACACATCAAGGTTCATGAGTTGGCTACCCCAACTGTCACTTTGATGTCATTATTCATCTCAATGGTCAAAGTAAATGCTGAAGTGCACCGATAAAAGGACCTAGCCATGAGGTCACTACCTCTATTTTAAGTCATCCCTCCATAAGCACAACAACCATAAGAAGATCAAGTACCCTTACAACAACCCACACAGTCGTAGGCCCAACTGACATAACCAACACAACTACAATATCCAATACAACAAGGAAAAAGAAGAAGAAAGCACTTATGTTCATATTTTCACTACCTCCACCAAATAAAATAATCCAAAAAATAAAGTCATGTCTTGAGCATTCCATGGTTCCATGAATAAATATTGAGTATGACCTACCTATGTTGGGGGTACAAGAATGAAAAGTGATCTAGTCAATGTTGGAAGACATCAAATTATAGGTGTATGATGTAGAGGATGAGGAGTTCTTATTTTGGAAAGAATTGTGCACTTGCCAAGTTTTAAACTAGGTACAAAAAGACCTTTGGGTTGATATTAATCAAAAACCTTATTTTATCCTTGTTGATATTATAGGCCAAGTTAGAGGCCAAAATATTTTCAATAGATTCAGCCGCATGGTCATCAACTATGTAGAAGTTGGATTTACTTATAAAAATTAGTCCTATGTAAGTCTTATTCTAGTTACCACACACACATTTGTCTGATAATCCATCACAAATGGTAAAGGAAAGTATGGTTTATTTAGGTGAACCTATAGAAGATAATAGTGGACAATAGTCTTAGGCATCATAACAACAACATTAGCCCCAAGGTGTGATGAAGAAAAAGTAGAATCTCAAGCCTTCATCAAAATCTAGGAGAAAGAACTTGGTACACAAAGGTCATTTGTGTGAAGTGAAATCACTCGATCATACCAAATTAGACATTAATATCAAGGGATGAAGAGCACATGGATACAATTGTGACTAAAGAATTAGCTAAAAAACAAACTACATAGATCACACTTAAACCTGAGGAGGTGAAGGAAGAATTAAAAAATAAGAAAAACAAGAAAAATCACAATGAGTAGTATTAAAAGCAACACAACAAGAAGTTATGTAGCATTAACAATATAAGTAGTAAGATATAGATGTTGAGAAATAAAATAAAGATAAAGAATAAGATTTTGTGTGTAATTAATCTGATTAAGTAGAATCTATCAAAAATAAAGCTCTGAAAGTAGAGGTTATATGAAAGCAAGCTAAAGAAGCTGAAGCCATAAAAAAGAAAGATGAGGAAGTAAATGTTATACACAAGTAGCTTGAAGAAATAGATACAAATCAGAAATAGTAGGAGGAAGCCCAATGGTAACATCAAGAGGCACAAGTTTTATAGTAAAAATAGGAGTAAGAAGCTCAAGGTAAGGCTAAAGTTGAATACAAAGCTAAGGCTAAGGTAGATGTTAAAGCCAAAGCTAAAGCTAAGGCTAAGGCTACAAAAGAAACTAAATATGAAACTAAGTCCAAGGAATAATTATTAACCCACACTGATGAGATTAAGAATGTGCAATCATAGGTAGAGGGAGTAACCAAAACTTACACTAAGGGCTTTGAAGAAGCATCTCAAATATCTAGCTGATGGCTATGGGATGTCCCTGCTACATCAATGTATCAAAATAGTTTTTTGCTTTTATTGAATTAATTCACACCTATTGTTATGAAATTTGAGACCACATCCATGGCACTTTCCACCACTATGATGTGAACATCATTGGATGTGACCCAACTTCCAAACTTTAAATAGATTAAAGGAGCAGTCAGATTTTAGGAATCCATTGTGTAGAAGGCCTTAGATTTGGAACATGAGATCCTAAGGCTATAGGAAGAAAATTTTGAAGTATAAAAAATCTATAAAATGCAAATTAACTAATTAATAATGTTTGTCTCACCTTATTTATGCAAGTATTGGGTGATCAAGTCATTTCAAATGATAAAGAATTCACTACTCTATCAACAAGCTCTTAGGGTATTACACACACAAGGGCAAGCTCTCAAGGAAAAAATAGAGGTCATATGTCAAATATTTGATGAATATGATTAGGTCCTAAACACTAATGAAAATTAGGCCAAGAAGATATCCCAAGATATTCTAAACTAGAGACAATATTTGAATCAATCCTTGGCTACTATGAAACCTGAATTTTCCACTACAGATAAAGCTAAATCCATAGCAGAGGATCAAATGAAAAATGTGGAGAAAATGAGAGGTATAATTAGATAATTGTTATATTCTAGGGTTTATTTCATACAAAAGATACAAGTATGGCATAATAAAATAATGCACAACACTTTTGCAGCCATCAAAGCCTAGAGGATAATAAATAGATTGGATGAGCTCATCTTAGACATTCAACTAAAACTATCTAATGCCAAAGCATTTCTTAAAATAATAGATGATGAGGATATGTAAAACATGATGATCATCTAGGTACAATTGTGCATTCTACTTACCATGGTATGTGAATTACTTACCAACTAGAAAATGCTCAAGTAAGATCTAGCTCAAGTTGATCAAGATATTACATAAATAATAGATGAGTTGTAATTCATTCCTCAATAACAAATTCAATAAATCATACATGAGAGGAAGATAAACACAAAGTCATGGTATTCTCAACTACCTTTGATAGTGGATACATTAAAATCTAGTGGATTAGTAGCTTTTCAACCATAACAACTTCCATAGCCACCCAACCAAAAACTTTCTTAGATGTAGCGGTAAGATTTGCACACTTTATTTTTATGACTTAAATCATATTACAATTTTTGTAAGATAGTCTAAAAATTAGGAGTGGGGCTATAATGGTTGAAAACCTATAAAGGGTGGCCACCTGGTTATGCTGGTATATTAAAAACTTGAAAGGGCAATAGGCTAGTATGCTACTTAGTTAAAAATAACAAAGGGTGGCTAAGTAGTGTGCAATGGGTGAAAACTAGTGAATGGCACCTAGAGGGATAACTATGAATTTTGTTTATGACTTATCTTTTTAGATTAGTTTATATTAACTTAGGATTTTGTCTTAGGATGAGATAAATATTTAAGTTTGGGAAAGTGTTGGACGAAGAATGGATTATGGTAAAATTGTGAACTATATTAGATGGACATATGTGCCAAGAGTATGATTTTGTATTTTATTTAAATTTTGTATTTATTTGGAATTGTAATCCTAAAAAAGTAGTAGAATAATGTTAAAATTCTTTCTTTTTGTATCTTGAAAAGCTAAAATGTGAAGAGACAACAGTATTGGAAAAGACTATATATAGTACTTTGATGTAATATAATATGGTTTAATGTGCTGATAAAGATTAATAGAATCATTCTTTCATGGTTTTTCTTATACTATTGTATATATAGTTTAAGTTAAGTAATTACTCTATTTTAATTTAATCTATTATCAAATGTGATACTAGATATATTTTGACTTTTTTTTGTATCTTTTTCATATCACTCTTCAGTGCATTCTTGTACATCATAGATGGTTGATAATATTATTATCTCTTCTATGTCTATTGGTACTCTCCACTACGCAATATATCCATATAATTAACATGTTTTGGATTATTTCTAGGAACCTATGCTAACTTCTACAAAATCTAATGACTGATATAGAATCTTGATCTTACACATTTCTACTTGTTTCTAGCCTAGACCTAGTTGCACATAGTAAACCCAATGAAGTATCATTTATATTTCATATTACAATCAATTTAACATCCTTAAAATTTAGTGGTTTATATATTTATCATATCTTAGTATTATAATTTAGAATAATCATATATCTACGTTTGAGATTAATTAGACCACTATATATTAGTTTAACACCCTTGTGTTTGAACTACTTATATATTCTTAACCCTATTTACCTACAATATTAAATTTTAAGGTTAAACATTTGGTGGACCTCACCTCTATGCCTCTTTATGAAATTTCTAGTTTTTCATAGGGTTTTTAGCCTACTTAGGATTTTCCTTGTTTTTAATCAAATTTATTCTATTATTGGTATGCAACCTATGCATAGTCCTAGATTAGGTGGTTTTTATATTGAACATTTGTAGCTTCCCCTTATACCACCTAAGATTCATCAAACCAATTAAGCATCAAATACTATGGCTAATGAGAGTGCCAATTATGAAAATGAACAAAATATTGAAGAGGTTATAATAGAAGATAATTTTGATCATGAAAACAATGAATATAATGAAAATAATAAACATGAATAAATATATCATGAGCAAGTGCAAGCTATTACAATGTTTCAAGAACTTATTTGTCAAAATCACGAGGATCTTGATGATATCCTTGGAAACATATTAGAAACTAAAAAATAAAAAGTCATAAATGAATTATCCCTCCTTTTGAGCACATCATTGATTCCTACATCTTGTGGGGACACAAATTATGTTTTCAAACCATTATTACCTGAGGACCAAATTATTATTGCTACATTTACCATGGGGTTAGTGAATCCTTAAAATTAAATGTTAGTTTCAATGAATATATGAACTCAAACCATGTTCACATCCCCTATGGTGAATTCTCAACTATCTAATCTTATTCTCAATGAGTCTATAGTGAAAGCTCTCCTTCAAGTTATAAAAACTTTGAAAGACAAGGTTACTAATATTAAACAAAATGTTTTAATGTCTCCTCATACTATTAATTCATAATATGTATTACATAATCCTCTTGCACTTGAAATATATTTGCATCCTTTTCCCACTAGTTTTTGATAGAGTAAACAATACGATTACATATGAACACCGGATCTAAATGTGAGATCAATAACAAAGACATTCACCATGAAATAATGAAAACAAAGCTGAACACACCATAACACAAATATACATGGGAAAACCTTCAAAGAGGTAAAAAAAAACCCCACAAATATTATTTATATTATGAGAAACTAACAAGTACCTAATACATTCTTTCTTCCTCTCACTTCTTTTTTGCATATTTTCTTACAATATAAACTCTTTATTAAATAGGCAAGGTAATCTACCCATTATAAATAAATTTTTCCAGCCACCACATTAATGGGTCCAACATCTCTAAAGGCTATTTAATATATTTTATTATTTATTTATATGAGGATAAACTCATGATAAATAATAAAATATATTATTATTTAACCAATATAATTTAATGTATTAAGGGTACTTAAATAACACCACTTAACCATTAATTGTTCTAATACTCCCCCTTAATGTTAAGTGGGGATGCATGATGATTTTTAAGAGGTAACAACATAACGAAATTACACTCTATAAACCATCCACATTATGAGTTTTAGGAGGTAATAATTAAAAGAAACATCTTTCATCATGCCATAGTCACTTTTAAAGAAATTATACTATGTAAACATAGTTACCTAAATGTATTAGACTATTTAACTATAGACACCCAAAGGTATTACACTATGTAACTGCAATCACATAATCACCTTTAAGGGAATTACTCTATACAACTATAGATACCCAAAGATATTACACTATATAACCACAATTACATAATCACTTTTAAAGGAATTACACTATACATCCATAGACACCTAAACGTTTTGCACTATGTCCCCATAAGAACCTTTAAAGTAATTACACTATGCTATCTTAACCCACTTAAAGTGAGTTTAGGCTAGCATGATTATGAGACTAAATCCCATAGTGAGAATACATCCCACAATTTTTCATGAATAATCAACCAAATATATTGGAGTATTTTATAACATAAAAACCTCCATGCTACTATGTGTTGGGTACAATGTAGACTTCCATATGAAGTTTATTAAAATCACATAAAGTGTTATATTAAAATTCTTTACAATAAGAAGAAATATAGAGAAATAGAAGGAAACACATGGCCCATACAAATTTTAAGAAGTGACATTTTCATGCACACTCCCCCTCAATAGTAACTTTGATAGGCCCAATATTGAATGAGCTTCCATAGGCTTTATCTTGTTTATGCTACATTAGAGTTTTCACCAAATTTATACAATGTTTACTATCACCAAGATGCTCTTCTAGCATCCTTCATAGCCACAATATTTATTTAGCAACTTCCACATGAAGTGCTCCAAGTGATAGCACCTAAATAAATCATAAACATATATCTAGAAGTAGAGTCATCATAGTATGATTAGCATCACAATAACCAAATAAATTAGCATACCAAAAATTTACAGTTCCTTTTATATACTAAATTATTTGCTTTACTAATTTTTAATGATCCAAGTATGGATCTTTTATGAATTTAGAAGCAACACCCATATCTTATGAAATACCTATCCTAGTAATGGTTAGATATATCAAAATACCAACAAGATATTTGTAAATAGGGGTTAAATTTTGCACATAATTTTTGGATTAAGCTTTAACACATCTTTCAATGTAAGCTTGAAATCAAGCATGTTAAATTTAATATAATATTATGTGATGCACATACAATAAAATCATTGTTAATTAGATACTAAGTTAACCAAATATTACATATCTTATTAAGAATAATTCATACTATAATTTGAGTCATGAATATTTTTTATTCCTTTTAAAAGCGACAATACAAGTTTGTATTTTATAATAAACCAAAAAAAAGGTTTATAAATCAAAAACTTTAATGTGTTTTATACTTAATTTTGAAATAAAAACATATATTCTAGTGAGTAAATAACACTAGCCACTTTAGTTGTTGCAAGTGTCATAAATAGTGTCACAAATTACACTATTTAAATAAATTGTTATAAAATCAATAGTAGGAGGTTTTTAAAAAAATAAAAGACCATCCCAATGTGTCTAGAAGATGTAAAAACTTAAATATTGATTGGTCACATGACCATCTTCGACTAAGAATATGACAAGTCAAAGGTGTCAAAAGTGAAGTGTCGAAAGTGTTGCAAACTTCACATGTGAGATTTTACATGAATAATAACCAGACTTTTTAACTAATTATTTTAAAATAAATTAATTAATTTTGATAAAAAAACATATTTGGATTGATATTTGATTTAACGACCTTGGATCTATAAATATTTTCCAAAAAATGCTAGTAACTTCCCTTTGTCCAATACAAGATTTCACATGTAAGCTACATGATTTAATTAATTTTGATTTTTTTAAAATTAAAATATTAAATGCATGAAAAATATTGTGATTATATAAATAAAAATAATTAAATATATATTTTTTAATCTTTTTGAAAATACAAGTCAACACACATGGGCCCATAAGTTAGTGTTTAGTGGGTGAGTTGACTTGTGTTCATTTTAATCTTTTTTAATTATTTTTTAATCTTTATGAAAGTGCTTAGAGATAACTCACCCACTAAGCACTCATTTATGTCTTATGGTTAATCCTCTTCATCTATTTTTTATTTTTAAAAATAAATAAACCATAATTAAATACTTTCATAGTAAAATACAAATATTTATTTAAAATTTGAAAAAAAAATTAAGTGATGTCCACTACTTGGGTGGAATAAAAGAATTAAATAAAAGTTTTATTTTTTAAAAACTTTTATAAAACTGGCATACCCATTAATTATTCTTGAAGCACACAGTCTACAGATTAATGGTGCAAGGAAGCAAAGAAGCTTGTAGAAGCTACGGGAGGTCAAAATAAGTTCTATAAAGCTTGAAACCACTTCCAAATGGCACTCCAAAGTACATAAAATCTTAAAAATTTAATTTTGAGCTCAGAAAATAGTTATTATAATTTACTAGGTTGCACATGATACTCAACTTAGGTAAAAAATCCCAAAATTTTTTTTTATTACTTTTTAAGGTCTAAAAATGGCTCCAATAGACTTAGATATTACAAAAAATATGAAATAAAATTTTAAATCTCAGAAAATGAATGAAAATTCATGTTTTTTTAATTTTTATTCTTTTTTCATGGTCGTACAAACTGAAACATAGCTCTTAGGAGAAGAGAAAAAATTAAAAAGAGCTATAAGAGACCAAATCAGGGAAAGTAAAGATCAAAATTATTTGAAAATAGCTAAACTAATCAAATGAAATAATCAAAATTGAGATATTTAACTGGTAGCTTCAAACTAACTTGAATTGCTAGATCTTTAACTAGTAGCTTCAAATACTTTTGTAGGAGTGTTAGCCAGCTAGAAAATATAGATCTAGCATTTAAAAATATATTTCAAGTTATATAAACTTTAAAAATAAAATATTACTAATTTTTATGATATTCAAGCCTTCAGTAGACCCAAAAAAATGGTGTTCAAGACTAGTCTTGCTTTGAAATGCTTTTATTTGCTCAGATCTACAATTAGAGAGCTTTAATCACCTTCATATAGATTATTAGTGTAAAAACAAACAATATTAAAAAAATTTAATGCTTAAAGAAGTATTTTTAGTTCATTTTAAGATTCTCAATTAGATCTATGATATGAAAATAGGCTTAAATAATGAAAAATTGCATAGGTCTGAGATCTCTAGGCTTCTAAGAGAAAAAAATTAAATAACTTACTTCCTACATAAGGGAAAAACTTGAAAATTTTCATGAACATACCATGGCTTAAAAAATGGATGAATCTAGGCTTGAACACAAGCCAAAATCTTTAATCTATGATCTTGCCACTTGATCACGCATCAACTAGCTCTGATACCATGATAGAATAAGCAATATGATTGCATACAAACAACAGATCTAGATGTGAGATCAATAATGAATACATTCACCATGAAATAATGAGAACAAAGTTGAAAACACCATAACATAGATATACATGAGAAAACCTTCAAAAAGGTAAAAAACCCACAAATATTTTTTATATTATGAGAACCTAACAAGTACCTAATACAGTCTTTCTTCCTCTCACTTCTTTTTTTCATATTTGTTTACAATATAAACTCTTTATTATATAGGCAAGGTAATCTGTCCATTATAAATGACTTTTTCCAACCACCAATTAATGGGTCCAACCTCTCTAAAGGCCATTTAGTATATTTTATTATTTATTTATATGAAGATAAACTCATGATAAATAATAATATATATTATCATTTAACCAATGTAATTTAATGTATTTATGGTACATAAATAACACCACTTAATCATTATTTGTTCTAATAGTTTTGTTGCACCCAATTTCATATTTTATGATAGAAAGGATGATACTGAATAACATCTTTGATCTTTCTATGACATGTCATAATTATGCCTCCAATGATAAAATTTTAAAAAAATTATTTACAAGGAACCTAAAGGACTATGATTTAGGATGGTTCCATAATTACCAATCCAATCATTGAGAGCATTCAATCCTCTAGCGGCTCAATGTCTAACATATTTATCTATCAACATCAATGAAAAGATATCATATTCTCAAATTTCAAAGATCAAACAAGGAATAAATTAACCTATCAATGAATATATTTTGAGATACAAAATAATGTTGGTCAAAATTACAAATCCAATGGAAGATAAAGAGATTCAAAACATATTCAAGTAAAGTTTGCTTGCCCCATCATATGAGTCCATTGTTTTGAAAAATTTCAAATATTTTGATGACTTATGCCATTGTATTCAAATCATGAAATAAAACTTATTTCATTGAAAAAAAATTAATTATGTGTCAACACATTGACTACATATAATACAAAGTTTCATATCAAATCAAACTACAAGGTAAAACCTATAAAACCTAAAAAGGAGCTAATCACAATGGTTAGTGTAATGTCACAATGACATAATAAAATCATCTTATCTAATGCAGCTAAGAGATAATTTACATAATTACTTGAGTCTCCAGCTTCATTAATTATGAAGCTTGTGAAGTGTCATCTTATATCTCTCCCTCATCCTATATAGGTTAATATGAGTCGATCTCTGTGAAAATGATATAATACTAATGCATATTATGACTATCACCAAGCCCCTAAGCATTCTAAAAACAAATTTTATACCTTGAAATATAATATTCAAGATCTTATGATGACCAAAATATTACCTTTGATGATCGTCCAAAGGATTCAAGTTCACAACCTGGTAATCACCAAAATCAGAAGATATTCAATAATTCTTTGCAATATCATTCTAAAAAAGATACAAAAGTGAAAATGGAATATAATGCACATCATCCCATATCACATTATGTGAACCTTTCATATGGGATCATTGGCACTTATACATGTACAATACCTCATGTTATTTAGACACCTTCTATTACATTTGATGATCATGAAATAGTGGACAATGACTCGAATGTTCATTCATTATTTATTCAAGCATACATTGACCATAACCCTATACATAGTGTAATGATCATATTATGATCGATAATGGTGCTAGTGAGAACATATATACTATTACATTACTTACACATTTGAAATAGACACATGATGATTTTTCACCAAGATAGTCAAAACATTTGATGAGGCAACACAACACATTATTGGTGAGATTAACTTACCTTTACACATTGGTCTAACACATGTGGTTACCAATTTTTTAGTTATAATATATAAATAAGTCTTTAGTATGTTATTGGCATGACCTTGGATACATAAACTCTATATAACACCTTCCATAATGTATGGATGTATTAAATACATTCATGATAGTAGTGTAGTCATAGTTTCTAGAATTCTGTATGAGCATCCACTTGAAAAAGAGAAATTTATTACAAGATAGATAATTATAAAACCTATTAAGGTTAATCATCCATGAAAGGGTAATCAATAGGTAACCCCCTTTCCAAGGTGGCCCACACTTGAGATGTAATTACACTAGAGATATATAGTGGATTCAATGGAATCCTCATCTATGCAACATACACAGTTGCATAGATTAGCTAAACATGTTATAATTACTACTAGTCTAAAAACCCATAGATAACTAAATTATGGGTTCCAAAATGATACTCCTATTAATTCTTCATGACCACAAAGTCATATGACACATACATATAGTACCATAGATCTAACAATTCCATATTGGCACCTATACATCCTCATTGATAGTATCACTAATTTGATGTACCATATTTTTAGTTTAGATATACCTATGAGCATCCCTTGGATGGGATCATATACTATCCCTATTTTCAAATATTCTAAAAAAATTACAAAAAAAGAAAATTAAAAAAAAATCAAAAAAGTATAAAAACATTATAATAATTTTAAAATATAAAAAATATTAAGCATCTCCATGTTTTACTAGCTCTTTGGTACCAATTTTTTTTAATTTATATTAGTATATTGCATATCATTTCCTCTCTATATTCACATATATTTTACACATATTTGATTATGATACAGGCATACCTAGGCATATGATATATGCCCTTGAAAATGTTAGACCACACCTCTACTTGCATCATATAGTACTTTGGGGGCATCTACTTATTCAATAATGATTGATACATGTTACATATCCTTTATAATCATTTCTAAATTATCATGTTTGAACATTTATACTATTGCTTACACATGTCTATATCTATGCTCATATCCTTCATAGTGTACTTGATATGGTATGTTACATAACATTTTTTGTTAACACATATATGCAGGCAATAGTATGATATGCTTATGTTTGTTGTTTATCCTTCATCTATTCAATATATCACTTATTTGAGTGTAAATCATTGTTTTCTATTGTCTTACTTATGGATAATTTAAATATGTTCCTTACATATTAGACCATGTGCCATTGTACATTGATTGGAAATTTGAATATGTAATTTTATGTTGGTTTGACATTTGAATATGAAATTTCTTTAGATTGTGTGGAATTTAAACATTCCCTTTGTTTGAGATCTCTTTGGACCATTATTTTGCATTACATTGAGTGTTATTATGTGTGTGATTGATTGTTTGTTGATCTTGAATTGTTACTCTCTAAATGTTACCATGATTCATATCATATATCTTATGATTTGATGTGATCACATAATACAAGATTCATTAATATATCTACTTATAAATGTCACTCTTATATGCTACATGATTCATGTAGACACCTAAAACTAGCCATCGATAACCTTAAGTCAGGTTTTTGACCAATTTACAACAAAATGCACAATTTGGACTAAAAACACTAAAACACATTAAAATATTTTAATTGATATATTCAAGTGCCAATGTTGGCCAGGGTATCATTAAATATGGAAATGTAATTTATGGGCCAACTAACTTTGATCAAATCATTCTGAGTCAAAATGCCAATTTTGCACCTAGGTGCTCTAGATTGCTCTTTTTTATCAAATCTCTTGCATGAGACATGTGCCTTTGTTATTTTGTGTTGAAAACATCTTAAATGGGATAATGGTTTCAATGCATATGACATTGAATTCCAATCTAGTCAAATTTTGGACCAATAACAAGACATTCTGATCAATTTGAGTAATTTGTACACAAAGTGCTTAATCATGATTAAGAGATAATTAAACCAAATTAGAGACTAATTAATAATTCCATGGAAACTTGTTAAATACTTATTTTTAGAAATGAATATTGAATATCTACATCATTAGGTGACATCATTTCTTAGGAAGACATCCCTAGGCCATAAATGCATAAAATATCAAGGTTAACCCCTCATATGCCTCATCAATGCCTCTTAAATGCCCATCTATCCCAAATATTAATGAGTTTATTTATGTATTTTCAATTACATAATTGTATTAAACCTTAGCCACACATCTCAATCTTGAAATGGATGGTTTAGGTTGATTCTAGCCATTTTCTAAAATTTATAAATAGAGAGACCATGAACATAATTTTTAAGCTTAATTTGTGAAAAGTTACCACGTCAATTTGATTCCAATATCTCTCACATACCAAAGTTATGATGCCAAAATATTAAGCCAATCCAAGCCAAATCCACAAGGTTCCAAGGAGAAGAGGAGATAGCCAAGCCTCTTTTGATGAAAACTTCATGAGCACAAGTCGAGCAAGCCACTATAAAAAGCATTTGGAGCATATAAAAAAGGTGAATGATTCTTGTTTTTCTTTACTTTTTAGTTGTGTTTTTTATTTTTTATTTTATTAAGCTCACCTTAGTAATTAGGCCTAGAGATGTATGCTAGTTAGTGTGTTTTTATCAATTTATTTTCATTTTGGGACTAACATAATACTAATCATCTCTCTTGAGTCAAATTCTTAGTTCACATAATGGCACACCTAGTGGGACTGCACCCCACAAATTTGATCAAATAGCACTTACAATCAACATACTAGCCATTTTCATGCAAGATCTTATAGTGTGAAAGCAAAAAAGGTGAAGATTTGAGCAAAAAGCTTTTTTTTGGAGCTCACAATTTTATTCTTAGGACTATGTCACTCGGATACCAACTCAACCCAAATCACCTTGACTCAAATCCCAACTCAGCCTAACTCAACCCAACTCACCCCAACTAGCCTGTGTATCCCAGCTCGACTGTGTGAAACATGAGAGCTAAAAGGCTATTTTAAAATTCTTGGTTTGGGGTCATACAAACACCATTTTAGATGATTTTTTTTTAAACCATGTGTTTTCTCCTAAATTTTTAGAATCTAAAATTAGTTTAACTTCAATTTTCTTAGAGTTTTTACAAAGTTTTGAAAATATATTTGGATTTTTTTAATCTAACACATTTTCTTTTAGGGTGATGCCTTAAGGGTAGACAGGTAATCAACAAACTTTAAATTTGATAAATCATGTTTTAAACCACCTTTTACATGCTTTTAAAATGAATTAGGAACCTTGTTTTGGTTCTTAATGAAACATTTATAGTCTTAATTGAAGGCTTTCAAAGTTACAAATTAAGACCAAGGGGTCAAAAGAACACCACCAGATCTTTCATTTGGGCTTAAAATTGAACACACTAGTCAATTCTTGTTTTCAATAGTTGTTTAAATTAGAAATTGATTGGAAAATAGAGGTTTTTGCATGTATGCTCTTCCATTTTTCCCCTTCAGGGAACCCTTAGAATTAAAAATGCCGTCCTTATTGCAAAAAATCCTAGTCTAAGGCTTAGAAAGAATGTCATCTAAAGCACCCCCTAAAAACTCGTCATAGTTTGGGTGACCTTGAAAGTGACCCTAAAGTATTTATTTTTATGTCTTTAATTTCATTGCATATTAGCTTAAAAGGGGGATGTCATTACCTCCCACGAGTTATTTAGAGAAGCTTTGACATGGGGTTTCATCTCTTGGCATTAACTTCAAATTGCTCTCACTAGGATCAAAAGGTTTGAGTGATTAAACCATCTTCTAGTATTGGAGTTGTACATAAGACGTAATTTGCACAATTGGATATCATACTATATTGAGTAAATAATAGGATGTAGTGGTTGTAAAAAGGACTAGACGTTTTTGCAACAAGCCAAGTGATGCAGACCCAAAATCTATGATTTTATTTTACATTGTTTGATGTGAAAGTTATTATGTAATTGGTTACACTAGAGACATTAAAAAACCAAGTAGTTTTAGTCAACCCCACATTACCATACCCTTGCTAGGATTCGGATGATTATACTTAGTGTATTTTGGTCAATTTTACTTGGTATGTTTTGAGACTAAAACGTTATTTTTTGTTTATAAACCATGCAAAAATCAATTTGTTTATACATTACTCTTTTATCTAAAGAGGTGTTATGCTAGCAGTTTTACACCACACTTGTGCCTTGAAATTTTTTCTAAACTTGTTTATGTGTGTGTCATTTGAGTTATAGAGGGTAGTGTTATACTGCCAAAATCATATCAAACCATTTTGCCTTTGAGTCTTTGAAACATAACATTGATCACATTATTCGAGCATGATTACATTATTAAGCTTCTCAATTTGTTTCAAGACTTGTTTATCATTACATCAAAAACCATTTATTTCAAATCATGTCACATCAACCATTTAGACCTTGTTTATGTGTCTTCATGTTATCCAATCTTGTCTAGCTTATTTGGTCAAATACTAGTTTTCAACATTGAGTTTTCAATTAACCTTATTAATTTTAGATCCAAACATTGATTGATTTTTGTTTAGGCCTCAATTTGTGGGGCCAATACATAGATATTTTGTTTTTGGGTTTCATAACTTCAGTTAATCGATTACCCAAATTTGAAAACTATTGATGGTTTCCTTGTTCAATGCCTATCCTCATCATTATTTGTGACTTTATTTGGGATAACAAAACCTTTCTCCAAATGCCTTTTGCCTCATGCCTTATGTCAACTGATCATATTTATGTTTGATTCCATGTGTTGGGTTTATGCCATAATTATTTCTAAAACTTGTTATATTAAATAAAATCACATCATGCCTTTCTTTCAAGTCTATCTTTTGATGTTGTTTGACCAAAAGTCCTAGCATAGCCTATTTGAGCCTAACTTTTAACTCTGCATTTAGATAAAATACCTAGCGACTATTTTTCCTTTTCCTAGTTTAGATCTTGTTTGGAACACTTTGACTTAGAATTTTCACATGCTAGTTTTTATTCAGATGATTGACCTTTTGTGTGTTTGACATTTGACATTAAAAATTTGACATTAGACTATTTTATGCCAAGTCTTGGCACAACCATTTTAGACATACAACTCCTATTTCAAACCATTTTGAAGATACGGCTCCACCTTTGACCAAGTTAAAATAAGTTTGAACCAATTGTCCTTTGGAATATAGTTTTTTAAAGTTTACAGAACTCTAAGCCTTTTTATTTCAAATATTTAATCATTTATGTAGATATATCTAGCTACACTTATGGTGGATTCATGTATAATCCAACTTATGATAGAATGGCCACATAAAATCTGACTAAAAATCCCTATAGAGATAGATTTTCTAAAGAGTTTTATTATTCTCCCTACAATAATCCATATAGAGCACATAGTTATAATCTAAAAAATCCAAATCAAGTTACTGACTGGGATGATATGGTTTATGAAGAAGACTTAGATGCTTTGAATTTTGTGAGTAATCAAGCTCCACTATGTCATACAATTTCCATACTAGGACCTAGTCCTTTGGCTTATCTGAGTAACCAAGCTCCATAATGCCCCAAAATTATCCTTCTAGGACCTCATCCTTTGGCTTGTGTAAGCAATCAGGATCCACAACACCCTTTCATCATTCCAAGACCTAGTCTTTTGACTTGTGTGAGTAATCAAGCTCCACACCACCCTATTGTTACCATCTCAAGAATTTGTCCTTTGGCTTGTATGAGAAATCATGCTCCTTGATACCTTACCATTATCCAACCATAAGTCATTCATCATCTAGTACCAATCCCATCCAAACCTCAATCGATCCAATAATTTGAGGACCAAACTGTGATCAAAATTGGTATTTTCCAACTTATTTTAAACCAAATCCAAGAGAAACAACTGGTCCAAGATGTTATTATTGAACCAACCACTTGTGATAAGTCAAATTATGTTGAATTTCCTATTGATCCTATACTAGTTGTCAGGGATTCTCACTATGACAAGCCATTCTTTGTTGATTCACTTCTTAATGATTATAACTACCTTTGGGCAAATCTGACATTAACTTCCAATTCCAATTCAATCAAATTTTGGACCAATAACAAGGCATTTTGATCAATGTGAGTATTTTTTGCGTAAAGTACTTAATCATGCTTAAGAGCTAATTAAACCAAATTAGATCCTAATTAAGAATTCCATGGAAACTTGTTAAATACTTATTTTTAGAAATAAATATTGAATATATACATCATCAAGTGACATCATTTCTTAGGAAGACATCCCTAGGACATAAATATATAAAATATCAAGGTTAACCCCTCTCATGCCTCATCAATGCCTCCCATACCTCTTAAATGCCCCTCTATCCAAAATACTGATGAGCCTATTTATGGATTTTTAATTACATAATTAGATTAATCTTTAGCCACACATCTCAATCTTGAGATGGATGGTTCATGTTGATTCTAGCCATTTTCCAAAATCTATAAATAGAGAGGCCATGAATATCATTTCTAAGCTTAATTTGTGTAGAGTTACCATGTCAAATTGATTTCAAGAGCTCTCACATGCTAAATTTATGATGCCAAAATATTTAGCCAAGCCAATCCAAAGGCAGAAGGTGCCAAGGAGAAGAGGAGATAGCCAAGCCCCTTTGATGAAGAATTCATGAGCACAAGCTGAGTAAGCCAGTATAACAAGCATTTGAAGCATCCAAGGAAGGTGAAGGATTTTTTTTCTTTAATTTTTAGTTGTACTTTTCATTTGTTTTTGTTATTAAGCTCACCCTAGTAACTAGGCCTAGAAATGTATGCTAATTAGTGTGTTTTTATCAACTTATTTTCATTTTGGGACTAACACAATACTAATCACCTTTCTTGATTCAAATTACTAGTTCACAATTCATACACAAATTATATAGTTACCATATCCTTTCGAGGTAAGGTATATACCAGATTTTATCTCCCTCACCTCAAAAGGTGGGCATATCAATGGGGGCATATAATAGAATCATGGCCTCCACATTTTTATTAGTATCTCAAGATTTTAGTTGGGGCATTTCACAAATACATCACTTCCACACTTTCATAATCTCCAGTACAATTTCATGATTCAAATATACACCTGGATCAAAATCATGTACATTGCATCAATTTTGCATATATTTGAAATAGATTTTTTATAATTTATGACACATATTTTCTAGTTTATACATATTATATGTGAATATGCCATATTACTACATTAAAAATTTAAAATTTACCAATTATATCTCTAGATTACTATCACAAGGATGCACCAGTTACACTAAGAAGTACTATTATCAAACATATAATATCTACAAAAATTGATTATTTTAATAGGTTTAAGTGATTATATCATTCAACCTCACCAAAATTATAGTTTGGGATAATTAAATCACATAAATTCACCAAATGTTAATCATGAGATGATTAAATCACTTACCCTTTCTAGATTATATGTTCACACTTGAGTTATGCGATTGAGATTTAGTGATCTTAATGGTCATGTCATAACTCATACTTTCATTGGATTCAGGGCATACAAATTTCTAATCTCCCTCTTAAAATCTCCAAATTTTAGGTCTAAACCTATTCTAGCACTAATGCTTTGTAAGGAATCATCTATACCAAAGTAAATTATCAAGGGGAAACATGGTTGCATCAACACACGTGTACTCCTTCCTTGTTATCTTTATTTTAAAGCATTTCAATTATTTAAAATTTTAGATTATATGCACTAATTTATAATGTAAATTTCTCTTGGTTATACATATTATACTATCAAATAACTTAAAGTGGGCTCAAGAAAAGGCAAGGTGTATTATATCCACCTTGATATGCATTTATTTCATATAAACTAGTAATTTTATCCTTATGAATTACTAGACTAAGGGGAGAGATTTAGATAGTAAAACTAATTATTTATAGCATCTCAATCTTGTACATTTGATGAATATCAATCAAGGATCTACCCTTCGATTTTAGATCTCCTTGTTGTTGAAAGGCTTGTATTTTCCATCTCACAATGCCATATTCCTTATCTCTTAGTTGATCCATATCATTCTAATGACCCAGGTCTCTTGCACTACAAATAAAGCTTAAAATATAGTAGTCATCCTTCACTATCATTTTTAGATCCATACATTTTTATAGCCTTCTAAAAACTACTAGCCACATAGGAACACTACCAATGATGGTAGAGTCTAAATCCTTATCTAGTATCCAGTTACAAAAGGCATCCAAATTGCAAAGTATTCAAAATATATGGGTAAACTTATTTTTATTATTTAATCTTATCATGATATATCTTCAAAAGGTGTTGTATAAATACAATTCTAAGTCTTCTTATTATTCATTTGGTAAATACCAAGTAAGCACCTACCAAAGCTCATTCAATCAATCATACATTTGAGTTATTCTACCCTATTCATCTCTATTTATTTATCATAGGATTAATCATAGAAAAGGTCTAAAGTATTTAAAGAGAATCCTATGAGCAATATTTTTTAATTTACAAGGTAGATCACTACATGCATCTTCATATAGTATATTTTACCCTTTTGTACACACACTCCCACACATATGTAATAACTACATAAGTCTAAGGTCCTCTTTGGAGTATTGAATATATAGGCAATACTCAGTGATAAATGGGTCATTAAGGTTAGATCGACACTAGGATCCCACTAACCTATTTTTGTGAGACTCATTCTAAGGGTGAAGAAGGGTGAAGAGATAAGGTTTGATAAATAATATAAGAGAGACAACATGTATTATGAATCTAAAGACATCATAAAAAGGTGATAAAAGACCCAAAATAATTAATTTTGTCACATCAAGATCCAATAATTATTCTATATCAGACACTTATGTCAGAATCAGACATTAACATCGATGTTAGTGTCTAGCTTTAATGGTAGTGTCTGTAGTTACATGATTATAATTTATAGAGCTTGATGATTGATCCAAAATCTTGATCCTACACACTTTTACCAATTTCTATCCTAGACTTATTTTTGCACAATAAACTTAGATAAATATCATTTTTATTTAGTATTGCAATCAATTGAACATATTTAAAAGTTTGTAATTTCTATATTTGGCATATATTAGTATTATAATTTATAATATTCATTTATCAAAGTTTTCAATTAATTGGCATCCTATAGATTAGTTTATTACCTTTGTGTTTGAACTACTTCTATATTTTTTACCATATCTACCTACAATATTAAATTTTAGGGTTAAATAATTATTTATTGTGAAGATGCAAGAATATAAGACAGAACACAAGGAATTGGACACAGTCTCATAATATAACCCCCTAAAATGACTCAATGAATAAACACCCCAAGGAAATATGATTTTGTCACTTTATATTTAGTGTGGTTACAATGTCCACTTGAAACAATAATAGTGGTTGTGATTTTATTTTGATAAAATTTCCAAATAATGTGATGATGCATAAGATACAATTATTTATTACAATGATACAAATTGAGAGAACCACTTTGAAGTACATGAAAAATCTTGCATGTTTTTAAAAAATTACACTAAAAATAGATCATGAATGAGCCCAAATGATGTTCTTAATAGTCTAAGATAGACAATGCCACTAATGCCTATGAAAAATTAGAATGTGTGAAAATATTACACACCAAGAGTATACATTGTTTGCACCACTACATAGAGTCTGGAAAATAGCCAAAATGAAAAAACATAGCTTGTGAATTGGAGTTCAGGATCCCAATATATTTGTGGTTGAAGTTGAACATCAAAGTCACTAATTGAAATGGAGAGGAGGTTTGGGTCATCAAAGGTTGGCTGCCAACTTTAATGGAACTACTGCCATGTTTTTAGGTCTATAAAATTGACCTACTACCAAATGGTCTAAGTCCTTCTGCCAAGTGTAGTATAAATGCTTCCAAGTGTGGATAAGATACCAAATTTTGTTATCTCAAAGTTTAGTAAGAATATTTGACCAATGAAATTTTTTAACTTGTTTGGAAACCAACCAACTTTGGCCCAGTTATATATTTTTTCAATGATAAAAATAATAAAAGAACTCAATTTTTGACTTGGTGTGTGCAAACCAACTTTGACCAAAGTGAGGTGGTCATATATTTGAACATTTTTTATTTTATATTAAAAAAAAATTAAAAAATGAAAAGATTGGATTCAAGGCTAAATGGATTTAAAAGATCTAATATTTGATTCAACATAAATAATAAATATGGAGTTAATGTAAAGTTTTATCCTTAGGAAGGGAATTTCAAACCATCGACCTAAAAAAAAAAAATCTTCTACAAATATTTCACGTCCCTCATTTTATATGCAACATTACACTCTTAATTTTGAAAATTGCTTCAATTTTTTTGGGTTTTATTCTCCTTCTTTTATATTTCCAAATAATTTTTAAATTTTGATTTTCTTGAGAGACATAATATATCATAGTTTTACTAAACCTACACAAAACTATAATAACCAAGTTTGTTAAAAAAATACGATGTTTTTTTTATATATTTTCTCTTTTTTTCCAAAAAATAAAAAATTTAATAGATATATGTTTTTAAATACTTAAAAACTATTTACAATGATATTTGTTTGGTTATATAGCCAAAACCGAATCTTCCTTTGACCATATATAAATGTTTTAGATAGATTATAAATTTTAGATCTATTGCAGGCCAAATGGCAAGAGACTAACAATTTTTTTTAAAGATTATTATCAAAAACAATTTTTTTTTATAAAACAAATTGAAACTACAAAGGAAACCTACTTGGAGCTTGATGTTGATAACGTAGGTGTCCCATATTCCTATTACAAACTATGCACTAGGAATAAATGACACATATATGATGATCATAGGAGCTATGTAGACAAAATTCTAATGCACGTGTGATTTTGATAACACTCTGCTCATAGTGATAATGTACTTTTATAGAAAAAACTCCATATCTAGCCTTTGATATCCAACTGGGATAAAATATGAAGTGATTTTGATTGACTTTAACATTTTGGATGCAACTTTGAGCTTCAATTTATTCTTGTAATTTCTAGAATATACCTGTAAAAAGACACTCAAGGAGGAATACCCCCCAAAAAATTATGATACTTATTTTTCACCTTTCTGATTCTCAAGATCACCCTTAAAAGGATGCAATAAAAAAGCATACTTAGTATGTGAAAATAATACCTAATCTTAATCTCTTAAGAGCTTGCCCAATGGCACTCAACCCACTCTAGTACCATCTGATATTTGGCTAAGATAACATATCATGATTCTAAGGCCTAATGGAAGTACTCTTCATCACAAATATCAAACTTGATAATAATAAATTGTATTCTTATCAAAGATGCATAATTCATGGGCAACAAAAATACAAATGCATTAATTGATTACCAAAATGAGCTTAAAAGGGGTGTATTTATCGAAAATACCACTTACCTAATGGTCATAGTATTGTGACAAGTTTCATAATCATATGAGATGAAATAATAGTAAAAAAGCCTAAGTAAATTTAACTGACTATAAATGGAACCCAAGAGTGGAACCAGTTAGGGAAATCACTCTGTTCACACATAATAGTGGAACCAGATAGGGAAATCACCCCGTTCACATAAAAATATAATAAATCAAATATTTTAACACTTATGGTTTGGTAAATATGGATCTTTGATAGATAATATTGAACTATCTTATGTTAGATCCTATGAAGACCTAAATTATGGTAATCAACTCTATTATATTAGACTTAAGATGATTTTCCATAAACTGATATAATGAAAAATATTATTATTGTGAGTTTTATGTTGAGATACACTGGAAACTATACTTATATATTTTAATGCTATGCTAGGCTCATTTTTTCTCTTTTAACCCTTTGTTCCTTTCTAGAGTGAAGGCATTGGAAGAAATTGAATAGCTAGTTTAAATTTGAGAAACCTTAATAAGGAAAATTGTCATTAATCAGTAATCTTATAGTTTCAATGCACACTTGGACTTATTATAGTCTTGAAAATATGGTTTTACCATTATGGATTAATTAGCAACCCATTTTTTAATTGATCTCTATTTAACAATATGATAGATAAATCTTAGGCTTGGATGGAAATTAGGGATATTTATTTAGAAAAATCTTTGAATAATTTAACTTGAAAATTAGTCAACTTATATGTGATTCTAGTGAATACATAGTTATAAGTATTAGTTGTTATGTGGTGTGAGATATGTTAATTAGATATGGTTGTTAGTCACAACTTATTAGACATTGTGTTGGTCGTATTGTCGAACCTTATGTTAGTACATTCTTATAATACTTTTTTCAAGTGGTATGGGATAATTGAAAGTTTTTTATCACCAGAATACTATATAGGGATCAAAGGACACTCTTTTGCTTTAATTTTATTTCATAAAATTGAGTTTAAAAAACCTTAACCTTTGATCATGGATAAACTAATAAATCTAGGTGGAATGTTAATGAATAATTGACATTTAAAATGTTTATAAATAAATAATTTGGCATATTGTTAAACTTATAATGGGTTTTGAACCCTTGTCAATTGTTAAACTTGCATAATTAATGTTGGGACTTTGACAAGCTAATAACTCATGTTTTTGTAACAATGAACTCTCATTGAATTTGGAAACAATCTTTCAACTAGGGCTATGGAAGCTCCTATAGCTTGATCATGATAATATTAAGATCATAAGTAAAATTGGAATCGTGAACTAAAGGTCATTGGGATAGAAGAAAACTTCAATTTTGAGATCTATCACCATTTTTGAATTATAAATTCTTGAGAAAACATAAGGTTATGATTTTTTTATCATCCTTTCAAACTTTTAAAATCTTGTTAAGGTGTAAGACCGGTTATTGCATTGGTATCTTGAAGATATCATGTTCATAAATAGTGTGGAACATTTATGTCAGATGTTATCATTTGATTTAAAATTTTACCTTCTTATTATTTATCTAAGCTAGTCCCAAGCTATAGGAACCTTGTTTTTTTTATCTTAAATAATTCAATACATTAATAACAAGAATTGGGTGTCATAAATGCATCCAAGAGACTATTAAATCTTGTTGGGTTTTAATCTTGCATCAAGAATTGTGAAATGTTGACAAACTATCAAATCATGGAATAGGTTGATTGATTTTTTTAATTGTTATTGGATACTCGTTAGGATGACAAAGGTAATCAAAAAAATCTAGAGTTTTTAAGTTTGATTTAGGCATGACTTATCCATGATTAATCCATAAATATTATATCATAAGCAAGATGACAATTTACCTTCAAAGGGGAAATCCTAATATGACATTTGGGGAAATTATTTATTGGATTCCTTAAGTAAAACATATAATATTATGGGGAGTAGTGTGGGTAATATAATGGAATTGGGTGGCCAAAAGGGGGTCTTATAGACATGTTTTTTCTAAAAAACAAGAAATCTCAACTTGTAGGGATTATTTGAGATACCTACACTCAAAATTTGAAGATTATATAGGAACATGAATTATAGCATTCAAGTCTAGTTTGTAAACTAATTTTTTTTAAATGGTTAAGAATAAGTAGGTCAAACATCATAAATTTGAAGGGGTAATACTATTTTTTACAAAAATCATGGTAGGTTGCCTATTGTGCACCCCATCATTTTTTTTATCATAATTTACTTTTTTTAAACCCTTTGGTGGCAAGTTAGATAAGATCATCTAGTTTTTAAACTCTATTATTTTGTATTATATATATACACACTAATTTAAAAATTAAATAGACTTTGAAATATGATCAATTATCCATAGTCGACTATGCACCCCCCCCCACCCCCACTATATTACCTCAACACATATCAAAAATTAGTTTTTTTTAATGTGTATAGATTTGGATATTATTTGTAACCCGATAATTGTTTTCTAGTTTGAATCATCAAAATTAAAGATATATAAATAGAGATAAACATGTATAATTTTGGTATATAATATAATAAAAAGACATACTTTAGAAATAAATATAGATAAAAACCTTAAAGTAATATATATATATATATATATATATATATATATATATATATATATATAGAGAGAGAGAGAGAGAGAGAGAGGAGAGTGTGCTCAATGTTGTAATCATATTTTTTAGGATTTTTTCAATAAAATTCACAGTGTTTAGTATGGTGGAATTTGCATTTTGTTATTTTTTATTTAATAACACACATCAGCTATGTGTTTTCAAGTCCATGCCTTAGGATCAAGAATCCAAGCCATTCCCAAACCTTAAGGCATGTGTTTGAAATTTTAAACATTAGAACCATGTACGTAGAATTATCGCATACATGAAATCTTTTGCTATTACATTGACACAAATTTTTCATCTTATTATTTTTATTATAGTTTGTTTTTAATTTTAAAAGTTCATGCATAGCCTTAGTCAATGTTAGTGGTTAACATTGAAGATTTGTACATAAAAAAATGAAAACTTAATTCCAACTATAGTCTTGATGTCATTTTCTTGGATAAATAGAATGGTTTAGGGTTTTAGGGTTAGGTTTTAGGTTTAGGGTTTAAGGATTTAGGTTTTAAGGTTTTAGGGTTTAGGTTTTAGGATTTAGGCTTTAGGTATAAGGGTTCAAGGTTTAATTTGTAGGGTTTATGGTATATGGTCCAATCATAAAATCAATTGGGGCTAATTCGAGCTTGTTGAACCTATTTATGATTATAAAATGTTATTTTGGGTTCAATTAGCCTCAATGTCATTACATATTGATCTAATTAGTCAATTAGATCAATTCATAATGCAAGTTAGGATAAATTAATTCTTATGAGCCTAATTATTACTCTAAAGAATGTTAATTGGGGATGAATCAATTGGTTTATGTTTTAGGGTTTAGGTCTTATGGTTTAAATTTTAAGCTATAAGGTCTAATAAAAAAGGTAATTGGGGAAAATTGAAGCTTGTTAAACCTGTTTATGACTTTAAAATGTGATTTTAGGCTTAATTAGCCCTAATGTCATCATAAATTTATCCAATTAATCAATTTTAATAATTAGAGATATGATTAGGGTTGAATTGAGCCCTATGAAAATAATTATTAATCTAAAGAATGTTAATTGGGACTAAATATATTATTTTAGGTTTTAGGGTTTAGGATTTAGGGTATAGGGCCCAATCACAAAGGTAATTAGGGCTTATTTGAAATCATTGAAGCTAGTTCTGACTAAAAAATGTGATTTTTGGTCACTAATCCCCAATGTCATCATATATTGATCCAATTAATCAATTAGGTAAATCAATGATGTGCTTTGGGCCAAATCAAGCCCATATGAACCTAATTCTTACCCTAAATGATGTTAATTAGGAATCAATTGATTGGTTTAGGGTTTAAAGTTTATGATTTATGTTTTATGTCTTAAGGCTTAGGGTTTAAGCTATAGGGTTTAGGTTTTAGTGTATAAGATCCAATCACGAAGGCAATTAGGGCCAATTTGAGCTTGTGAAACCTATATATGACTATATAATGTCATTTTAGGCTCAATTTACCACAATATCCTAATAAATTGATCAAATTAGTCAATTAGGGCAATCAATGATGTGATTTGGGCCAAATTAAGCCATGTAAACCTAACTCTTACTCTTAAAGATGTTTATTAGGGCTAAATATATTAGTTCAGGGTTTACAATTTAGGTTTTAGGGCTTAAGGATTAGGGTTTATTATTTATGGTACATAGGGTCTAATCATGAATCAAATTGGTGCTAATTTGAGCTCATTAAACCTATTTATGACTATATAATATGATTTTGGGATCAATTAACCCCAATGTCATCACAAATTGAGCCAATTGGTCAATTGGGGTAATTAGTGATGCAATTTAGGCTAAATTAAGCCTCACAAACCTAATTATTACTCTAAAGGATGTTAATTAGGGATAAAATTATTAGGTTAGGGTTTAAGATTTAGGGTTTAGGGCTTAGGTCTTAGGATTTATAGTTTAGGGGTTAGGGTTTAGGGTACAAGGCTTAATTTTTAAGGTAATTAGGGCTAATTTGAGCTTTTTGAACATATTTGTAAATAAAAAATGTGTTTTGGGGATTAATTAGCCCTAATGTCATCATAGATTGAGCCAATTAGTTAATTGGGGTAATCAATGATGCATTTTGGGCTAAATTAAGCCTTATAAATGTAATTAGTTTAAGGTTTAGAGTTTATAATTTAAGTTTTTAGTGTTAAGATTAATTGTGTAAGTAATGTATATATTAAAGAACACATACATGCTTTTAGCACATATATGATACTAAAACATATATGTTATAAGTACATACATGCTCTTATGAATAGTAAAAAGGTACATGTACCAACATAATTATTTTTCCACATTGAGAGTTTTATTCCATGTGTTTTCTACTCTATTTTGTTCTATACAATGCAGGTCTATTTTTTTTATGATTTGATCACTATCTACACCCTCAAAAGTTGAGAACTTTGTCTAATCATGGTTGACTACATAGTGCAGGTATATTTTTAAATAATTTTATCATCATCCCCACTTGGTAATGCAAAATACATTTCTTATTTTAAATAATTTGATCATTATCCCTACCTTCAAAAGTTTATAAATTTATCTAATTATTGGTAACAAAAATATTACTAGTGGGAAGAAGTTGAGTATAAAATGATGAAGGAAGTGATGAGAGAAAAATAAAGGCAACAAATACAAAGAATTCATTCAATTAATTCTACTATACCTAGTGAATTGAATGTCATAAATAATGATGAAATTAATAATGATAGTATACCAAATTTTGAAAATCCAATTATCAATTATGATAGTATACCAATTTATAGTGCAAGTCCAAATTCAAATTTTATGATTTTTTATTATGGTGATGATCATAGTATGCATGATGGTTTACCCCATAAAATTGTTTAAAATTTCATGGAAACACCCATTGGTGAAAGTAATAATGAATAAAATAATATGGGAACACCGTTCAATAAATAAATTACTAATGAAGATAACAATATGTAAACACAAAATCAAAAATATTTACCACTAAGAACCTCCTAGGATTTTGTGTAAAATACCCATGTATTTAATCAATATTGATGAAAACATTTTGAAACCAATGCATAGAAAAATATATGATCTTCTATAGTCATATAAAATGTCTAAATTGGTAGTTTGAGTGTGGATTGCAACACCCTATCCATAGGTCCTTTTTTCATGTTCTTGTGACCCTTATAGACATCGTTTTCTCATTACCAACCTTCCAAAACGTTTTCAATAGTCATTCCACCTCAGCTAGATAGTATTCCCTTTGCCAATCATGTTCCCCTAGGTCCTAAGCCTATAAGATAAGTGTTTCTATCGCTAATTCACTTTTCAGATTTAAGAGAGAGAAGAAACTAAAGAGATAATGGACAAGGCATGGGAAGTACCTGGATATAGACTGCACACCGTAAATCTAGACGCTTGTGGGCACTCCTCTTTGGCTGTGGAGGAATGACACCTGCAAAGAAAAGGAACTTGGACAAGAAAATGTTAGATGGATAGGCGGTGGGTTGCCAGGCAAAAGCCTGTTCCCAGAAGTATGAGAACTTCCTTAAGGGAGGTCAACCCACTGTTTGATAAAGATAAGTCTGATAAAAAGATAGAATGCTAAAAAAGATGGAAATGATAGCAAACTAAAAGAGAAAAGGAAGCAAAGGCTTACCTAGAAGAAGCTGTCGAACTGGTTGCAGTCGCCGGCATCGGTGGTCCTACCGGCGTCGGTTGTCTGGTCTGCCGACGTTGGCTATGTTGCCGTTGTCGGTCGGGGTAATGACCGGTGTCGGTCGGGGCAATAGGCTTGGACAGGGTTTAAGCAGGTTCTGGTCGAGTCTGGACAGAGTCCGGTCTGGGCTGGTCTGTGGACGGGTCTGAGACAGAGTTTATGGACGTGTTTGAATGGTTTGGAGAATGGTCTGGGCCTGGCTGGGTGCCCTGTGCAGGGTCTTTTGTTGGCAGGAGGGACGAGGAAGTTGTCTGGGACTAGATTGAAAGGAGGACAGGAAAGGGGAAGATGGACAGGGGACAGGTTCTGAAAAGGCTTTTCAGCCTCTCAGGGGAAGGACACAGCAAGTAAAAGACAGTAGATAGGATAGATGACTGAGACTAAATAAAAGAATGAAGTAACAGATTCTGCTTACCTTTTAGCTTGCTGAATGAAGAGTGGGAGAGCTATTGTTGGAGCCACAGAAGACTTGTTGCAAGAGGAAATCCCTGACCTAGAGTCCCTGCCCCTGTTGCTGTTGTTGCACGAGGTCCAGAGAGAAGAGAGTCGAATGCCAAAATGCCGAGAGGATTCTGTTTGCGAGCTCAAGGGTCCAGGGGCTGCAACGGATGCAGAAAGGGGTAATGAAGGCTGCCGACGCCAGCAGTTTCACCGACATCGACAGTGGCAGAATGGGGACAGAGACTAAAAATAGCCTCTACCCATTCTTACACGCCGTCGGGCGAGGGATTGTGGGAAAAACGGTCACGAGGATGCTTAAATGGGCGTGGGGGGAAGATAATGAGGAGATTTGACATAATAAATGCTAGGAGGAAGGTGGAGGGATTCAAGGGAGGATCCAAGGTGGCAAGGGTGGGGTGGAAAGGGGGCCACTTTAAAATATTTAAGTTATTTTAATTTAATAAATGGAGGGGACTAGGACAAGGGTTAGGATATGGGTCGAGGTGGACAAGGGGGGAGAACGAAAGGTGACCAAGGTGCAGACACATTTACGGTGTCTACATTTGCCCCTTTTTGTCTTGTTGGTTGTTCTTGATGAATTGCGAGACAAAAATAGGAGTTAGTTGCCCCAGATGAGGGATGATGGATGGATTGTCTCGAAGTATGGATGAGGTATTCCCCCTCAAAGCGGGAGTCGAGGGAAGGAACCTGATGTCGGGTGATGATTTGACAAAAGGTGGATGAGAAAGATGAAAAGTGAGTGAAAACGCTGCGCGCATGCCACTGCACGAGAGGGTCGGGTCAAATTGTCACATGTCGAGGGTCAAGGAGTGCCAAAATTGAAGTAACCGGGCCCCAGCATTTAGTCATCTGCTGATTGGGTCACTCAATCAAAGCTGAAGCTCCAAATGGTCGTCGCGTTCCAGGTATCCAGGGCTCAGGAAGTGATCCCAGAAACACGAAAAAGCCACAAGTAGTGTGGATCAATCGGCTTGCGATCTTATACTTGTGAGGGGTCAAAAAAGGTCTACAAATAATTCTGCTAACCAGCCATGGAGTAGCACACACACAAAAACAACCCAGGCAACATTGGCTTGGAAGTAGTTGAAGGTCGAAGGAGATAGGCATGATCTCCAATGGTCATAGGTCAAGGGGATGGATGGACGAAAGGATGTGGCCGAGCTAACCTCAGAAAACGTCATGTGATCTGAGTGCTGCCTACATAGCCCTTGTGTGAAGGGCCTCAGGCCAATGTAGTTCTCCCTAAAAAGGGAGGAAGGGTCAAAGAGGTTGATTGGTCTTGATTAAAGTCAATGATTGGTCTTGGTCAAAGTCGATGATTAGTCTTGGTCAAAGTCGATGATTGGTCTTGGTCAAAGAAAATGAGTGGTCTTGGTCAAAGTCGATGATTGGTCTTGGTCAAAGTCAATGGTTGGTCTTGGTCAAAGTTGATGGAGTTGGTTGTGATAAGAGTCAAAGAAGAGAAGGTTTGTCCATCAAAGAGATGAACAAACGGGGGTGGTCGAGCTAACCTCAGAGGATGTGGTATCTGAGTGCTGCCTACATAGCCCTGGTCATAGGGCCTCAGACCAATGTAGTTCAGACTGCGAGGGTCAAAATGGTCGATGATGAGTTTGGTCGATTGTCGAAATGATGAAATGATGAGGAGAAGAGATGTTGCAGCCTTTTCCAAATGGTGTATTCTGCAACATTGGTCGAAAGGTCTTTCATCCCTAGCAAGTTTCCATAGTCGTGATGGATGTATTCTAAAAATGAATGAAGGTCTATTTATGCTTCAGCAAGTATTGGTTTATGCTTAACATAAATTGGGTCTGGTCGATAGTTTCCATGTGTATTGGTGTCCATGGAAGCTATGTAAAAGGACAAGGCGCTGCCTGATGTCATGTTGAAAATGTTGAGGTTGGGTTGGAAAATGTTGAAGTGGGTTTGGTTTAATGTGACCAAAGTAAAGAGATAAGTGAAAGGCGAATTGCTCTTTCATTGACAAAGACCAAAAAGGATAGCATGGATAGGGGTTGTTAGAACAAAAGCCCTGTTCATGCATTGTGTCGTGGACCAGTGTTGTGCTAGAGAAATAGTCGAATCACTTGACGTTAAGTGAGCTCGAAGTCCCTTGAGTGTGTTGGGGTGATAGGATGAGTTATGTGATACGAGAGGATGGGGTAACCCTTTTTGGTGGCAGGAAGAACCTTGCCCCTTTTATAGGTGACCCAAAAATGACTATAGGCGTGTCCATGACTTGATAGCGTGTCAGTCTTTTTTTTTTTTTTTTTTTGACGGTGAACTGATCGATGCGGGAAGTCCACATAATGATGTCTTTTGATTTATGGTCAGGTTGCAAAGCTGATCAATGCGGGAAGCTTCTAAGAAAGGTGTTGTCTGTAGCAAGATTAGTCATAGCCATCCTTCGAGGGAGTGGTCTATACTTTGCTTTAAATGTTTGATAAGTTGGCCTCGCTGTCCTTCAAGGGATCAGTCTAGTAATATAGCAATTATGTAGCTGTCCTTCGAGGGAGTAGTCTACATTTAGAGTGTTTTATGACCGGGTATGATATAATATTTTGATATGATTGTTGACTGAAGTTTAGCCATGGACGAGCCTGTAGAGGTGTAAGGGTTCCCTTTTATTAGGACAAAGCATTACTGCTTGACAAAAAAGGGTTGACAAGTGTTAGGAAGCAGGGTTGATAGGAAAAGGAATGACAATGACAAGGGGTTGCTCAAGGGACGAGCTCAAGTAAAACGTCAAGTGATTGAGCACTTGACTAACAGTAGAAATGGTCGAAGATGCAAGACAGAAAGGGGGGCTCAAGGTCTGATAAGTCCCTGGGCCATGCTAGTGCGTTAAGGTCTGAGTCAATTAGGAGCAAACTTGCCCCATTTGCCTCTTTCCAGATTGGTCAGGTGTTGATTGATGGATGTGAAGTTGGTTGACATTGTCGTTGGTTGGTTGAAAAGGGTTGAATGTTTGGTCGAGAGGTCTGGTTGATTGATATTTGGTTGAAGTTTGGTTGAGACTGGTCGAATAATTGGTCGGGGGTTGGGTCGATGGACACTTGGTCGAGATTTAAGATTAAATGAGTGATTGATGTGTGGTAAAGACTGGGTTGAAAAGTTGGTCGAGGTTTGGATGAAGGATGAGTTCCCCCAGTGGGTAGGGAGAATGTTTGAAAGATTGATTAAGGTCGGTTGAGGTTTAGTGGTCAGATGGATGGTATTAATGTCGAATAAGGGGGTCAAAGGTGGCAAAGGGACCACAGTCTGGCGTGGGGATCCTGATTTAGGTGATGAGGTTGGAGAGGCATGAGTCGGGGTTGATGTTTTGTCAAAGAGGCGGTCAAGAGGATCCTTGATGAGAAGGGAATCCTTTTTTCGGTGTTGACGAATGACAGCTTTGAGAGTGCAACAACGCTCAGTGTCATGTCCCAGAATGTGATGATAATGACAGAATTTAGAGTTGTCAAACCAAGAGGGTCTTGATCCGAGAGTTGATGAGTGGGGTGGTGTGGAGGGTTTGTTGATAACGTGGTTGAAAAGGGAGGTGTCATTCTCGAAACATCGGCGAATGGCAACCTTGAGGGTATGACAATGCTCTGTGTCGTGTCCAGGTGTGCGATGATATGCACAAATGCAAGTGTGGTCGAACCAAAGTGGTTTAGGTCTGAGAGATTGATATTGTCTAAGAGGTGGGAGGTCGATACGAGAGGACTGCAACAATCACCGTAAGAGCAAGGCATATGAACCTGCTAACGGGTCGGGATGTTTTATTGCAGTGAGGGTTGGTGACGTTGGTTTGAGCGATGTGAGAGGCGTTGGTCGAGGGTTTGAAGGAAATGTATGTCTGATGGGTCGAGAGAGTAATAGAGGCGACTTGCCTCTATGAAGGATGGGAGTGGGGAGCACTCTTACTAAAGTGGAAAGATGCGGGCCCAAGATTGAAGGTAATGACGAAGGTGGGGGAGGAGTTCTCCGGTGAGGTCTAGCAGCTTTCGTGTGTTTGGGTCGAGGGCCACTATTGTGTGAGGTGAGGTTAGATGTAGGCTTGGGTTTAGATGTGGACGGAGGTGAGTGAGATGTATAAATCTCACGCAAAGGGCAAGAGGAAACCGTGATTGGGTCTTCCTCGGTTGAAATGGGTGGAGAGACAGGTTCTTCTCTTGGTGGAGAAGAAATAAGAGAACGCGGCTCCTCAAGTGGGCAGAGGGCATGGATGATCGTGCCTTCTACTTGTAGTTGAGGAGTAGGCAAGGTAGGGTCTTCGGATGAAGGTGGGCTTAATGGCGTTGATGTGGTCAAAGCGTTCTCCAATACAAGAGAGGTAGATGGAGGACTAGTAGGAGAAGAAGGTTCTTCATCCTTTAATGGAAGGGGTTGGTCAAGGACAAGAGGCAAGATAGTGCTAATTGCGTGAATGTCATGGTCTTGAGGGTCATTGGTCGAAGTCTGGACGTTGTTTTGAGTAGGTGGATGATTCAGAAATGGTTGTTTGAAAATGTCAATATGTTGGTTAGGTGGGGTGTTCGGGTTATCTAAAATAAGATCCCCCTTGTCAATCATGTCTTGGATGATGTTTTTGAAGGTTCGGCAGTTGTCGATGTCATGGCCTTGGACTCGATGAAAGGGATAGAAGTCGGCCTCCCTATACCATGTAGGGAGGGCTTTTGAAGGGTCAAATTGAGGTGGTCGGATTGGGGGGAGATTGAGGACCCCCTGCTTGAGTAGTTTTTCCAAAACGGAAGCGTATGGTTCTCCAAGTGGAGTGTAAGAACGCTGGATGTACCGTTGTTGGAATTGTTTGGTGATGCTGGAAGACGTCGAAGGTTGAGATTGATTAGTTGTTGTCGAGGATGGTGATCTAACGACCACAGTATGGGCCACTCCTTTAGATTCAGAATTGGCAGAAGAAGAAGGTCTGGAAGAAGAATGGCCATTGGTTTTTGCATTGGTATGACGCAATTTGACCTTATCTTCTTCAAGGGCGCGGAGTTCGAGCTTTTGAGCCATGATGAAAGCTTTGTCAAAAGTGCGGAATGTCTGAATCTGCAAGGTAGAAGAGATGTGTCTGGCACATGCTCAAGAGAAAAGCTCAATGAGCTCAGGTTGAGGCAAGGAGAAGGAGAGCTGGTTGATCAGACCTCTCCAACGAGCGACAAAATTGACAATTGATTCGTCGTCAAATTGCCTGATGGAGTAAAGGTCTGTGATTGAGACTTGTTTGGTGATGTTGATTGAGAAATGGTCAAGAAATAGTTGGGCGAGTTGAATGAATGAAAAGATAGAGTGTCTGGCAAGAGAACTATACCAGTCAAGGGCTGGGCCAAAAAGGGACATAGGGAACGTGCGTAAAAGCAATGCATCGTCATGAGAAATAAGATAACAGGCATGTCTAAATGCCCGTAGATGTTGTTGAGGGTCTTCCTTACTCTGAAAGCGAGTGAATTTAGGAAGCTCCCAATGGTTAGGGTATGGTGGAATAGGGACGAAAGGATGGATGGGCTCATTGCAAATTTGTTCATATGACAAAGTATTGCTTGAACCGGAAATGGAGGCTTCGAGACTGGACATTTTATCCATCAGCACCTTTATAAGATCTGCTGACAGATTGGCGGGTTGAGCGCCTCCTAGGTTGTAAGGCGCTTGGAAGAGGCTAGAGGAGGCGTGCGACATAGTCAGTTGTACAACGTACAGATGACTAGTCGCAGGGGCAGAAGTGGAGGCTAAAGGTGGTTGCGTTATGAAGGTCGAAGGTATAAGTTGACTGGGCACCGCCAAAGGTGGTCGAATGGCGGCACTGGTAGAAAGATAGGTTAGCACTCCTACATTTTTGGGCGCAAGAGTGTGAGGGGTCGAGACAATCAAGTTCTGATATGATGTAGAACTTGGTTGAATTGCAGGTGATTGAGGAGGTAATGGAACCCCGATGGAGGTCAGTCTAAAAATAGACGGAGAGGCCAAACTTTGCGTATTGGCCATGATTGGGTTAATAGTTGAAGTGAAACGCTGAGTCAAAAAGGGTTGGGTGGCGAATGGTGTGGATGTCGTCACCACGTCACCCGAAAGGTCTCACATTGGGTTTCTCGTGAGATAGTTTTGGAGGGCTGCGGTATTGAGGTCCAAGAATCTCTCGAAATCCTGGTCCCCTTCAGTGATGATGGGAATTTGAGTCGGGGTCAGGGTTAGGGTCGGTCCTGCAGGAGTTCTTTCAGTCTCCGAGTGGAACTCTATGATAGGACTTGGTTAGGGACGAAGGAGAGTGGTCAAAAAGGAGGGTCAAGTTCCAGAAACTGTGTTCTTGCAGTTCTAGAAACTTAGAATGGAGTTTTTGACAGAGAAGGGACAAGTTTTAGGTTGCTGGTTTTGAAAAAAAAGGACAGTGACAGAGATTGATGTCGGTTTAAAAACCGATGTCGGTAAGGAAGATAGCCGACGTCAGTCAGATAACCGATGCCGATAAGATAGGAAAGCCGACGTCGGTGATAGAACCGATGCCGGTGACAGGGGAAGCCGACGTCGGTGGCAGAACCGATGCCGGTGACTGTGTTTTCTAGAGAACCAAAAAGTTTGAAGATTCTTGGAAAAACAATGAAGAAAGCGTCCTCACTCACTCAAACAAACAGATGAGAAGAGGAAAATAGAGAGAGACAGACAAGCCTAAGTGATAAATCCTAGAAATTAACTTTAGAATCTTATGGCTTATGCCTTAGATGAATGTTTAGGGAGATTGGCTGCAAGAAGGGTCCTAGAAGAAGGCGGTCTAAAGATGGTTTTGGGTCTTGTTTTAGGTGCTCAAAGTCTGTGTTAGGTCTGGTACGTGGCCTGGTGCTAAGGAGCAAGCTCCCCTCACTTCACGATTCCAGTGGTTAGCTGGTCTCGCTTAGCCAAGATATACCTCACCTAGAGTTTATCCTCCGCCAGAGAACGGAGTGGGCTTCCCCCTTGGTGATGAAATCCAAGTAGGGTCACCGGGACAGGTAAGGTATCTGCTGGGGGATGAAATCCCAGTCGGGCCTTGTCTCAAGTAAGTTTTATGTGTGTTTTAGTGCATGTGGTCTGGTAGTGTAACATCAAGTGTCTACGGTTTATTCAATATGCGGATTAAGTTACTAGATGTGGACTAAGAAGATGCAAGCACAAGCAGAAATGAATTCAAAGTGTTTTAATGCCCAAGTTGAAATGTGATGTTTGTTATGAAGACAAGTTTGAGAAAGGGTTGAGAGTATGATGTTTAGACTAGTCTAGAAATACAAGGAAGAAAGATTCGTTTTAGTCCTGCTTATAGTGTCATTGAGAAGAAAAAAAGGAGGAGAAAAGGTAAGAACCTAATGCTCCTAAATGAATGAAGAAGAAAAGGAACCCAGGAGGAACCTGTGGTCCCACCGGGCGTGCCAGAATGTTTCTATCACTAATTCACTTTTCAGATTTAAGAGAGAGAAGAAACTAAAGAGATAATGGACAAGGCATGGGAAGTACCTAGATATAGACTGCGCACCATAAATCCAGACGCTTGTGGGCACTCCTCTTTGGCTGTGGAGGAATGACACCTGCAAAGAAAAGGAACTTGGATAAGAAAATGTTAGATGGATAGGCGGTGCGTTGCCAAGCAAAAGCCTGTTCCCAGAAGTATGAGAACTTCCTTAAGGGAGGTCAACCCACTGTTTGATAAAGATAAGTCTGATAAAAAGATAGAATGCTAAAAAAGATGGAAATGATAGCAAACTGAAAGAGAAAAGGAAGCAAAGGCTTACCTAGAAGAAGCTGTCAAACTGGTTGCAGTCGCCGACGTCGGTGGTCCTACCAGCGTCGGTTGTTTGGTCTGCCGATGTCGGCTATGTTGCCGTCGTCGGTCGGGGTAATGACCGGCGTCGGTCGGGGAAATAGGCTTGGATGGGGTTTAAGCAAGTTCTGGTCGAGTCTGGACAGAGTCCGGTCTGGGCTGGTCTGTGGACGGGTCTGAGACAGAGTTTATGGACGTGTTTGAATGGTTTGGATAATGGTTTGGGCCTGGCTGGGTGCCCTGTGCAGGGTCTTTTGTTGGCAGGAGGGACGAGGAAGTTGTCTGGGACTAGATTGAAAGGAGGATAGGAAAGGGGAAGATGGACAGGGGACAGGTTCTGAAAAGGCTTTTCAGCCTCTCAGGGGAAGGACACAGCAAGTAGAAGACAGTAGATAGGATAGATGACTGAGACTAAATAAAAGAATGAAGTAACAGATTCTGCTTACCTTTTATCTTACTGAATGAAGAGTGGGAGAGCTGTTGTTGGAGCCACAGAAGTCTTGTTGCAAGAGGAAATCCCTGACCTAGAGTCCCTGCCCCTGTTGCTGCTGTTGCATGAGGTCCAGAGAGAAGAGAGTCGAATGCCAAAATGCCAAGAGGATTCTGTTTGCGAGCTCAAGGGTCTAGGGGCTGCAACGGATGCAAAAAGGGGTAATGAAGGCTGCTGACACCGGCAGTTTTGCCAATGTCGATGGTGGCAGAATGGGGACAGAGACTAAAAATAGCCTCTACCCATTCTTGCACGCCGCCGGGCGAGGGATTGTGGGAAGAACGGTCACGAGGATGCTTAAATGGGCATGGGGGGAAGATAATGAGGAGATTTGACATAATAAATGCTAGGAGGAAGGTGGAGGGATTCAAGGGAGGATCCAAGGTGGCAAGGGTGGGGTGGAAAGGGGGCCACTTTAAAATATTTAAGTTGTTTTAATTTAATGAATGGAGGGGACTAGGACAAGGGTTAGGATATGGGTCGAGGCGGACAAGGGGGAAGAACGAAAGGTGACCAAGGTGCAGACACATTTATGGTGTCTACAATAAGAGCATCAAAATCAGATTATAGTGTTAGGCACCAAAGTGTCATGTTTTTAATGTTCTTGTCCATTTGCATTTTGAGCCCCAATGGTAATTTTCATCTAGTCCTTATCCTTAATTGGGTCGACTTAGCATAAATACATCTGACCCATGACCAATTAATCCCTATAAAATCCCACTCAAAGTTTATTTACAAAGGAGGTGATAAAACTTGTAAAACAATCAAGAATACAAATAAAACATTAAGGAAAACTTTCATATTCTCTACATATAGTCACCCAACATAGTTACTAGCCTACTCAAATCCTCATACCAATCCTTAACCACCTCAAACACTATCAATTTGTAATTTTTCATCTACATCACATTATTGCATAAAGCACACTAGGTGGGAGGGCTACATATGGCTTGATCCCTCTTCAAAGTATTGGTATATAGGTAATGTGCCCACACAAGGGGTGTGGACTACATGTTTAGTACATCTTACACACTAACCCCCCTCTTTATCAAGTGACTTGAATGTTATTTTATCAATCATAATGGAGAGTTAGGGTTTGAAGACAAAATTAACTCTACATTAAGTTCTATCGGCAACCAGTACTTGATTTTTCATAGGCAAACTCACACAAGCACAACACAAATACAAAAAAAATATTAGGTCTCTATGACCAATTTGGATAATAGCAGCAGGAATGGACAATAATGCTAGACACCAAAGTGTCCACTTTTCTATGGTCATGTCCTTTTTCCCAATGAAAGTTAGATTTAGGTTTATGACACCTTCTGAATCCTGCACAGCCATTGTCAACCTTTGTATCAACCATCTTAGTCTATTTTCAAGATAAGTTTATTTCTTTTCATTCATTAATATTTTTAGAAAGGTGAAAAAGACAAATAATTAAACAAATCAAGATTATATTTATGTACTAATTTATTAATCCATACCCTTAACTAAAATAGGAATAAAACTCCATTATTTTAAACATAGTTAAATCATTTGGTGAACTCGACTTCATTTATGCACAAAAAACCTAGGGAAAATTCTTTAATGATTTTAGAAATATTTTTTTGATATTTTTCCTACATATATAAATCATAATTTCACATTTAATTTTTAAAATTCACCATAGTAATTTTAAAAATAATTTTATTTCAAACCCTAGTTGAATATACTAGGTCCCTTTGCTTCTTGAGGTATCACCTTACATTTAAATCAGATTTCACATGAAATCAAAAATGGATCTCACTTATTTAAAAACATTTTGTACAAACAATAATAAGTCCATACTTAGTCCTATAATGTATATTAATGACGAAGTTTATTATATGTTAATTCAAAGCTTCATTCTTTTTTTCCTTTCATGCTTAATTTTTATAATATGGGATGATATTTAGTAAATTTATTTCTAAACATGTTAAGACCCATTTCCTTCAAATAAATGTTAAATTAAATAATAAAACGAAAGGTCTCTCTCTCTCTCTCTCTCTCTCTCTCTCTCTCTCTCTCTCTCTCTCTCTCTCTCTCTCTCTCTCTCTCTCTCTCTCTCTCTCTCTCTCTCTCTCTCTCTCTCTCTCACACACACACACACACACATAGAACAATTTTAAATTCTATCTTGCTAAACATATTAAAAATGTCATGTTACAAGGTAAAGTTTTTTTATGAATTAGTGAAAATTTCCATGATCTCTATCCCTTGTTTTCTATCTCTCATGTGAAATGTTATTTATAATCATATTTTTATATGACTTATAACTCCAATTACATGCATTTCATCCCACATACATGGTTTCTAGCTAGATGTATGTAACTATTTGGCTGATTTTGAGTATCTCCCTATCACTAATAGACAAAATAAAACACCAATGGTTATATCTATCCCTTCTCAATTCAAAATTACTTCACCTATATCTTATCTTGCACCTAATACCCACTTTATACCTATAGTAGTTCATGTAGTACATGTTATCACCCAAGTTTATGAAGATAGGTAGCTTGATTACACCCATGGCTATAACTTTGTCACTCAGGTTAGCACCCCTTCTGATACAATTTTAACACCACTAGTTCTATTTCTTCCTTTAGTTGAATTCAAACATAATTGAAGCCTCCCTCACTAGTACAGAGAGTTTATATGCTTCCACAAAGACCTCTTTTAGAGAAACAACTACATCATTGACAATTTTAAGATTTTAGATAGTTTCTATTTATGGTATTCATGCTCAGGGTAGTATCATTAAGGTCTCATGCCTCTACACATAGATCAAATTTTTAGAGAGATTCCTCTACTACCAGATGGGTCCCTAAGATCCCCACATTTGCATCCACTTCTCAAGGTTACATGTGGCACCCCATAGTTAGTCTCCATTATAGAGATTTTAGAGCACTTACAACATACATATATTTTAGAGTCATAGTCTCATCCCTTCCATCATGATTCATGATCATAAATGATCCATCTCCTTGATATAAGACAACATGATATGGAGTCTCTTATGAGACTCATCGATTAGTATCATTTCTTCTCAATCTTTCTTGTACACAATTTCTCAACTTACTTGTACATAGTTTCTTTTCACTTTCTTGTACATAGTTTCCTTGTGTTTACTTGTACATAGATTATTTAAAACTACTAAAAATAATATAACATGTCAAAAATACAAATAAATTCAAATAACTCAAAACACCAAAAACTTTTTAATTTTATGGATTATCTATGTTTTACATTTTTACTACCATACTAGACTTACATTTTGTTGTTTTATGTTATTATTTGTCAATTTATCTAAATTTCCATGCTTCACTTGATCTTATTTGAGTGTGTGGAGTGACACCCATATCCTTGATTATTTCACTCTACCCATTCAGGGGGTATCCTAATTTTACATTCAAGACATGCATTGACATATCCACCCACTAGGGGCATCTTCTATATGACTACACCATCCAGGTTATGTTATTCCTACACCACACACTCTAGTTATTATGTTTATTTACATTAATTACAAGCTTATACATATTATTCTATCGACACTCACAAGTATATAGCACTTTTGTATTTCTTAGCATCTACCTAGTCTTTTACTACATGTTTTACATACTTTGACTTATTTCTTTGATCATTTAGATATGATAGTATTTCTAGCATATACATGCCTTACTTTCTTGCTTTGACTAACTAGATGTGATTACATGTCTCAGTTCCTATTTGGTTACTTTTATGTGCCTTAGGACATTTTCCAATGTCCTTTACTTGTACTCTTGTATGTGCTTATGGCCTTCATGCCAATCTTGCTTATTTACAATTGTATGTGTATGTGAACATTTAAACATGCCTTGTATGCTTATTTTCCTAGTTTGAGTGACATATGACCATGTCCCTTATTTACTCAACCCCTTGGCCTCTTTTGTATGCTTCTTGCTTCTTGCCTTGTGTGTTTATTTATTTTTTTAATTATCAATTGTTTGTAATGCCATGATCCACATCATGAATTATCTTACCTTTTTGGATTCCATGATGGACATCATGCTCCACCCCTCCTTGAAAACTAACCATACTTCTAGTTTCAATTCAGTATACTACACATGTTATTAATTATTACATCTATCTTTGCATACCCCTATTGATCTAATAATCTCCAATACAAACAATGATATTTATTAAGACATATTTTATATTATTATTGCTATATCATGTATTTCATAGCATAACACACCTGTAGGGAATTTTCTTTTGAGAGAATTCATTCTAGGGTCTTCATTCCTACCCTCAGAAGAGGGGGCAACACATAGAGGTTTTGTCACAGAGATTAGAGCCTTCTACCAATCAAAAGTCAATTTTTAGAACACTCAAAAAATTAATTAGAATTTAAAACACATAGAATAGACCAAAAAAATAGTGAAGAACATAGAACGATCATCAAAAATAGTAAAGGATAAGAGCACCCATATGGACTACATTGCCCTATAATAAAGTGTCCACTTTTTGACAGTCTTATCCAAAAAATCAAAAACCCAATTTTTTTAGAAATAGGTAGAAAGGTAAGGTTAATTATAATTTTGTCAACTATAGTCTAGTTTAGATTGGGTAGTTTTAGTATAGTTTTACTTAGATTATCTAAATATATGGGGCATCATGTATGACATAATGGCTCTTGTTTCTAGTATCATATTGGGCAGTTGGTACAACTTCTAGTTTAAAATCCATGTTACAAACACTAGTGATTGGGGGAAATGTGCATGACACATTTACCTTCTTTTCTTTCTAAGTTTATTTTATTACTCAAGTATTCTTAGTAGTTGCATACCTTATTCCATCTATAGGTGGTTGGCATCATTTTAGAGTAGCTTTCATATAAGACTAGTTCTCAGTTTTAGAGTGGCTTTCATACAAGCCTCGTCTCCATCTTTCAGAGTGGCCAAGATTAGCCTAGTTCTTAGTACACATTTAGATATCCATGCCACTTAATCATATTATATAGCATTCATGGGCTTCATGATCCATCTCATATGATAAAAATTCATACCAATATCAGTTCATAGTTCACACTTAGGAGCAATGATGGATCCAAAGGACTAGTTAGCCTTTATATTCTTGAGCTACCTACTCATAATGATTGGACACATAGTCCAAACATTTATTAACACATGCATGATCACATAGTTTCACTACATAATGGGTGATAATAGATCCAAAGGGATAGCCTATGTATTCTTGAGCCACCCTTGAGGAATTGATAACTCAACTCTGTTCATGATATTACTTTTGGTATAGCACATACCCAACATCACTCAACATCATAATAGGTTTTGTATTAGTTTGCATACCTAGTGAGGTGTATTCATTCCTTTCTCTTCCTTATTATTTTACCCAACCTTTGTATGTTCTTATTTTAGACATAGCATGTCTAGTAAGAATTGATCTACTCCTTGTTTTATCTTATAGATTCATGCTTCATAATGTGCTCTCTCTACACACACTCATCATAACACATCTTCATGGGCTTTACCTTTGTAGGTAAGTTTTGGTACTCTATCTATTTTTCCTTTATCCTAGTATTTTTCTTTGCTACATTACTAAAATAAAGGATGGGAAAATATAGTAATATAAAATGTTTAAATTGGTATTTTGAGTGTGGCTTGCGACACCCTATCCATAAGTCCTTTTTACATGTTATTGAAACCTTTCTAGACACCTTTTTACTCATTACCAATCATCTAAAACCTTCTAAAAAGTCATTCCACCTCAGCCAGATAGCATTCCCCATGCTAATCATGTTCCCACAGGTACTGATCCTATAGAATAGGAGTATTAAAATCAGACTATAGCACTGGGCACCAAACTATCCCATTTTTGAAACTCCTATCCATTTGCATTTTGAGCCCCAGTGGTCATTTTCATCCAATCCTTATCATTAATTAGGTTGTCTTAGTGTGAATACATCTGACCCATAACTAATTAATCCTTATAAAATCCCACTCAAATCTCATTTACAAAGGAGCTGATAAAACTTACAAAACAAGTAAGAATACAAGCAAAGAACTAAGGTAAACTTCCCTATTCTCTACATATAGTCACCCAACACATATGAAAACCTACTCAAATCCTCATACTAGTCCCTAGCCACCTAAAACACTATTAATTTATCATTTTTCATCTGCATCACACTATTAGACAAAGCACACTAGGTGGGAGAACTATATATGGCTTGATCACTCTTTAGAATATTAGTATGTAGGTAGTATGCCCATACAAGGGGTGTGGACTACACATTTAGTGCATCTTACACAATGTTTTTTTATCAAGCATAATGGAGGGTTAGGGTTTGAAGATAAAATCAAATCTACAACAAGTTTCATCGATAATCAGCACTTGATTTTTCATAAGAAGGCTCACATAGGCAAAATATAACTACTCAAAAAGTTTCATGTCTCTTTGATTAGGCTGGAAAATTGTAGAAATAACAGACAATAATGCCAAAAACCAAAGCATCCACTTTTTAATGGTCTTATCCTTTCACCCACTGAAAGTCAGATTTAGGTTTATGACACCTTCCTAGTCCTCACAACCATTTTCAACCTTTGTATCAGTCATCTTAGTCTATTTTCAAGATAGTTTATTTCTTCTCATTCATTACTATTTTTAGAAGGTTAAAAAGACAAACAATTAAACAAATTAGGATTGTATTTATTATTATATCTTTGTACTAATTTATTAATCCAGAGCCTCAACTAAAATAAGAATAAAACTCCATTATTTCAAACATAGTTAAAACATCACCATATGAGAAGAAAAGCTAAAATAATTTGGAACTAATATTTTGAAAACTTTAATAATACTCAAAGATGTCAATTGTTTGTTACATTGTTGAAAATTCTTAAGATGAGACCTACAATGAACACCCTAGAAATAAGAACATCTAATATTGATGCTTAAAATAAGGCAATAGTTGAAAATATACATATGCATACCATAAATTTGGTGTGAAGAAACACATCAAAGATGTAATGTTTCTACATGTGTTATTAAAAATTGTATGGTAATTTTTCAAACAAGTAAAAAATGCTTGATCTAACAAACAAGCAAAGCATTGAACATAAACAAAAAAATACTAATGAAATCAATTAGGATACATAGTATTTATGTTTCCAATAATAATGAATTTTGGGTGTTCTTTAAGAGACTCACATGGTAAGACAAGGTTATATCTGATGACCTTAAATATTTAGTTTCATAATTTTGGAAAGTTAACACAAGGTATCACCTAATATAAGAGATGTAACAAAAATAAGAGTTGTCTCTTGTAACTATGAACCGCATCCAAAATATGTTTTGGATATGACTCAAACAAAATTATACTCTACATTTTTACAAAAAAATCTACAAATTTTTATTATTCAAATATATTTTTAAATGGCCAAACTCTTATATGTGAAATCAATCACACATGCACCACTTGTTTTTTTAGCCAACATGTTGGAATTTCGATTCATTATGATTATTTTTGTCATGTTCATTGTACTTTGCATATTAATAACATTTTTTAGGTGTGTGTAATGGAAGATCCACCAAAATAAGCAATGGGATTTATTCTAAACATTTTTTATGAAAGATCATATGAACATTTTTTAATAATAAAGCATGTTTGGATGGAACTTACAACATTTATGGTCATTTCCAAAATTGAAAAATTATACCCATGAGAAGAGTACACATGGAATTAGAAACAAATTATTTAATTTTAGTAAATATAAATATGTGACATATCAATTAAAAATATGGAAATGAATCTAAAAGGTATGAGATTGTTATATAATAAATACCTATTTCTAAATTTATGGTCAAATTCAAGGAGGAAATTGTTTATGAGTATGCAAGGCACACACACAAAACTTGATGGATATATGAATAATTAAACTTAAAAAAATATGCATTCCCACTTGGTACTATTGTTTTAGTATTTGAATTTGTAGATAATTACACTTTATAACCACAAATGGAGGTTCTGTCATAGTACTACAATTCAATACAAGTTTCCATTTTCCTGCATGTACCTGATATTATAGATCATGATAAAAAATTATTAAGGGAGTACCACTTCTATGTTAGTGATGATCAAAAACATTATACAAAGTATGTATATTATTTTTTAGATATTCTATGACAAGTTTAGTCAAAAGAAAAATTAATTTTAATCAACATTATATTTGGTAAAATAAATTCACATCACAATTTAAGAATGCAAGAATATTATAATAGCTGAGCAAGATGCATGTGACCATTGACATATAATATATGTGGATTTTCACTAAAGTAGGTAATGGAAAATTTGATCATGATGGTGCATGAGTATGTGTGAAAAGAGCATTTGCAAGAGAGGAGTTGAAGTTTGAAGATGTCATCGATTTTATAGATGTTAAAACATAGTTGAATGATGTAATGAGAAAATGGTCCATAATGCTAAAAAACACTAGTGTTTGTAGATATTTTTGGTTTATGGAGGAATAAAAATTATAAATCTATGAATTTTCTATGATAATAACAAGATCAATTGAGTTTCACTCATTTTGTACTGTAAACATAGGTTCTTAGACAATTCATACATGTCACATGGCATGATTTTTTTTTTACATGCATGGAATTTAATTAGAATGAGTACAAGTCATAATAATGGGTGGATGAATAAATATGTATACCTATAATTCCAATTTTCACATATTAGGTTATACCAACATTATAACTTATAAATATGACATCATCACATAACTTTAACCATGTATCTAATCTAGTGCAACCATGTACGAGATGAATTTTCACATTCAATGTATAGATGAAATTAAATTAGAAGCATGTTTTATGTAGTATATTTGGTATATATATCTACATATAATTATTAAAGCATGTTTTGTTTTTTGATGCATGGCATGTTTATTTAGTTATTATAGATGAAGATAATGATGAAGGGATAAACTACTACTCGTACCAATGTATAGAGGAAAATAATAAATTTAATTTTGTGGTCAAAGGTGGGGAAAACATTTACTATCCCATTGTGTCTATGGTAGAAATTTTAACTTGGATTCAAGTATATCCTATCAAAAATTTAGATGTATGCTTGTCTACAGATTATGAAATACATAGGAAGATAATCTACTATTCAAATTTGGTCCTCGTAACAAATATTCAATTACATAAATATTGGGTGAGGCCATTAAATAGGTCTCTATGGAAGGTTCTTAAGTCTTACTATTAATAAATTATTTCTAATATCAAGAGTAGAGCCAATCCTAGTGGTTCTTTGAATTGAACTCCCAAATTATGTTGAATTCTCAAATGTAAATGTGTTTTATTTTATCAAATTTTCTTGATTTTTTAGCCAATACATATAAATATAAATTTAATTACATACTAACATATTTATTATATGTTAGTGGTGCCATAATAGTTTCCACCTTCACAAGGTTTCCATCATTAGTAGATAACTCTATATTCTCAAAGGTAAGAGAAGATTTTAGTTCATATAAATGACTGAAGATTTTTATGTATTATAAGGAAGGATGTTCTTGAGGCTGGAATGAGTGCTCTGAATCCTAACCAATAATACTATAAGGTGAGTAAAATAGTCCTATATTTTATTTGATACCCTCAACATGATAGAGATACTAATATTTAGCCATGAGACATCAGAGATGGAGATATCCAACAACTTGAATGTTGATAACATTTTTTGTCAATGTTTCTGGACACCATAATTATTCTAGAAGTGTGTATCCATGTGTAATCAAAGGTAATGGTGTGGGAACCTATGTAATTTTATTATCTCAAGGTTTTTAAAGTTATGTATTTTCAAGTAGAGGTCCCAAAATCAGAATTATCTACTAGAGGCAAAATACTTATCTCTTAACTACATAAAAATAACATTTCAAGACTGATCATTAAATTGTCTATCACATATTCATATATTATTTAGGATATAAGTGTTATGGGTTTAAATTATAGGTATTATACACATTTTATGCCTCTTTTTATTCATGTATACCACTTACAATTTTTGTTTGACATGTGTTTGAAGTTTTCCTTAAAAAATGTAATTTTATCATATAGTAAAGGGTCTTCTTAGGGTCAGAAAGAGTGCTCCATTCCTAAATGGTCATATTACAAGGATAATAATGTATTAATAGAGGTTATTCAACACCATAAATATTTTGATAATTTTAATTTTCATGCATGAGGCCCTAGAGGTGGAGATATCTAACTACAACTTAAATGTTGATAACATTTTTTGTCATTTTTTCTCAACATTAGATCGGTTATAAAAACATCTATATACATGGATTATAATGTCATTGTTGGAGGACCATATGTAATTTACATATCCCAAGGTTTTTTAAGTGATAAATTTTCAAGTGGAGGTCCCAAAAGTGAAAATGTCTACTAGAGGCAATGAATGTGTCTTTTAACTACATAGAAATAGCATTTTAGGATTGATCACTGAATTATCTACCTAAAATTAATTAATTATTTTATATCTAAGTGCTATAGGGTGAAATTATAAATATTCTAAATTCATTTTATGGTTCTTTAAATTCATGTAGATTACTTACGATTTGCATTTGATGTGTGTCTAAATTTTTCCTAATAAAATGCAATTTTACCATATAGGGAAGGACCTTCTTAAGGCCAAAACAAGTGTTATATCTCCTAATCATGGATACTATGAGGATAATAACATGGTCTTATAGATTATTCATAACCCCTAATGCAGTGATGATTTTAATTTTCAACCATGATACCCTAGAGTGGAGATATCTAACTACGGCTTGAATGTTGACAACATTTCTTGTCAATGTTTCTTGGCATTAAACCAATTGTAAAATTGCATATCCACATGGATTAAAAGTTCATGGTGGTGATAAAATATTTAATTTTCATATCTTGAGGTTTTTTAAGTATGTATTTTAAATTGGTTGTCCCAAAAGTAAATGTCTGTTGGAGGTAAAGAACTTGTCTCTTAACTACATAAAAACAACATTTTAAGACATATTATTGAATTATCTACCATGGATCCATCTCATATTTTTTGATCCAAGTGATCCATGGTGAAATTATATGGATTATAAACTCATGTTATATTTATTTTGGTTTGTGTAGATAATTTTTTTTGATGTGTGTCTAAATTTTGACTAAAAAATTATAATTTTACTATATGGGGTAGGACCTTCTTGAGCTTGGAATGGGTGATTTGTCTCCTAATAGGGCATACATTGAGGTCAATAACATATTATTAGAGGTCATTTGACACCCCTAACATGGTTTCAATGTTAATTTTCAACCTTGAGATCCCATAGGTGGAGATCTCCAACTAAAACTTCATATTGACAACATTTTTTTCCAAAATTTCTCAATGTTATACTTGTTGAAAAATGTGTATCTATGTATATTCATAGGTCTTGGTGGTGATAAAATATAAAATTTTCATGTATTTATGTGTTTAAAGTGATGGATTTTCAAGTGGAGGTTCTAGAAGCATAAATGTTTACTAGAAGCAAAGAATACGTCTTTTAACAAAATAAATTTAACATTTCATGATAGATCATTGAATCATCTACCACATATTCTTCTCTTGTTTTAGATCCAAGTGATCCAAGATGAAATTAGAGGGATTCAACACACATATGAAGGTTATTTATTTTCATGTAGACAACTTATGATTTTTTTTTGATGTGTGTCTAAAGTTTGCCTAAAAATTGTAATTTTACCATATAGGGAAGGACCTTCTTGAGGTCAAAACGGGTGATCCATATCCTAATTAAACATACTCCAATGCCAATAACATGGTCATAAAGTTTATTTGGCACCCCTAACATGGTGGCAATTCCAATTCTCAACCACAAGTCCTGAGAGGTGGAGATATCCAACTACAAAAAAATGTTTATAACATTTCTTGTCAATATTTATTGACACGGGACCAATTAGGTAAGTGCAGGGAATTGGGGGCTAAATTTGGGTCTTAAGTGGACATTTTTTTCTCTAAAAACATGAAACCTTGACTTGTACTAATTATTTTAGATATCTACACTCATAATTTTAAGATGTCATAGGAATATTAATTGTAGTATTTCGAGTCTAGTTTCTAAACTACTATTTTTTATTTAAAATGGTTAAGTATAAGTAGGTAAAACATAAAAAAAGTCAAAAAGGTGGTACTATTTTTTGTAAAAATCATACTAGATAGTTATCCATACACCCACCATTTTTTATCATAGTTTTATTTTTATTTAAACCCTTTGGTAGAAAGCTATGTAAGATCAACTAGTTTGTAACCTATATTTTTTTTAAATTAATTACTGAATATATATTTTTTTAACTAATTTCACAAGCTAGTATACCTTGAAATATGATGAAAAAAGTATAGCCGATATACACCCCCATAACTACCTCAAAAAATATCAAAAATTATATTTTTATTTTTTAATGTGTATGGAATTAGGTCTAGTTTGCAACCATATATTTTTTTCCGTTTTGGATCAATGAATGAAAAGATACACAAACAAAGATGAACATGAATAATCACATCATATAGTGCTACAAAATACATACTTGGTCAATAAATATAAATAAATACCTTAAAGTAATGAAAATATAAAAAACTCATATATATATATATATATATATATAAAGAGGAGACCTAGTTAATGTTATAGTATTATTTTAAAGGAAATTTTTGATAAAATGGATATCGCTTCGCATGGGAAAAGTTTCATTTTTATTATTAGTATAAAGCACGCATTTAACTATGTGTTGTATGTCCATGCCTAAGGCTCAATAATCCAAGACATTCTTGAGCCTTAAGGCATTTATTTTAAAATTCAAATATAAGAACCATGTATGTGATTTGTACTACATACATAGAATATTTTACTATTAATTACTAAAATCACGTACTCAATTTTATTCTTTAGAATCACATACGCAGAAGAGTTTAGTATTATATTGACATGGATAATATATAAATTAAATAAACATTTAAGTATAAGTTTACATTTAGATATGGACATTTAGTTTCTTATATTTTAAGATATATTTTATCTATATACTTTCATGATGTTTGAGAGTGGTTTTAGACCTCTAGGAGTTATAATGTAAATTTCTAGGTTTTGGAGGATCTTATCATATTTTAAACTTAGTCAAATTCTAGGGTTTCAAGGTTTTATCCTTAGCCATATTTTAGGGTTTAAATATTTTAGGGAGACATCATAAGAGGTATAAAGTCTACATGAAGGGACATATGTATGATAAAATAGTATGATAACATCTTTCATAAAGTTACACAAGTTGATCCCACCCCATTCCCTCTGCACCCCATAAGGCATACATTTTGGGAGAAATGCATCGGTGAGCCCCTAATGCATACATAAACCATATAATTCACAAAGTCATATACAACATGATTTCTAGTTACGAGGTAAATTTCTAACAATAATCCTATAGATAAAATACATGCATTAATTCTTTCATTAGATAGATCATGGATACTTTAGCTATACTTTGATAGATTTAAGCATTAGTCAATTGGGGTAATTAGTGATGTGATTTGGGCCAAAATGATCCATGTCAACCTAATTATTAGTATAAATGATGTTAATTAGGGCTAAAATGTTTGTTTTAGGGTTTAACAAGTTAATGGTTTAGGGTTTATGGATTAGGGTATAAGGTATAAGGTCTAATCATGAAGGTAATTGGGGCTAATTTGAGTTTGTTAAACCTACTTGTGACTATAGAATGTGATTTTAGGCGCAATTAGCCCCAATTCCATCATATGTTGAGTTAATTAGTCAATTAAGGTAATAAGCAATGTGATTTGGGACAAATTGATCCTTATGAAAATAACTATTACTCTAAATGATGTTAATTAGGGATAAATTAATTAATTTAGGGTTTAGGGTTTATGAGTTAGAGATTAGGGCTTAAGGTACAACATTTAATATTTAGGTTTGAGGGTATAAGGCTCAATCACAAAGGCAATTGGGGCCAATTTGAGCTTGTTGAACTTATTTGCGACTATAAAATGTAATTTTAGGATCAATTATCCCCTAATATCATCATAGATTGAACTAATTATTCAATTATGGAAATTAATGACATAATTTAGGCCAAATTGAACCCCATAAACCTAGAGTTTAACCTAAATGACATTAATTTTGGATAAATTGATTGGGTTAGGGTTTAGGGTTTAATGATTTAAGGTTTAGGGCTTAGTATTTAAGGTATAGGGTTTAGGGTTTAGCGTATACGATCCAATTTCAAAGACAATTGGGGATAATTTAATCTTATTCAACCTATTTATGACAATAAAATATGATTTTAGGCTCAATTAGCCCCCATATCATCATAGATTAAACCAATAAGTCAATTGGGGCAACTAGTGATGTGAATTTGGCTAGATTGAGTCTTATAAACTTAATTATAAGTCTAAATGATGTCAATTTGGGATAAAACAATTTGTTTATGGATTAAAGAGTTTACAATTTAGGTTTTAGTGTTTGGGGCTTAGGTTTTAAGGTAGATGGTTTAGGGTATAGGGTATAAGGTCTAATCATGAAGGCATTCAAAGCCAATTTGAGCTTGTTAAACCTACTTGTGACTATAGAATGTGATTTTGGGAATAATTATCCCAAATTTAATCACAGGTTCAGCTAATTAGTTAATTGGGGTAATAAGTGATGTAATATAATATTAAAATATTTCATGTACGCACATTTATAATAATAATAATAATAATAATAATAATATGTACACGGTTATAAAGGATAAAATCATGTGCATGGCTATAAATACAAAAAATGCATACATGGTTTTAATGACTAAAACCATGTATGCAATCATAGATTCATGATTACCAATCCTATATGTCAACATTACGTACACACTTTTTTCAAAATGTGTATATAGAAATGTTGAAATATATTTGACCACAAAATGTTTCTTATTTTTGTCCCCCCAACTCTGTGCACTTACCTAATTGTAAAAAACATGTATGCACATGGATTTAAAGGTCATGATAGTGATTATGATTATTTGACATAATATTTTATTTATATAAAATGTCTTCAAAATTCCCAAGGTAAAATAAGTTAGTAACTTAAATGATTTTGTATAAAAAATTAGATCATAAATTAATATATAAATCTACTTTACATAAGAATAAAAATAAAAAGTCCCTTTCTATCCACATTAATTCATATAAAAAATATTATATGTAAAATATGGTTTTAAAAATATCAAAAAATAATGAATATGAAATTTAATTAATGTTCCATCGAATCATGATGTGGCCACTTGTACTTATTAAAATAAATGCTATCAAAGTAATAACTATACACACTTGATGTGGCAAGATGATCCAAAACTTAGAAATTATAGTTGATAAACATTTCAAGAACATAGAAATAACACATTAACAATGAATTCTCTGAGAAGAGATGTAGTATTACTCAAGATCACAATACAATTATATGTTTATCTTTGGGAAGAGATGTTTGTCTTCACATTTTGGGTTACCTCTTCATTTATACAAATTTTGAAAGCATGGGGAGGATGTAGAAGGTCACCAATATCGAGGGAGATTAATTGGTTTGACTTTCAAGATTTAAAACAATACATAATTCGAGGAATTACTATTTTTAGAAACTTACTATTTTTAGACTGCAGTACTAAAATCAAAATTTGGGGCACTTCCATTGGGTTTTTAGGGGTTAAAATCATTTATTAGAGCTCCATGCCATCTCATGACATTATCCTCATTCTTATATTTCCAATGGTTCAAATGGTGAGTCAATTGGAGCTACGGTGCAAAAGTTATGGCTCCCAAAAGTTTCATCATCAATTGGGGTGGAACTGTCACCCGAATTGTCACCTGAATTGTTGCCCAGATCATAAGAAAACACTATTCACTATCATTATTCAAAATTACTATTCATGATTATGTGGTAGGTGATGCAGATGATGATGTAAGATGGTGATGTGGATTGGCATGGCCCATGAAAGATCTTTCACATGAACTAAAGTTGATGTTGAACTCTATTATTAGAGTGGGATGAATTCCATGTGGGGAGAAAAGTTAATGGGTTTAAGCTTGGTCAAAAGGAGTTTACACTAGGTTTTGGAAGCACATGTGTAGTGGGGGTTATATTTTGAATATTTCACTTGTTGTAGGGGTCCAAAATAAAGTGGATCACATGGGGAAAATTTTACTATTTATGAATAGTCCTTCCAAGTGGAGGAGGTTGAATTTTTGGGCTTCCTTTATTTCCCTCTCATTCCATCCTTGTATTTCTAATAATAAATTTATTCCTTTGCATTGTAATTAGGCTAGTTTGGGAATAAATCTTATGTGAAAGCTTTGGGAACCTCTTTGTCTTGGGATGCCAAGTATTTTATTTGTTTGAATGATGGCTTATTGAGTCTCCTTTATGTATTGATGAATTAATTTAGAGATAATGAGAATTATGAGTATGTTTATGTGATAATTCATGATTTGAATATGTGTTTTGAGGATTGTAAGGATTTTTTAATCCTTCATGTGGTTGGATACCACATCAAGTGGTATCATATCTACATAGAGAAGTCTCTCTTATTCAACACTATCATGCTCCTCATATTCTTTCTTGTCACTCTACAACTCTCCATGGTTTCATTCTTTCTCCTTCCACGTGGTTATCTCCTTCCTTAATGAAGCCACATTTATCTTTAGGGAGTCTATTATCTCCCATACCATCTCTTCTTCATCTTCATTCTCAAAATCCTTGAATATTTCTAACATCAAATCTAATAGTATACTCTAAGTCTTAAAATTCTTTTCCCATTCTTTAATTGGTGGAATTATTCCACTCCTCTTTGCCATCTTCATCTTCATACATGCATACCATTATAATAACCTTTATCAATAAATATTTTTTTATCATTACAATATTAAAAAAGATATTATAAAACATATTAAAGAACATAAAGACATGGGATATGTTGCTAGAGTTGTTGATGGAAAGACTTGTAGATTGTGATAGTAAAGAAGAGGAAGATTTAGTATGGGATATGGTAGAGTCCCTAAGAGAAAAATTGTCGATGTTGAAGAAAGATATATCTACATGTAATATTAAAGAGTGCAACCATGGAAATTTTCTTAAAAAGAGTGAAGAAATAAGATGGTTATCATTGAATATAACAAGGAGTTGTCATGTGAGCAACCCATAAGAGGAGTCCTCATGAAGTAGGATAAAAAATATATTATTTTTGAACCTAATGTTGGAGACCCATTATTTGAATATGGGAAAGATGTTATGGATTAACATGAGTGGGAGAAATATGAAATTTTGGGTTTGATGGCAATGCATTTTCTAAATTTCAGTTGGGAGTGATGGATTTGCAAGCTAATTCACATGAGGAGAGTGTAAAGGAAGAGAACATTTAATAGGAGTTGCATGTGGAAGAATGTTGCAGCCATGTGGTTGTAGGGAGAAAATCATTGCAGCCATGGAATATTTCAAATGAAGGAGGACTTTTTTCAAGTAGATACACATGTGGAGGCTCATTTTCAGCCACTTGTGGAAGAAGATGGTGAGAAGAAGATGGACATTGGAAAGGAGTTTAATATAATGCATTAAAGAATGGTGAAGTTATTATTGAGGGTATTTTTGTTTTCCCAGAAGAAGAGTCACATGATGAGAGTGTAGAGAATGTTATTACAGACATGAAAGAGGAGCTGTCTGGGAATATGTTTTATGGTGTGGATAATTCAATAGGTGGTTAGATGTGTGAAGAAAGCTAGTTGGGATTTTGGTGGAGGTGGATGGATAACAATGGGCTTGAGCTCACATAGATGGAGAAGATACATTACAGATCATATTGGTAGAGGAGGTCAATTTCATATGGTGGGATTTGGCCCATATCTATATCCATTGGTATATGGATATGTTTTTGGAGGAGGAGGATGGTTTATGGTCCTATGGGGATTGTTTTAAAAATAGTATGTAGATGATGGAAGAGAAAGAGAAATAAGTGAAAGTTATCAGGGTGCACATGGTCAATGGAAAGGGATGCAAAGGTCATTTTACCTAATAATTGAAAGGGTAGTTTCACCACTCACCCCCTCTATGTTATCAATATATCACATTATCTACCTCACGTGTCTAATGCAGGAGCTTTTTAGGGTTTGAGCAATCTTGCATCACTTAAAAATAGAGTGGTGTCTTTTCATTTCTTTTTAAAATAAATGGAAAGGATGTTATCAAGAAAAATCATAGGATCTGAGTTGTTTTCAAGTAGATGATAATGATGTGGTGGGAAAACATTATTTATGTAACACTATTCATTATCACTATTCACAAGTACTATTCATAGGTATTATTCATGGTGATGTGGTAGGTGATGATGCATGAAAGTGATGTGTCTTGGCATGGCCCATGAAGGATATTTAACATGTGTTAAAGTTTATTTTTACCTATGTTATGAGAGTGGGATGAATTTCATGGGGGGGGGGGGGTGGGGGTGGGGGGGAATTTAATGGGTTTATGTTTGGTCCAAAGGAGTTTCCACTAGGTTTTAGAAGTGCATGTGGAGTGGGGGACATATTTTGAAGATTACTCTTCTTGGAGGGGTCCAAACTAGACTGGATCACATGATGGAAGACATTTTATTATTGATTAATAGGCCTTCTAAGTGGAGGAGTTGAAATTTGTGGGATTCCTTGATTTCCCTCTCATTTATCCTTGTATTTCTATAAATAAATGTATTCCTTTTCTTTATAATTAGGCTAGTTTGGGAAGAAATCTTATGTGAACTCTTTGGGAGCCTCCTAGACTTGGCATGCCAAATATTATATTGTTTGAAGGATGTCTTGTTGATGATCCTGTATATATTGATGAATTAATTAAGAGTTAATGAGAATTATGAGAATGTTTATGTGATAATTCATGATTTGAATATGTGTTTTGAGGATTGTAAGGATTGTTGAATTCTTCATGTGCTTGGAGGCTACATCAACACTTCAAAAATCCCACCCTTACCCATAATCACTTATAACCTTTGCCTCCACCAAATCATGATGTGGGCACTTATACTTCTTTCTTTAAATGTTATCAAAGTAAGAACTACAAATGTTTCACAAATCCCACCCTCAGCCATCATCATTTATGATCTTTGCTTCCACCAAATCATAATGGGTAAAATTATAATTATTGATTTAAATGTTGTAATAGTAATAAATACACATGCTTCACAAATCCTACCCTCATCCATCATCATTTCTGATCTTCACAAAAAAATCAATCAATATAATGATGGCATAATATCAATGCTATCAATGTACAACAAAATCCATAAGGTGAAATCAATAAGAATATTTAAGGTGAAATGTTTTAATATATATAATTCATAAAGGTTTACAAACTATAAATATAATATAACGTGAGATATTATATTATATTTATAGTTTGTAAACCTTTATGAATTGTGTGTGTGTGTGTGTGTGTGTGTGTGTGTGTGTGTCTATATATATATATATATATATATATATATATATATATATATATATATATATATATATATATATATATATATATATATATATATATATATAAAATTCATAAAGGTTTAAAAACTATAAATATAATATCATATCTCACGTCAATGTCATATAGGTATAAAATGCCAAACAATTGTACATCAATCCATATAGGAATACAAAAATATGTCACAAGACATGATCTTAATCATCAAAATGAATCACTCTATTTGCCTTGGATGTAGAAGGATCTATCTTAAATTTCTGACTGACAATTGAAATTATCTAAGATGAATGAATATGGGTCTTATTTCACCTAAAACTCGTTTATAGCTCAACATGTGCATTTAAAAATATTTTTAGAAACTATAAATACTATAACAAGATACTTAAAAAATTAACAAGTTAATTTTAAAATGATACAAAGATTATTCAAAGGTGCACTTACTAGAATTTGGTGGTTATGGTCAATTTTCATCTAGTGCTTAATAAGGTCAATGATAGGTTGAGGCTAGTGAACAGGAGTATGAAACAGAGAACCACTACGAGTCAATGCCTATTATTGATAAGAGTAGGGGTAGGACCTTACACACGTATATATACAAAATAAAATATCAAAACCATCTCATAAAAATTTAAACCAATTGACTCAATCATTGAAATATAATAGCTAAATTTAAAAATTAAATTATCTTGTACCATATCATGCCTGCTAATCATTTAAATAGGACTAGAATACATTACCAAAGTAATATGCATAGATAATTATTTCATGCATCATATATTTTCACAAGTATAGAGTAAAATTACAAAAAAAATATCTATATTTACACTTAAACATTACAAGAACTCTCATACCTGAATGAGTTGTTACATAGATGAATGTTTCTCTCAATTTTTATGTATTTTCTTATAAGGAAGAAGTAAGAAATTAATTATAGGTATGGTATAATAACTACTTTGTTTGTGCACATGTGATCTAGGGGATTATGAATACCTCCTCCTTATCTTGGGAAGAATGACTCGTAGATAAAAAGCATTTAAATAAAGGGGTTGTTAGATGGGTAGTAAGGCAAATTGCCTAACATGAACTAGATCCAAGAAGCGTGAACTTGTTAGGGGTTGTTAATTCACACTCTTAAAATAGTTAAGTTGAAATAAATAAAGATGATAAAATACTTACATTAAATAATATAAAAAACTGAAAGGAAATGTAAGAAGGAATAAATGCTTGATAAAGGAAATAGACTAATTAAGCAAATAGTGAGTCAATACTAATGCTAAATAGGTCAGGTTGGTTTCAAAAAATTAGGTAGGGGTCTATGAACAAGCAAAAGGTTAGAAAGTGGAATTTTGTTAGGAGAAAGTAGGTGTAAATAGGTTGTTATTATTTCCTACCATAGTGACCATCGATGGTTGGAATGACTATCAATGGTTAAGTGGACCGTTGATAGTTGGGTAATCATCAACGGTTGAAGGTGACTATCAGTGGTCAAGGTAACCATCAATAGTTATTGTGGACTATGAAAATATTTAGAAAATAATAGAATACTTGAGGTCTATTTGGAGTTTTGGGGTTAGAGGATGGTAATCAGAAGGGTCTAATTTAGTCAAAGATGTCAAAAACCAAATGAATAGGACTAGAAATAAGAAATGTACCTAGTTTGTTGCTTGATGACTAATGCTAAACTAAGAAGTAATTTTTGTAGAGTAACATTTTTTGAAGGCTGCCTGAAGTAATTTTTGTAGAGTAAAAGGTCTCTATTATGTTTTTTGGTTGGCTGGAAGGAAGACCTACAAAGAAATTCTTGATGAAGAAGCTCATGATAACTATTGTTTGATAGTTTGATTTCTTAGATTCTTCAATGTTTAATGCTTGAATATGGATCTTTGAAGATGATTTGGATGGACCCTTTTCACCTCCTACCCCCCTCATTTTATAGGAAAAAATATGGTGGTGGAAGGTTCCCTAGAAGGTTTGGTTGATGGTTTTTATGCTTCATGGAATGGAGAAGGTAAATGTATTAAATTTTATTGTGTTGGCTGGAGTTATCTTTGTTTAAGTAGGGAAGACTTGACCATCGATGGTTAGGGTGACATCAATGGTCAAGGTGACCATCGATGGTTGAGGGTTAAAGGATGATAGGTCAATGGGAAATTTAGTGAGTTAGTTATCTAGGTAGTTAACTACTCAGGGTTCAGTGGGTTAGTTAATGGGTTTGGGCATCCCAAGGGTATTGAGGCATTTTGGCATCTAGAACCCTTGTGTGTGGTTTTTTAGTGTCTAAAATTTACCCCTTTTTATTAAGCATTTATGTTATCAAGCTATAAAATAAAAATAGATTGTGGGTTAAAGGTTTGGTTTCCCCAAGTATGGGAGGAGCTGTTCCCCCTCAAACTAGGAGTAGATGAGGTAAAATTGAATCAAGTACAGGTTTGACTAGTGGTTTATGGTGATTCACCCAATAGGTGACAATGATGGTTTGGAATTTAAATCATAAATGTGTGAAAAAAATATGACTAAGTGTGATAGCCAAAATCATGTAGAGACTAAGTTTCCATGTTGGGTAAAAATAAATGCCGGTTCTAAAAAGATAAGTGACAGGGTGACCAGGCCATAACATTAGGCATAGCTGATCAAGTTATCCTATTGAGTCTCCTAAACAAGGTTGGTGCTTTTTTAGTTGTTCAAGGTAGGAAGTGGTACTAAGAAATACACAAATGGTTTGGTGTGAACTAGGTGGTGTAAATTCAAATGGTCAACATGGCAATGTTAGTTGATGTGGTCAAAAAGGACTAAGGCAAGGTTATCATAAAATATGTTATAGTTTGGGCCAAATTGGTCAATGTCAAGGTGGACATGGTTGTTGGTGGGGTAAATAGAGAAGTTTTTCTCTAAAATGGGTCACTAAGGTGCAGGTGTGAAAATTTAAAAAAGAGGTCTTGACCATCACTGGTCAGGGGTCTCAATCTTGACTATCGATGGTCACCTTGACCATTGATGGTTAGGGGAAACCCTAAAAGTGTGGAAGATAAAAAGTAAAAATGACAAGTTATTGTCACTTTTGCTCTTGTCTTTCTTAACTCCCATGCACTTGGTAATTTTGGAATTTTATATAAGAGTACTAACGAGGAGGGTTTGATCAGTGATTTGTTGATTAGGGGTTTATGTTGAGGTGATCTAGTGTGGGATCAAGGATGTAGAGCGAATGAGGATGTGGTTGAGTAGAGAGATGTGGGATTCATCCTTGACAATGATTGAAGAATGAGGTAGGGGCTGCATTAAATTAAAATAATAGTTTTCTTGTTGTAATTGTGGTTGAAGTTTGTTAGTTTGATTGTGGTTTGGGGAGGGTTTTGGGTGTGACCTAGGATTTAGGTTGGGTTTGATGTCTCATTTAAATCTTTAGGTGAAAATTTAAATGGGGAGGGTAGGTAGGTTGGAGGTAAGGTAGAGGGAAATGATAGGGTGATTATTTTTTGGATATGGGTGTTTTGGATAGGTAAGGTTGGGTATTTTTCATTGATGGTCACACATAATGACCATTGATGGTCATACCTAACCATCAGTAGTCATAATTGACCATCGATGATCAAAGATCGAAGACCAAAGGGTCATTGGACTGTTAGAAATCATAATTATCATCTATATTTGACATAAAATATTAGGCTTAAACAAAAAGGGATTGGCCAATTTATAAGTGTCAATGGTGTTTTAAGTGGTTTATGGTTAGGGTAGAGGTTTTTGGTTTTTATGTTTGAAGATTATAGGATAGAAAAATAGGGTAGGGTGTTATAGGAGGCAATTTAGTGTTATTAGGTAGGATGAATGAGGTTCATGGGTAGATTAGTTTATAGAAAAATAAGTGTGTTTTCAAATGAATTTTGTAGGCATGAGATCAGATCTAGATATAGGATAGAGTTCATAGGATCTTTACAGAGATCTATAGAGGGATGACAGATGATGATTAGGTGCATATGGAGGAGATCAACCTCAATGATATGATCCACTACTAGCACATGCCACAAGATTTAGTGATGATCATGTCCCTCATCAATAGATGGGATCTGACCATGAAAACATTTCTCCTACTAATTGATAAGATGATGATCTTGAAAGAGGACATGCATAATATCACATGGTTTTCAATTTAGGGGGAGCTAATATATCACATAGATGGGTTGATGGAATAGTTTTATGGTGATGATCATATGTTTATCAAGTGGTATACTAGTGGGTTCAGTTATAGGCCATTATACCAGTGAGCTAAAGATGATCAGAGACTGATGACCATAGTGATGATGGTAGTCTCATGTTTTGTGGTTTCAAATTCAAGCCATGGGATATTTTTATATCTTCTATTACAAGTTTATGTAGAGATGTTGCTAGGTCACATAGTGTTTAGTTGGGCACTTGTGTTATTGTTTCAGATATACAAGGAGTTATGGGGTTTAGATCTCATAGGTGGTATGGGACCAATATGGGGATCATGTTGCACTAATGGGCTTATGAGCATATTCAAGTTATAATACTAACGGGGTTACCATGAGAGGGATATACCTAGATGGACTTTAGAATGGACTTTATGTAATGGAGGGGTAACTATGCGCTCATAGGATTTAGAGCGAGTGCATGTGAAATTGATTGGTTAAAGGATGCATTATATGCCTTGTTATTGGAGATGTGGTTTAGAGACTGTAATTTATCTTTTCAAGGTGGTCCCACTATACTTAAAATATTTTGTCAATGCATAGATATAGTTGTATTTTTTGGAGGAGAGAGGGTGGGATTGAGATCATCCCTTTTGACAGAGTTCATAGGAATTTTGGTCTAATACTAGGGATTTTAGGTCCATTCTCAAGGTATAGGTAGGAATATGTTGATTTTTTTCTTCCTGAACCATAGCTAAAAGATATAATTCTTGATCATGACGAGTTGCCTACCGAAGAAGAGATAGATGACATAGGTTTTATTGATGGCTACCCAGTGTGGTATCAGGCCCTTTATGCAGTGATAAATTTTTGATGGGATGATGGGGGCAAGTAGGGTATGGATGTGGATCCAATTGGTTGGGGTCTATAGGCATAGGTATAGGAAGTTTGCCCTAATATACAAGATATGATTATAGAGAGAGATCAGGCCCAAAAAACATTAGTCATAGTTTAGGCCATAGTAGACACTTTATAGGGTTAGCTATTAGAAGCATAGGGTCAGGTGGTGACAATGAGAAGTGAGAGAGACCAGGATAAATCCACAATAGCCTTAGGGACCTAGGAGAGGGACATGTTGAGATATATGGGAAGAGGGGTTGAAGCACCATTAAGACCACTAAGAAGCATCCCTATGGCATGGTACTTGGCCATGGTTGAGGGGTTATGGTATTATGAGGCTATAGTCCTGACACAATGCCCTGGTCAGCTTTGATGGGGTGAGTATAGATCTAGCCTGGTAGGTGCTATAGGTATAGCAACTCCAAGTCAGTGGCTTGTTTATGTGGCTAGATAGGTAGGCACCTTGAGAGGATAAGAACCTCAGGGTAGTGATAGTGTAGGAAGGGCCAATGGTAGTGGTGCCCTAAGGGGCATATATTGTGATATATAAGTGTATATGATCTTGATACTAGCTTACGAGCTGATGGAGTGAGATGTATATGTTTTGAGAGAGAGATGCACATTTTATATGTACTATTTTATTTTGGTGGTACATGATGTATAGGATGTGATGATCTTATAAATATGTGATTTTATGTTTTTATGATTCATGGTTTATGGTTTTAATTCTTACCTTACATGTATTATGATAATGCTTATGAGATGTAGAATCACTAGTTTAGGCATGTGATGATTAAGGGTGATGTTTATGATTAGTTGTTATACATGTTTATGATGATGCTTTGTTTGATATATGGTTATGTTATTTATGACTATTATTCTTGGTCATGGATATGTGGTTTATGAATATGATGATGTGATGTTTATGATTATGGATGATGTTTTATATATGGTTATGATGTTTTTGTTTATGGATGTGATGTTTATGGTTTATATTTATTATGTTGATAATGATATCACATGAAGTAAGTTAGATAACAAAACTAGATGTAGGAAAAGAGATGAAAATCATGAGAGATACATCTAAGTGAATACATGAACCAATGATGAGAGGATAAGGAGAAGGCATGATGCTCCTTCATTGGTAAGGACTAGACAAAACCAAAGTTAGATTGGCTTAATGAACATAATCTCTTTAAATGATTCGCATGAGCATATGTTGGTTAGTAAGAAGGTGTCTTAATCATATCATGTCATGTAAGCTCATAAATCACTTGATTTTTAGATATCACAAAGGGAAAATAGGTGTGAAGGGTAATGTAACCTCTTAAGGGTTGGCTTTTCCCTTCTATAGGTTACCTAAGAACCCTGATAGATAAATCCATGTTTTAATGTAAGGTGTAGACTGAATGATGTAGTAAGTCTACTAATTCTATATGTGTGAAATTTGATGGCAACTTTCTTGGGATAGATTGTTCTAATCTTGATATGACATCCTTTCATTGTTTGGTTTTGATTGGTTTATGAAGTTGATCGATGCAGGATGCTTCAAATGGTTGCTTTCAAAAAAATTAGACTTAGTCATCCTTCAAGGGAGTGGTCTAAGTTTTGGATTTGTTCATTTTAGGTAGATGCCCTTAAATGGAAAAGTTTATGCTTTTAAGTAATTTAGATTTAAGGCATCTATCTTTCCATAGAATAGTTTGCATGCTAGAGAGATTTGACCTAAGTGATATTTAGTATCCCAAATTGTTTTGATGTTAGGTTAGACATGGACAAATATATATATATATATATATATATATATATATATATATATATATATGCTTAGAGGTATACCTTTATAATGGAAAAATCTAAAGCACAAGAAGTTTAATGAAAAGTGAAAGGGGTGGTGTCGAGAGACAATAACCATGGGATTCTATCAATTAGGGATGAAAATTAACCATGAGAACCATGCCATGGGTAGATCCATGGTATCCATATTTAGGATTAGGCTATGACTATGATGGTTAATCACATGGTTCTATGTTATAATCAGTTATCCTCAAGGGGATAGGATGAAGGTGTGAGGAAGGTAAAAATTTCATAAATCAAGGGATGAGCTTAAGTTAGACAAGAGGTGAGTTTGATCCTTGTTTAACAATAGAAAGGATGTAGATATGAAGCATTGAGAGGCTTAGGTTCTGGTTTGCCTTCAAAAGAGGACAAATGATAAGATCCTAATCCATACTTGTGGGTTATGATATAGGGTCCAATCCAATTAAAATCACAATTGGCTCGCTTACTTTTCTCCATATTGGTGAGATGTTGATTTTCCTTCAGGACAAGGTCTTTAATGTTGAATTCTTGTTATTTTAGGTAATTGTTACAAGCATGACTGATTATCTCTTGGTAACATGAAGATGGTCAAGCATAATTAGGTAGTGCTCATCAAGTATCTCAATTCATGTTAGACGCTCTTGATAATAATTTCTTTCAAAAATGATTTATTTTAGGGATATGCGAAGGGAGGGAATCTAGACTTTGAGAGGCAAGACTTCCTATGCTATTAAAACCAAATAAAAATTGGTATCACTCATAGAGGTTTGAATGTTAGTGCAATAGGCCCATAAAGTGAAGGGGATGTGCAAGTGCCAATATTGACCCAAAGCATTGACCACCTTGGTTAACATTTTATTGAGGGTTTTTTTAGAGGATTTTGCATGTTCATTCACTTATGGATGATAAGGTAAAGAAAAGATTAACTTGATGCCAAATACATCACAAAGACCTTGGACTTGATTATTTTTTAAATATTTACCATTATCAATGATGACCTTATAGGGAACACTGAAATGGTAGATGATATGATGATTGATGAAGTAGACTATCTTATTGACTTTGGTAGAGATGAGAGGAATATCGTCCACCCACTTGGTGAAATACTTAGTTACAGTGACGATTGAGTGGTGTCAATATGAATAATAAGGGTTGATTTTTTCAATGAGATCCAGTCCCCATTATGAGAAGGGCCAAAATTCCTTGTATACTTGAAAGCCATAGTTTGGTGTGTGATGTAAATTGGCATGTTGTTGACATTTAACACACTTTTTCACATAATCATAGCAGTCTTAGTTTAGGGTAGGCCAATAGTAGCTGAGGTGAAGGATACATTTAGCAACAACTAAACCACTAAAGTATCCCCCACATATTCCATCATGTGTTTCCTTGATATCATGGGAAGCTTCATGACTGTGTAGACAATAGAGAAGGAGGTTTTTAATGTCTCATATATAAAGGATTCCCCTAGTATGTTATGATGAGAGTTACTTTTAACAAAGTCTCTTTGAGAATTCCTAGAGAGGTTGGGAGGAATGATGTCAAGGTTGAGATAATCAAGGGTTTGATCATACCAAATGTATGATGGAGATTGCTCCACACAACAAATGGTAGGAAGGTCAGGTTGGATATAAGAGGGTGTGATAAAATAATGAATGGTCACAAATAGCTTAAAATCAAAAGGAGCAGATGGGATCTAGGAAGATAAGGAAGCTATTATATCTGTGAACTTGTTGGTAGATCATGGAATAAATTGGATAAGATAATTATCAAATGACTCTAAGATTACATATATAAGGTGTTTTTACTATTATAAGACATCATTCTTACATTGATAGGAGTCATTGACTTGGTTGACCAAAATTTGGAAATCACCAAAGACACTAATCATCTTAACTCCTAAGGCTAGAGTGGTTTGGAGACCTATCACTAAGGATTCATACTTAGCCATGTTGTTGTTACACTCAAAATCAAGCTTGAAGGAAAGAGGAAGAGGTTCACCATCAAGGGGAATGATAATAATGCTATCACCCCCACTACACTAACACTTTGAGCCATCAAAAAACATGGTCATTTGGTAAGTGATGTCCACTTAATAAATAGTCATGATGGACTCATTTGGGAATGCAAGAGGAAAAAGTTGAGTTTTTGGAAAAGGAGATTCAACCAATTGATCATCAATGACTTTCCCTTTAATCAATTTCTATTAGAAAATCTCAAGGTATAACTCAAGTAAGAGCATGATCTACTTAGTTGTACACTAGTTTTGGTATAGTTTAGAGTGCATGTACTTGAGTGGGTCAGTGTTGGTGATGACAAAGGTCTTATGATTGAGGAGGTAATGATGAGGTTTGGAAGCCACACATACTAAGGTGAGGAAAATTTTCTTGGTATGGGTATATCGAGTCTCAGACTTTATAAGCATCCAACTTATATAGTAGACAACTTGATGTTTGTTTTGTTCATCATGGTGAGAAAGCATTGCCCCTAAGGAATGGTCAGTGGCATAGATATAAGGCTAGAAGGGTTAGTCATATTTAGGGGGGATAAGAATAGGTTGAGAAAGAAGGTATTCTTTGAGTGAATCAAATGCTTGTTGGCAGTGTGTGGTCTACTTAAAAGATGTATCTTTCTTTAGAAGATGGTGAAAGGGTTGGCATCTATCGCACAAATAAGAGATGAAACAATGGATGGATTGGATTTTTCCCTAAATCTATAGGATTTAGATTTTATTAAGGTGGGTAGGAGGGGGAATCTCTAGAATTACTCTAACTTTGGTAGGGTCTACTTTGATTCCTCGAAGAGAGATGATAAAGCCAAGAAGATTTCCAGATAGGACCCCAAAACACATTTCTTAGGGTTGAGTGAGACATTGAAATGGATTAAGCATTTTAAGATGATACTAAGAACTTCTAAATGATCCTTAAATATTTGTATTTTTCAAGGAATTCATCTACATAGTCCTCTATGATTTTGTGGATGAGATCATGGAAGATTTAGGTCATCACATAGTGGTAGGTTACTCCAACATTATTCAAACCAAATTGAATGACCCTATAATAGAAGGTTCTCCATGGGGTGATGAATGAAGTTTTATGATTATCCTCAGGGGAAATAAATATCTAATTATATCTTGAGAAACCATCCATGAGAGATAACATCTCATGGCCAGTTGTAAGATCAAACAGTTGGTCAATGATATGTAAATGGAATTCATCCTTTAGATAATCAAGGTTGAGGTCATGAAAGTCAATAAAGAGGTGAAGTCCCCCTATGGGTTTGTTTATGATAATGATATTAGAATCCCATTGGGTAAAATCAATAGGTTAGATGAAATTGAAAAACAAAAGATATTGAAGCTCTTTTTTGACTATAAGGGTGATGCAATAGTGCATCCTAGAAGCTTTTGTCTAAAAGGCTTAGCATCGGGATGAATGATAATGTTATGGAAAGATATGGAAGGTTTGATTCCAATAATATCTTGATAGGACCAAAAAAAAAATATTATTTAGTCACAAATGAAGGAAGGGTATTCATATTGCTCTAAAGAATCTATGAATTGACCAATCTTCATAATGTGAGGGTTATCCTAAGTACCCAAGTTGACATCGATAGTGGATTCATTCAACATGGTTTGGTGTTTATGAGGAAGGGATTTGTGGATATAATAATCCCTCACACAAAGATAGGTGATAATGAAGTGATCATCTTTATGTTGGATGGTGTGGATGGTAGGTGAATCATTTTCTACCATTCTAAGATGAATCAGAGGAAAGGTTTTAGTTTAGCCACCCTTTTGATAGGTTAGGGGGCCCAAACTAATAGTATTGACTAAAAAAGGTTATAAGGAATGATTTCAAAATCCTCAAAACTCAAAGGATATGGGGTTGGTTAGGATGGAATGTAATCATAAATGGTGGAAATAGGTTTGGGTAAATCGATGGGTTCTTTTGGTGGGACAAACTCGAGGCCAAATAACTCATGAGGTTTCTAGGTTTTGATCAAAGGTAACTCATGGGGTCCATGTTCATAACATCCAAGGCCAAATCCTTTATAATAAAACCTATGAAGGTATAATTTGGAAAATTTTGGTTTGTCTAGATAGTAAAAATTGAAGGTGAATGGTCAGCTAGAAGAGGTGGTGAAGTGAGAAGTAGATGATCAAGTCCCCCATAGATGAAATTGGTTTGGCAGTTAGGGATCCAAAAAGGAATGATGGTTATAATAATAAGATTATAATTAGTAGAATGATCAATATTCCTATACTTTTGAGGAGTAGGGAAGGCATCTAAGGTCAAAATCTAGTACTCTCCCAGTGCGAGACATTGGAATGTAGGTTCCAAGGGGTCCTCTATGGACATATGGGAAGAAGGGATAGATGAGATAATTGAGGATTCATAAATGGTATGGGTGGATTTTATATTAATTGGTGGTGAGGTTTATGTGTGAGGAATAATAACATCATTGGTTTGATATGTAATGTTTCAAGATGCGAAAGGACTAGGGTCAGCTGGTATGGTGATGACCTGACCTTCATGTTCAAACTTAACACATTGATGCAAGGTAGATGGGACACAAATCATGGAGAATATCTAGGGGCATACAAGTATGAAATTATATTATAACTCACATTATATGATGTACAAGATCTTTGGAAGAGTGTGAGGGCCTAAATAAATGTGGAAGATAACTATCCCCAAGGTAGTGGCCATAATATCATTAAAAGAATGGAAGATTGTTGTGGTTTCTAACATGATATTATTTGGTGGGTGGAGTTGGTCATAAACATGAGAGGATATAATATTAATATTATATCCTCAATAAATCATCATGTTTTTTATGTAGGTTTGATTGATCTATGCAGTGATGAAGAGAGGGGGATCTGAATCCTCAGGGTAAATAAAGGGTCTCTAAATCCTTGTAGGTGATAAGGGTATAGACTTGAAGAGTGCCAATAAAGGTTGTAAGAGGTTGAGGATCTTGTGGTTGGACCTATATATATTATAGGGAATATATTAGTTATTGGTGGTGATGGGTAAAGGTGTTGATCAGTTCATATACGCTCATCTTCACTGGTGTCTAGTAAATTTGTTTCAAAACTATTCACTAGATAGATTCAGAAAGGTTGGAAGGAGAGACACCCATTATAGATATTTTAGGTTTTGGAAAAGGTGAATTTGAAGGGTTTTTTTTGGTTGTAATGTTGATGGGTAGAAGGACATGTTCATGAAATAGACACATTTGCCTTTCCCTTATCCTTTTACTAGGCCTGAGATTAGGTGACCATATGGATAGTGTGGATGAGGGGAAGCATTAGGATAGAAGGTTACTTCAGTTCTTCCTCTCTCTTAGATGGGAGTGTGGGAGTTGGTAAGTGTTGGATAAGTTAATTTGGTGGTTAATGGTTTCAAGAGAGGTTCATTTGATAATAGATCATCCTCATCCCATAAGTTATGGATAAGTTCTTGGAAAGCTTTGTAGTTCTCTATATCATGTCTAGGTGTCTTATAATATGAGAAGATTAAACTATCATTGAAATAATATGGTTTAGGACTTGAGGGGTCAATTTTTTTGATAGTTGGTAGGTTTAAGGAATAATTTTGTAATAGCCATTACAAAATGGTCAAATAAGATTCAATAAAAGGTGTTAAGGGTGCTGGGCTTTTGGTTTTTGGAGCTTTCTTAGAAGTAGGTTTCACTGTGGGAGTTATGGGTGGTAGAATGGTTTTGGTAGGTGGGTTTGATTGAGATGATGAAGGTTTAGATGTTTTTGGAGTAGAATATTTAAAGGTGAAATATTTGGAGGTGGGTAATTGAGATGATATAGGTTTGGAGATAAGTGGGTAGGTAGAGGTGGATAGTTTGGTTTAAAATGATGGGGAGTTTGATAATGTGGAGAGGGTAGATAAGGGTAAAATAAAAGGAGGACATTTAATTTGGGTAATTTTAGGATGGTTTACCTTCATGGTAGAAGGATGAGCTCTTAGAATGGAAGAAAGATGGGATCCCAATATAGAAGGTAAGAGGGAAGGGGTGGCATGGTTTTGGCTTTGGTTCTAGGTGGGAGTTTGGGTGGTTCTACCTTCTTGGTTGGTTTGGTTAAGGTTTTCTTTGGTGGATTGGGTGGTATTAAATCCAACTTCAAAGAAGTGTGGATAAGGCTAATAGTATAAAGTACCCCTAAATTATTGATAGGCTTGATTAGAGAGGTGTAAGGTGATTTGATAGTTTTTAATGGAGATGGTTCTTCTGTGGTATTGGGATACAAGGTTTTTTATGAGGAGTTTGGGGTGATGATAGGTTTAATGGTGGATTAAATTGATGTTGAAGGTTAATGATTATTTTGATACGGGAACCCAATATGGTGCTAAAAGGTAGCTCGATCCAAATCAGGTTGAGAAGAAAATTCTAGGCTTTAGACTAGTATAAACAAGAATTTATAAATTGGTTTGGTTCCTTGTGAATCAGTTTCAAAATATTAGGCCCATAGGTTTAGGTAATGGAATGGTTTCTTCATTATTTTTCTTGATTAAAGGTTATAAAATTTGAGAAGATGTTTCCTCCATAAAAGGAGTAGATAAGGTGCTCTCTTCTTTTGAACTAGTTTCTAAAGAGAGAGTGGGTGATTCCATGGTGGGGGAAGAAGGTATGATGGTAGTGGATGCCTCCTTTGGTATTTATATCAAAGGAGAGGTGGGTAAGTCAAATACCTCATTAAGTGAAGGGGAGGAGATGGTTGCTTCCTTTGTTTGGGTATCCAAAGGAATGAAGCATGATTCTACCACTTCAGCAAATAGAGTGGAGGAAGGGTGGTTGAGGCAATGGTTTCCTAAATGATAGGTTCACTAATAATTGCATTAAATATATAGACCTCATGAGCATGAGATGATTCTAATTTTTTGTCATCATGGTTGGTATAAGGGGCATGGTTGGGAAAAGATTATTGAAATATGTTGAGTGATTGATCAGGGGTACATTGGGATTGTCTAATGAAAGTTCTCCTTTATTAATCAAGTTTTAGATAATGGTTTTGAAGGTGTTACAGCTACTAACATCATGTCCAATAACATTATGGAAATCAAAAAGATCATGCTCATTATACCAACCAATCACAAGGCGAGAAGCATCAAATTGTTGGATAGGCTTGATGGGGGAAAGTTTTATGATGTTGGCTTTGAGAAACTTGTCTAAAAATGAAGCATATCACTCCCCTAATAGAGTTTATTATTTTGGGGTAGTCTGGTTTGGATTTTAGGTTTGGTGATTGGGGGTTTAGAGGAGTTGATTTGGTTGGGTTGGTTGATAATCAAAGGTGGAGTGATTTTAAGGACCACTTTATTTGTGGCTATCTTTGGTTTAGTGTTGGGGTAGTTAGATTGGTTGGTGGTGTTGGATGAAGAAGGATCATTGGAATTGAATCTAGATTTTTTATTTATTATCTTTAATTTACACTCATTAATGGATCTGGTTTCTAGTTTGCATGTCATGGTAAAAGCCTCATCAAAAGTTCTGAAGGTTTTTAGTTTGACTTTGAACTTGTAGAGTATGGGCAATGTGTTTGGTACACACCCAAGATAAAATTTCAATCATCCTAGGTTGAGGTAAAGATAATGAGAGTTGGTTGATAATACCTCTCCATCGAGCTACAAAATCAACAATTTATTCCTCATCAAATTGCCTAATGGAGTAGAGATCGATGATAGAGACCTTCTTAGATATATTGATCGAGAAGTGTTATAAAAAGGTTTGGGAGAGTTGGGAAAAGGAAAATATGGGGTTCTTAGTGATAACACTATACCAAATAATGTTGGTCTAGATAAAGACATGGGAAAGATATGAAGGAGGAGAGCATCGTCATAATAAATCAAGTATCAAGAATGCCGAAATGCTCTTAAGTGTTATTGGGGGTCCTTTTTACTTTAGAATTTAGAAAAATTATTGAGTTCCCTTTGAGGAGGGAAAGGTTTGATAGGGATGGATGGGTGAATCATTTCATTACATATTTTTTCATAAGACAATATTTTATGATCTTGAGAGATGGATGACTCTAGGTTGGTCATTTTATCCATCAATAGTTTAACCAATCTATTTGAGGTTGGGCAATCCCATAATTGTATGGTAAGTTTTGTTGGGGTTGGGTGAATGAGATATATAGATAAATAGTAGATTTTTTAGAGGATGCCACATGTTGGTAAGTGGTCATTAAGGGTTGGGATGATGCCAAATAAGGGTTAGTGGGTACAATGTTTGAGTGGAAGGTGGAGCTATGTATATTTGTGTATTAGAAACATAAATTGGGTAAAGTGTCATAGGTATTTGTTGAGGGGTTGATATGGGTTGGTTTGGAGGTATGATCAAATTAGTAGATTAAGGAATTGATATGGATTGGGTTGGGGATACAAATGGGTTAGTTAGTTGCGGTTGAGTGGTAACTCTAGTACTGATAGGTGAAAGGGTGGAGGTCATAGAAAGTAACACATTTTGAAGTTGGGTGGAGATTGGTGGGTTGGCAATAATAAGCAGAATAGTGGTAGTATGGGTAGAAGGTATCCCCCTGGTTGATAGAGTATGGGTAACTAATGGTAAGGTTTACCCTATCTTTGAGGAGTTTTTGGTTGGTGTAGGGGTGTTTGGTTATTGATTGGGTTGTTTGATTTAGTTTGGGTAGAGGTAGTAAATGTATTATTGGTGGTGGAAGATACTTGAGTGATCATATATTGGGTAGAGTTAGTGGCAACAAAGGTACCTCCCATAAGATGGGGGGAATCCCATAAGGTAGATCCATAGGTGGAACCAAATCAGGGGTGTAGTGAGATAGGGTATTAAGATAATGTTGGAGGGTCATGAGGTTTTTATCAAGTAAGATGGAGAAATATTCATCACTTTGGACAACTATTTGAGGCATGGTAGGGGTAGAAGGATGCGGAGAACCCTCAACATCAGAGGTATATTTTATAGAGGAAGAAAAAGAGGAAGGTGGCTCCTAGCTAGTTTTGTTCCCCAATTGTTGTCTAGTGAAAATAATATGAAGAATAGAAATAAATAAAGGAAATATCACAAATCAAACAAAATAAAAAGATCCCATGGCAATCCTAAACATGCACTAAAGTGCATTTAAAAACTTAGGGTTCTTTTTATCTCACATTTGGCTAATGCCTTAGTTGGAAAGTATGAAGAAGAACTTGGTTTGTAGAATAGGTACTAAAAAGGAAGTCTATGGTTGGTTTCAAGTGTTTAAGGCTCTCAAAAGGATATATGTTGGAAAACAATACACAGATTGGTATTAGGGCCTACCCCCTCACTTCACACACTAAAACAACAAGGGTATTAGGTGCTTAGCTAGTATATACCGATTTATAGAGTTTAGACTCAACCAAAGAGCTAAGTTTCATTTTTTCTTCTTGGTAATGACCTTCAAGTAAGATAGTTAAAGGGTGAAGGTGATCCACTAGGAGATGAAACCCTAGTTGAGCCTTATGTCATTTGTTATGATGTTTTGATTGATTTAAGTGGTTTGGTATAGTATATGATAAATAATTGAAGTTATTATTAAATTAATTTGCCTTTAATTTTAACTACATAAGCTAAACATGCAAGAAATCAATGCATGCAAGGTTTATTTTAAGCCCAAAATTAAATTACAATTTCTTTGCATGAGCATAGAATAAAGAAAAAAAGGGCACCTAGATGCTATTGGATCCCACTCGGTGTGTTAAAATGTTTCTCTCAATTTATTCTTATTTTTTTGGAAGGAAGAAGTAAGAAACTAATTATGGGTATGGTAGAAGAACCTATTTTTTGTGCACTTTGTCTTGTGAAGAATGACCTATAGATAATTAAGCACTTAAGCAAAGGGGTTGTTACATGGGTAGCAAGTTGGATTGCCTATCATGAACTAGATCCAAGAAGCATGAGATTGCTAGGAGGCTATCAATACACAATATTAAAATAGTTAAGTTGAAATAAATAAAGATGATAAAGTACTTGAATTAAATAATTGAAAAAAAACTAAAATAAAGTACAAGAAGGAATAAATTCTTGATAAAGGAAATAGACTAATTAAGCAAATAACAGGTCAATACTACTGATAAATAGGATAGGTTGGTTTTAGAAAATTAGGCAGGGATCTATGAAAAGGTAAAAGGTCAAAAAGTGGAATTTGGTTGGAAGTAAGTAGGTGGAAAGAGGTTTTTGTAATTTCCTACCATAGTGATCGTCGGTAGTTAGGATGACCATCAATGGTTAAGCTAACTATCGATAGTTGGGAAACCATTGGTAGTTGAAGGTGACTGTCAACAGTTAGGGTGATTATTGACAGTTACTATGGATTCTAAAAATATTCAAAAAATTATAGAATGCTATAGAGTTCTATTTAGATTATGAGGGTTAGAGGATAGTAAGCATACGGGTCTGATTCAGTCAAAGATGTTAGAAACCAAATGAACAAGACTAGAAATAAGAAATGTACCTAGTTTATTGCTTGATGATTGATGGTAAACTAAGAAGCATTTTTATCAGAGTAATAGTGCCTAGGGGTTACTTGAAGTAATTTTAGTAGAGTAATAGGTCTTTTTTGTGGTTTTTAGTTGGCTATAAGGAAGACCTGAAAAGAATTTCTTGATGAAGAAGCTCCTGATAACTGTTGGCTGGTAGCTTGATCACCTATATGCTTAGATGCTTAATGCTTGAATGATTAAAGATGGATCTTTGAAGATGGATATTGGAAGATGGATTTGGATGGATCCTTTTCACTTCATGTTCCTCTCTTTTTATAGGCAAATAAAGATGGAGGTGGAAGGTTCCATAGAAGGTTTGGTTGATGGTTTCGATGCTTCATGGAATGGAGAAGGTGGATGTATTAAATTTTTTCATGTTAGATGGAGTTGTATTTGTTCAAGTTGGGAAGACCTAACTGTCGATAGTAAGGGTGACCATTGTTAAGGTGATTATAGATGATCAAGGGTTTAAGGAAGATAGGTCAAAAGGAAAGTTAGTGAGTTAATTAGCTAGGTAGCTAACTTGATTTAGGGTTCAGTGAGTTAGTTAATGACTTTTGGCATCCTGGGGGTCTTGAGGCATTTCGACATCTAGAACCATTATGTGTAGTTTTCTAGTGTCTACAATGAAATCAAAGAAAAAACACCTACATTTGATCCCACCTAAATATATGGTGGAGTGTCTAGTGTAGTCATCAAATGAACAAACAAAATATCATTATTAGTCACTTGAGCATATATATACAAGTACATACATGTAATGAACCATAAAAATAATAAATATTTAAAAATCACCTTTGTATATGTATATGTGGGCACAATATGATCAACATATGTGATTATATATGGTCCATAATCACACAGCAACTAAAAAATCACATATACATTATTTATATTTCTATGAAAAATAATTATCTTTTAAATTGTATAGATATTTTAAATTTAATAGGTATGACAATTTTCTATTGCAACATATAAAATATATAATATATCTATAAAGTTATAGCCAAGGTGTCCATACCAAATGTAGATGACTAAAACACATCAGTGAGATAAAATATCATCTAACACCCCTAAAATATTGCCATAATCAAGATGCATGTAATCCTCTTCATCCTTCTTAGCTCCAGTGCATATAGTACCACAAGATTTGAAATGGTGATGTCAAGAAACAATGCTAGATAAAGCCTCCCCATGTCCACCCTCACCAACAATAGTATAATATACACGGTTCATATGTTGAATGAGGGTGTTATTAAGCACCTTAAGCACATGAAAAGTATCAATCTCTATAGTATATTTGAATTTATAGATGATTTTCATAAGAGGATGTGGTTTTTAGATAGGTGATCTTGTAGGATGATTAGGTGCATGACATTCACCCAATCTATCATACATAGAGCCTTTTCCTCTAACCCAAAACTCTAAGAAATTAAAATAATTTGATTCTTCATTAAGTACAAACTCATAATAGAGTAAAATAAAAAAATACAATGGGACCTCATTATTGTTGAAAGGTGAGTGATCAAAGACAATCCACCATTAGTCCCAATTTTTTTGTTTAATCAACGTGTGGGTTCCCTAGTGGATCTCAATCCATTTGGTTGACACATATAATAGTGCATCACTTTTTTCATCATTGAATAGTGCACAAATTTGGGATTTGGTTTGTTTTATCTTTCAAAGCAGCCATAGAAATGTTTTTAGAATAGTATGTCCTACATATATCACTATAATCATCCCACCTATCAATTTAGCCCATTAATGATTCAAATTTAGATATTAATGTCTCCAATGTATTTTATAGATAAGTTTGATGGTCTTACATGAATGGGGATCCCTCATTGCCTTTATTAAATTCTCAATTTTGATTTTTTTATATTATGTGGGTTTGTAATTCCTCTTGACTACCTTAGGGGACTTGAGGAACTATAGGAGGGTTAGGAGAGTTTTATGGTCTAAGAGGATTAGGTTTTTCATTTTCACTTTCTAAATTTCCCTCTATAGATGAAGGTGCATTGTGAATTGTAAAAACAAAAAAATGACCAATTTCAACAAAAAAATAATGAAAATATAAGAAAAGTAACTAAATTTGTTTGCAGTTGCACTCAAATTCATTTGCATACCTTTCCTCTTACCTATCATTGTCAATTTTGAGGTAAAATTTTGTTTTTCAAAAATATAAGTTGAGTTCTTTTCTAGTTGTGATTTGTGTCGATGGTGAATGAAAAGCATTGACATTTTTCTTTACTTATAACAAAAATACTACATATGTAGTTCTATAAACTAAAACTATGTACATAGTTTAGGCTCAATAATCACCAAGCCTATGAGCCAAGAAAGCATACACACTTGTATAAATTGTATATGTGAAAATGTTAAAATTATGTTAAACACAAAAAGTTTCCACTTTTTATCCCCCAAAATTCATTTATTTAGCCATGTTTCAAACCTATTCTACCACATGGAGTAGTGTGTCAAACCTATACTAACGCATGGAGAAATGTGTCAAACATATACTATTGCATGGAGTAGTGTATCAAACCTATACTACTTTGAGAAGAAATGTGTAAAACCTATTATATTGTGTGGAGTCTTATGTTAAAATTATTTTACTATGTGGAGTAGTATATCAAACCTATTATAATGAATGTAACAATATGCTAAACTATTTATACCTTATGTGATTCTCTCTTTGTATCTATTTTTTGTATTTATAACATTTATGGAAGGGAAGGGACACTCTTAGTGGATGAGAGAAGTGTTGGGAACCCGTAAGGTTCTGTGGTTGGAGAAAAAACCCTCTAATGATGTTTTTCCTCTTCTATTCTTTAGAAAAAGTGATGGACTAAAAAACTATGGAATATTTTATATACAATATATTTCCATGTACTTGTTGCATTGCTACAGAACATTGTAATTATGAACTATGAAATTTTTAATTGATTGGTTGACCTTCATTATCTTTGGTAACATGTTTAATTGAAAATGAACTAGGTCATGAATGTTAATTTATTAATGCAACATTTGAGTAAACTTCATAATTAATTAATAATCAAATACTTTATGAATACATATTTTATGAATTATAGATAGGTGTCTTTTGACTTGATCCAAATGATTTAGTCAGAATTAACTAGAACAGATTGAAATTAATTTGTATTATTGTATTAATTATTACATGTATAGTATGAACATAAGATGCATGAAAAATATATAATTTAGTCAAGTGTGTGTTTAAGGTTTCATTTAATGATGAAAAACCATTACCTTGTTAGTATATTTTATAGTATGGTTTATAAATATTTATATTCCTTGTTGCACAGGTGGATCATTGTTATACCAAAATACATATTATCAAAAAGTTAAGTTGAACTAGAATGTGTGATTAAATGTTAAAAGATGTTAAACTTTACCATTATGATATGTTTTATAGTTAAAATTACTTCTTTATATTTTCTACTTAGAATACATGTTAAGTTTAGGAACAATTAAGAAAACCTTTGGGAAGTTATTATTAAAATAATAATAAAAAAATTCATACATTTTTTCAATACATGACTAGAGGGTTCTTACATTATATACATTATTTAAATAAGGATGGTCTCATATGTTGTAAGTGTTCGGAATGGTAAAAAAAATCCAATAATACAAAATCTTAAGAGTTAACAACAAAAAACATCACATGAAGATGTAAATAAATGAGATGTAAAATATGACAACTCAAATGATATTCATAATAGAGATTATATCTATTACTCTTAAAGATCTATTGCAATGTTTAAATCTTCATCTTCTCTCTTTCTTATTCTACACCTTACCCTAGTATTCATAAAATTTGAGGTTACGTGATAAGATTTCATTTGGCAATGTGAAACTAGCTAGTTGCCAAATGAATAGTCAAACCACATGCACAAGTCTATACCTACCTAGTGTGTTAGTATCAACATTCAAACCTAACATGTTGATTAATAAATTAAACATGTAGGTGTGCAAGTTTAAACCACACATGAGTCTAACTTACCTAGGTTAATCATCCTTGGTTATTACCCAAGTTACATAGGTTAATCCCAAGTTACTCTTAACCCTAATTATTTACTCTAACACCCTCACTTAAGATTAACTTGGGGAGAGAGAAAAAAACTCTTAAAATGGGTTTCAATAATAAGCCTAATGAGATACCCATGTATAATAAAAATTAATAAGAAATATTTCATCACAAAAATCCCCCAAAGACAACTTCTAAAACCCTAATCATACCATGTAACTCAAGGTAAGGAGGTGAATCAAAAGGCTTCATAAAGATGCCAACAACCTGATGCTGAGTTAGAATGTATTCTAAGATAATAATTTTGGAATCACAATGACTAAGAGGGGGGGTGTTGAATTAGTCTTCAAAAACTTTTACAAATTTACTTTATCATTCATGAACTATCAAAGAAATATAGTAAACTATAACCACATCAAGAACCATTTATATGAGCATGAAACAAGAGCATAACACATAGAACACATATTTGAGTTGAAAACCCTCAAGGGGAATAAACCCCATTGATATATACAAATGGACTATATTTTTATAATACAAATGCCAAATTTAGTGAATCGCCAACTCCACATAGAGTACCAACCCCAACTAGCTAAGCATTAACTTAGCTAGGCTTTATCAAGCACCAACATTCAAGAAGGCACCAACCCCCTAAATGACTCAGCACCAACTCAACCACCTAATTTATTTGATCACCTTAATGACACCTTATTTCTCAACCAATTGATGATCACAACTTATTCATCTCTTCACACTCTTATACCCTCTCAAAGTGCCTTCTAGGATCATTTGCTCAACTAGGTATCTTCAAGATAGATTAGATCATTTAAAATTTATATTAATATATATTACCCTTTTTACATCTTCATGATAGTTTTTTTTCACCCTTATTATGGTCTAAAATACCTCATTTACCTACTCAAAGTGTTATATCTTCTGCTTCAACTCATTCATACTCTAAGTAGTCAATTACACCTATTAGGCCCTGATCTTATACTAGGCTCTTGATCATACACCTCTTGGTCAGGCATACACACTTTAACACTTATATTTTCCACATAATTGGCCTTAGGAAATGCCACCAACATGAATCAAAAATTGCATTAGGTCATCCATAGCTCAAATGGACCAAATCCTTTTTTAGGCCTTAAGGAGACCTAATTCAATTAGGTCTTCATTAATACACATTACCCTTTGATCTTCTTGGAAAAATTTAAAACAAAAAACATAGTAATAACACTTCATATTGTAGATACCTAAATCTAGCCACCAATAACCTCCAATCAGGATTTTGACCAATTTCCATCAAAATACATAATTTGGCCTAAAACACTAAAACACATTAAATAAGTTGAAATTGATATATTCAAGTGCCTATTTCAGCCAAGGTATCACTAAATGGGATAATGCAATTTATGGGCTAGTTTAATTTGATCAGATCAACTCGAGGTAGAATGCTAATTTTACACTTGGGTGCTCTAGATTGCTCTTTTTTATGAAATTTCTTACACAAGACATATGCCTTTGTTATTTGTTGTTGAAAACATCCTAAATGGGATAACACATCCAACACATCTAACATCAACTTCCAATTCTAATCTAGTCAAATTTTGAGCTAATAATAGGGCATTATGACCAATTTGATTAGTTTGTGCAAGGTTTTGCACCAAATTGCCTAATCATGCTTAAGGCTAATTAAACTAAGTCAATATCTTAAGTTAATTTTCCATGGAGATTTTTGAATAATTGTTTTTAGAAATGAATATTGAATAACTACATCATTAGGTGACATCATTTCTTAGGAAGACATCCCTAGGCCATAAATTCATAAAATATCAAGGTTAATCCCCCCATGCCTTATCAATGCCCTCCATTCTTCTTAATTGCCCCTCTATCCCAAATATTGATGAGCCTATTTATGAATTTTAATTACATAATTGAATTAATCCTTAGCCACACATCTCCATCTTGAGATGGATGGTTTAGGTTGATTCTAGCCATTTAAAAAAAAATTATAAATAGAAGGCCTTGCATATTGAATTTTAAGATCTTATAAGCCAAAGTTATCATGCCCAAATGCATTTGAAAGCTTCATGCAACTAGTGTTATAATGCCAAATTATCAATCCAAGCCAAGCCAAATCCACACAAAGTGCCAAGGAGAGATGGAGGTAGCCATGGTTCCATTGATGCAAACTTCATGAGCACAAATTGAGTAAGCCATTACAACAAGCATTTTGGAGTATCCAAGGAAGGTGAAAGGAAGGTTTCTTTTGATTTTTAGTTGTCTTTTCCATTCATGTTTTATTAACTAAGATCCTCTAGTAACTAGGCCTAGAGATGTTATGTTATTGTGTTTATTTAAATTTTGATTTCATTTTTGTAACTACTACTAAACTAACCATCCTCTCTTGAGTCAAATTCCTAGTTCACATAATGGCACGCCTGATGGGAATAACTCCACAAAGTTGATCATAAGGCTACTACAAGTAAACTACTAACCTTTTTTATATAGAATCTTGCGGTGGGAGGCCCAAAAGAGTGAAAATTTTGAGAAAAACACATTTTTTTGGAAGTTGTGAATTTGCCTAAATACAGTCACAAGATTGTCATTCAGATTCATGCTATTGTGTTTTAACTATATTTTTTGGCTTAACATTTGTCTCTATTTGCATGTCTTGTAATGATATTGTAATCTCACTACTCACAAGTAGTGATATTGTAATCCTACTATTTATCCAGTAGCAATATTGTAATCCCATTACTCAAAAGTAATGATATTATAATCTTTCTACTTGATAGTAGCGATATTATAATCCCACCACTAAATCAGTGGCAATATTGCACTATGAGTCACGGTACTACATTGTGCAGAATAGGCCATTTTATAGAGCTTGGTTTGGGTTCATCTAGATTCCATTTTTAATGATGTTTTTTAAAACCATGTGTTTTTTTACAAATTTTATGAATACGTAATTAGTTTCACTTAAATTTGTATAAAGTTTTCAAAAACCTCTTTTTCACTAGAGTAGTGGGATTGTCAACCCAAATCACCTACCAACCTAGCTTCCCTATCAACCCAACTCACCTATCAACTTGATTAGCAATATTGTGACCTAAAGTAGTAGGATTATGACCCTAAGTAATGGGATTGTGGCCTTGAATAACAAGATTGAGACCTTGAGTAGAAAGATTATGAACCCGAATAGCGGGATTGTCAACTCGAATGTGGGATTGTTAGCTTGAGTAGCGATATTGTGTTCCCTTTTTAACATAACCCGAATATCAATATTGAATGTTTAACTCACATTTTTTTAGAGTTGTGGGATTACTCTGTGGAGTAGCAGGATTACACTATGTGAACCTGAGACTTCATTTTCCCAAATTGATTGTTTCAAACTTAAAATAACTTCAAAGATAAGGGACATACTGACTTTTTCATTGCATGACCAAGCCAAAAAAATTCTAAATCATGCTTTTTAGACCTCTTTATATGTTTAAAATCAAATAAGAATCTTTCTTTTAGTGTGTGTGAAAACATTTTAGGGTGCTTTCTTAATCAAGTTTCATGATTTTCATTCAAAGTTATAACTTAATACTAAGGAGTCAAAATAACACCACCTAATCTTTCATTTGGGGATTAAAATTTAATGCACTTGTCAAATTTTGTCTTTAATAGTTGTTTAATTAGAACTTGATTGGAAAAAAAAGATTTGCGCTTGTATGCTCTTCCATTTGTCCCCTTAAGGGAACCCTTGGAATCAAAAGTTCCATCCTTGGTAAAAACATGCCTAGTCCAAGGCATAGAAATAATGTCATCTAAATCACTCCCCAAAAACTTGTCATAGTTTGGGTGACCTTGAAAATGACTCTAAAGTCTTTCTATTAGTCATTTATTTTTTATGCAATTTTGTCTTACAAGGGGGACTTCATTACCCCCTGTGAGTTATTTAAGGAAGCTTTGACTTGGGGTTTCATCTCTCAGCACTAACTTCACCCATTCTCACTAGGATCAAAGGTTTGAGTGGTTAAACCACCTTCTACTGATAGAGTTACACACAGGATGTATTTGTACTTTGGACATCACACTACACTGAGTAAGCAATAGATGTAGTGGTTGCAAAAAAGACTAGACCTTTTTGCAACAATCCAAGTGTTTCAAACCTAAAATCCATGTTTTTATTTTGCATCATGACATGAAAGTCATTATGTAATTGATTTCCCTAGAGACATTTGAAAACTTGTAGATCTTATACAAATCTCCATTTACTGCAAAAGTATTATTGGTACAAGGTGAACCTCAAGGTCCATATTGTAGTACTATCATTTTAGAGAAGAGGGGTGTAAAAACCCTACCATATAATGCACATTTACTTTTGGATGAACACTTAAAATCCTCTCAAATGAAATATATTTATGTATTCTAATAATGCCAAAGCAACCTTGTCAGTTTAAGATCTAAGAGTGATTAATTAATTAGTTTTGTCCTAGATTTAAAGTCTTGTTTGGAATCAAAACTTGGTGTGAACAAATGATACAAACCAAAGCACATAGTCCTCATTTTACTTTAAACAAATAAAGCATTATGCTACCCATGTGATTCATCATTTTTCCTTATTAAAAGTTCATCAAAACTTGGAGTCATATCATCCATTTTGGTGCAGTTATGTTTCCCAATTGATTCTAGACCTTTACCAAAGTTTGTTTAAGTCCTTCATTTATAATTCAAATTAAAATTTGAACCTTTCTAAGTTATAAAGATTGATGTGTTGGGTACTCCACCATTTACACATTAATTTTTTTTTAACTTAGGTTCAAATTTCCATTTGAATTGAAGGCCATTTAAAGACTCATAATCATTATCACCACTGGGTATACTTAAGTCATTTTGTGCTAAACACTTGCACTTTAAGTTTATGAGTGAACTTTTCTTATCCCATTTTTATTTGGGTCCATTTGATTCAAACCTCTTTGCCTTAGAGATATTTTCAAAACTTTGAAGGTATGCATGTCATTTGAGTTAAGAAAGGTAGTGTTACATTGTCGAATTTGTGAGAAACCATCTTTGCTTTAGGGAGTTTTTGAAGCAACCATTCTTGTCATTTCTTTTGATTAGTCTTAACGTTTTTATGCTACCCAAAACATTTTAGATATTATTTCATAGACCTTCTTACATAGAGTTAAAATTTGTTCCCACATTTTCAAAGCAATCTAAATATACCTTTTATGAACCTTTGTCTAACACAGTTATATTATTCACTTTTTTTTTATCCTATTTGTCAAAAGAACCAAGTTTTATACCATTATTTTCAATATATATATATATATATATATATATATATATATATATATATATATATATATATATATATATATAAAGTGCCTTTTGTTTCATACCTTATACCTATTTGATTGAGTTTATGTCCAAGAGTCAAATGCCTAGTTTTTGTTAGAAGCGTTTCAAATCTGTTAGATTAAAAACTCATCTATATTTAAAGTCTAGATTTTGATGCCATTTGGCCAAGTGTCCTATCACATACCTTATTTGAGCCTTGATTTTGATGTTGTGTTTGGCCAAAAGACCTATAAATTTTTATTTTCCTAGATTAGACTGATTTGAAACACTTCAACCTTAGATTTTGGCATTTCAATTTTAGGTCCATTTACTTAATATTTTTTTGTAAGACATGTAATGTTAAATACTTAATGTTAGCTTGTTTTATCACAAATCATTACGTAAAAATTTCTATCCTTTTGAAAAATCTAGACCTAGTTTAAACATCATCTTTTAGACATTGTCATTTTGGAGTTTGTATAACTCTTTCTAGCAGCACATTCACTATGGATCCTAACATGTATTCTTATAATCATAGTGGACTCATGTGCAATCTATGGATTAGTAATGTGGTTGTACAAGAAGAAATGGTGCAAGACCCCTATGTAGATAATATTGCTTATGAGATAGATCCTTATCCCTCTTATAATACTCAAGTAGGGGCACAATACCAAGATCAATTGTCTAACTATTTGGTTAATAGGCCACCATATCTAGAACAAGATGAAGAACAAATCGTGTAATACCTAGCTAAGATATCTATTATGGAAGAACCTTTTCCTCAAGAACCATATTTTGTTAATGCACCTTCCACATATGATCCTTATTTGTTTGAGCATCATTTATTAGAAAAAAAAGATGAGATTTTGGTTAGAGCCATAGAGGTAGGGGCCAATTTTATGGCAGCCTTCCCCCATGAGAATTGACTAAGCCTAGTGAGAATGCCTCATAATATATTGTAAAATCAATAGGCTTCTTCTAAAAGTACTTTATATCTAGTATAAATAATGTATCAGGACCCTAGTATGGTTTTCAAAGGTAAAGACCCCATAGAGGATCACTTGGTACAAATGTAGATAGCATACCAAACCTACTTGAACCTAGCACATAATTTTAACCAGATGACCATGTCAAACAGGCCTCTTATATATTTAGTCCCTTCAACTAGAGTATAATTAGAGTTGATTGGTCAAGATAATCAAGATTTAGACTCATTCATGTAGAATAATTCAGTAGATAACTTGTTGCATATGCCAATCATTGAATAAGTATCTTCTACTTATATGCATAATACTGAGCAAAACATAGTGGATAATACACAATAAACATCCCATCCAAACCAAAGTGATGTTAATACATAAATATCTATCCAAGAAAATGTGCCTTTGATTACCACCACAAGTGGTTCTCAAAATTAGGGAGTAGGAGTTTCTACATCCCAATCTCAACCAGTTACTTTTAATCCTCAACTAGTCACTTCTTCAAGTGCATAACCAATAAGATTAGGTAACTATTTGATAACCAATTCCATGCCTCAATATAAAAATGTGATGAAGTCTAATCCTCCTCAATAAGTGATGATTAGTATTCCATAACAATAGGCATAATCTAGTGTATCAATGTAATAGAGGCCAGATATATTACCACCTCAATAGGGGTAATTAATGTTCCACCTCGTCAGGTAGTAGAAAAAATACCTCTTTAGTCATAGGCTAATATACCAATTGAAAACTAGATGATGTCTAACCAACAATGTATAAATATTGGTTAGTTATAGATGTCAAATATTTAACATGCATTCACTTCCTAATAGGGATTCGTGCAACAAGGAGGCTTCAATGTTTCTCAAGTACCTACTAGGCAATAATTGGTTCAAAATGTGTCACTCATTCAAAAGTATGGTCTTGGTTCACAATTTCCAACTCAATAGTAAGTTTTGATTAGTTGATAACATGTCCCTTTTCAACCATATTAGGAATAGTACAGTTATATCCCTCCATCCCAATCTCATAATCCTCAACATCAAACCTTCATAACCAACCCTAACCAGAATATTGTACAAAAATATTCATAATTCCAACAAACAAACCCAAATCCATGTATGCATATTCTTGATCTATTTCCTAACCTAACAAAAACTATGCAACAAATTCCTCTATCATACCCTGGTCAAATTATTCCACTTGCGACCACTCAACCATTTATCCAAGCCAATTTTCTACCTCAAACCAATATTCCCTCTAGTTTCCTAGCCCAAGAACTATAATAGATGAAGGATTCAATCATCACCATCCAAATGAGGAAATAGTGTAAAAATTTTAAGTTGGATGATGTGTGTTTCTATCCTTTCAATATGGAGTACTTATATATTCCATTTCCTCCAGGATATGAGCCACCAAAGTTTGATAAATACAAGGGGAAAGGTAACCCCAAATCCCATTTAACCAAGTTATTTGTCACCTTCTATCTAGTGGCATATAACAATATTTACCTTTTATTTTTGTTATTAAGGATTCTAATAGGACAAGCCCTGGAGTGTTTTTTAAATTTACCCAATAATTTATTGACAAATTTTGATGACTTTTCAAAAAAGTTTGTATAACACTTTTCCTGCAATCTCAACCATGAGATTTCATTGGTTAACTTGATGTAAGCATATCAAAACTATAGTGAGAGTTTTTCAATTTATCTATAGTGATGGAGAGCCCTTTCAAGCTAATTCACCCATAGTTTATCAGATAAATAATTAGCCATTGTGTTTACTAAAAATTTGCATAGTGAAATTGCTTATCATCTAGAACTACAATGTGCACATACTTTCAAAGAGATCATTCATAAAGGTTTGTTGTTTGAGTGAGCCCTTATTAACAAGTAATCATTAAGTTTATTTCAACTAATAAAAATCAAGGTACCAATCAAGGAAACATATAGAATCAAAACTAATTCCAAGCACAAACATCATAACCAGCATAGGCTAATACCCAAGATAGACCAAGAAAACTCAACCTCAATAAGAATGTTATGGGAAATGGAATAACTATGTCACACCAAGTCTAAATGGTCCAAACATCATGTACTCATCCTATGCCACCAACTTAATCATACTCGATAACCTCTTCAGCCAATGTACCAAGCACAATAGCCTAGGCTTGTGTAACAAATGTAGTAAACTTTGTCATTACAAACCCCTCTTCTGAGGAGAATAGGTCCTACTAATTGCATTTTTAGTGATCTTGGAAAACCTATTAAGTTTGTATTTTGAAAACTTATCACTGCTAATCTGATTATTTGGCTTATACCAAAGCATTATCCATAAGGCATTCATTATCCTAATTGGTACCATGAAAATGAATTCTATGAATATCATTGATTCAATGAGTACAATTTACAAAGATATGTGCAAATCAAGAATTTGATCAATAATATGTTGGATAATGTGGAGATAACATTATATAATAGAGATTCCACTTCCAATTATACTCTTGGCATCTATTAAAACCCTTTTCCCCATCACGACAACCAACAACAATGGAAACAACAACATCAACCAGTACAAAAATGAAATCCATAGTATCAAAATCAAAGGCTAAACCAATAGAAATAGTAAAACCAACAACAATATCAACAATATCAGAATAATAGATAGAACTAAGGTTAGAACAATAACAACCAATAAACCTACCATGTAGTTCTACATGACTACAATAGATTTTTAGGCCATATTGAAGGAGGTAGCATTAATATCATCTCCATTAATCCTAAACTAGATTCTAATTAGACGAGACCATTGCTAACTATACGAAACCAATATAATCACTTTGGCAATCCTTCTTTAACCTAGGACCACACACAAGTGAACCAACAAATAGGGAGTCCCATTTTTGGACCTTATCTTGATAACTCAACCTTGCTCCATGACCATACACAAGTGTACCAATAATCGAGACTTGTCTTGTCTGGTCCCACACCATCATTTGTTAGTAATCAAAATCTTGTATTCAATCTTGATTATGTAATCATAACTTGGAGGTCAAATATTACCATCCCAATCCCACAACCATCTGCTACTTTATCCATTATCCAACCCATTGTTCAACTTTAGAATAAGCCATTTACCACTAACCCAAAAAAGAATTTTGATATTGTGGAACAATTACAAAAGGTGCCTATACAAATATCCATTTTTGATTTTTTACATATGTCAACAATCCATAAGAACATCTTGAATGAGATATTGAACCAATCCACTATTTTTAGTGACATATACCTTGATAAATTTTAACCTTTGGTTGGACACCTAGCTCCTACCCAACAAGTCACATTTAACCAAAGTGATATGTCTTCCCTTAGCCTGCTCCATAATAATCCATTATACATAGAAGTTTATATAAAGTGGCATAAAGTGAAATGTATCCTTGTAGATAATATATTAGGCCTCAATATAGTATCTTTGAAGCTCATCAAGATTATTGGGTGCATAATGGTAGATCTCCAACCAGAAATGATAACTATCAAATCTTATGATAATTAGGAGAGAGAATCACAAGGCATCATTAGCTTACTAGTTATCATTAGGCCTTTGACCCATGATACACTTTATCATATGCTTGATCTTGAGTTGTCATATAATATGCTTCTAGGTAGGCCTTGGTTACATGAGATTCATGCAGTCCCATCAATGCTACACCAATGTATCAAATTCTCCCACTCAAGGATAGAAGTGAATATTCCAAGAGACTTGCACCCATATGAGCATTTCAAACATTTTGAGGCTAAGTTTCAAAGCTAAAATTACCAATACATCATGAATCTAAGTTACAAGTAGGATAAAGGAAAGGCCATACTTATTGATTCTTTGGAGGATAATTGTATAGATCATAATACCCTGGATTCCCTTTCCCACAAGCTACCTCTTGAGGCTTCCAATCATTACACCATTTTAGATAATGGCCTAAGAGAGTATTTACTGCATGATATCTTTCATATTTCCAATCTTCCTCAAAATCCAAAGACATTTGGAAAACCTAAAGTTACCCCACACATGCATTGGCAACAAAAAAATAAAGATAAACTTCATAATCTAGGACTAGTAATGTTCATACCAGCTTATGGCTAAGAACAAGACCCTCTCGAAGGAGATGAATCATGGTTATACAATGAGAAGTTTGTATATTGTTACAAGAGAACCAAATATGTCATTCCCAATTGGATCATGGAACACCAAGATTATGAATGAAGAGGCCTCAGACTGAATCAACAAGGAACCATTGAGATACTTTACATGACCAAGTACAAAATACCCTATGAACTTGGATTTAAATTTCTTGAGGTTGATTCCACATATATTATTCAATTTCCATCACTAGTGACTAGTGATGATGATGCCAACAATGAAGCAGAGTTTGATCATAGCCTCATCTTTGATGACCTAGCCAAAACCAACTTATTTAACTCTCATTCCATTTGTATCCTTACCCCAATCATTCATAATAACCCTTTTCCATTATACTATCCATAACTAATATATTATGACCAACAAGAATCTAGTTTACCAATTGAAGAGTTTCAGAATGATGAGGCAATCTATGATTTTTTAAGCCTTAGAGACAACATCTCATTAGGAGATCATAAATGAGGATTCTCAATCACATTGGATTCTGAATCCTATTTTAGAGAGCAAGTGAACACCATTAGCCAAAATCAAATAAATAAAACATTGAGGTCCCAAAGTGAAAACCTCTTTGAGGTGCTTTTTGACTAGGGAAAAAGTAAAGAAAAATCTAGTCTAATGGTGAAAACCTATTTCAGGCACCATTAGACTGGGGTGTTCATTCTTCTTCAAATTTAGACCAAGAGACCACCAAAGATGAACTTGCATATGGATCTGAGTTTAGTTTTGATCAGAAACAAGTGTTTGATCAAAATTTTCAATAATTTTTGACTAGTTTTGTCACATGGCTAGATCTCCCATTGGGGGACTCATATTCATCATACCTAGGGGAAGTTGAAAAGCAATTCCAAATAGAGGACCCTAATATAGTTCGATAGTTCAAGTATTTACCTACCATCTTAGAAGATGAATCAACCCTTCTAGTCAAAGATATAATAGAGGTAAACATCAAGACTCCATCAAACCCAAAATGGATAAAATTAGGCACATCCATCACTAAAAATTAACGTGAAGTCTTTACATCTTTATTGAGATAATTTGTAGATATCTTTGCATGGGCTTATTCTGACATGCCAAATTTAGACCCCGCCTTGGTCTTACATCACCTTGTGGTAAACCTTGATGCCAAATTAGTAAAATAAAAGATACATAAGATGTATCCTCACGTTGTTATATTAGTAAATAAAGAGTTGGAAAAAACTCTTAGAAGTAGGATGTATTCGATCCATTGACTACTCATAATGGATATCTAATGTTGTACCTATTAGAAAAAAAATTGAAGGAATCAAAATCTATACTGATTTTCAAGACATCAACAAAGCTTTACATCAGGATGACTTTCTATTGCCTAATATTGACATGAATTTCAAATCCATAGTGGGTTATCAAATTCTTTCACTCGTGGATGGATTTTCAAGATATATCCGAATTAAAATAGCACTAGAAGACCAACATAAAACAACATTCAACCACTCCATGGGGAATATTCTATTATTAGGTAATGTCATTTAGTCTTAAGAATTTCAAACCTATATATCAAATGGCCATGACCATCATATTCCATGATATGATGCATGACATTTTTAAATACTATGTCGATGACATACTAGGCAAATCCAAGACCAGGGTAGACCATCCAACAGTGCTACATAAGATATTTGAAAGACTACAAGAGTAAAAAGTTAGAATCAATCCAAATAAATGTGTGTTTATAGTAACATTAGGAAAATTACTTGGCCTCATCATGTCTTGTAGAGGCAATAAATTCAATTTGGCCAAAGTCCAAGCTATAATCAAGATGTCACCACCAACCAATTTGAAGTAGCTATGCAGTTTGCAAGGCAATATCTAGTCAATTTGATGCTTCATATCTCAGTTAGTAGACGAGTGTCATCCATTTACACATATTTTGAATAAGGGAGTTGTATTTCATTTGGATAATCACTACCAAATATCTTTTCAGTAGTTAAAAGATTACCTAGAAAATTTGCTTGTTTTGTTACCTCTTATGCTAGGAAAACCATTTTTATTGTATCTATCATCTATTGACAATGTCCTAGGAGCAATTTTGGCTCAACATGATGACAATGGAAAATAACATGTTGTATACTATTTAATCCATACATTAGTCATCTATGAACATAACTATACACCTATTGAAAAAACCTATCTAGCTATGGTCTTTACAACTCAAAAACTACACCATTACATGTTAAAAAATAAGACTATGGTCATTTTAAAAGTATATCCACTCAAGTATCTACTATCTAAAATAGATTTATAAGGTAGAATGACCAAATGGATCATGGTTCTTAGTGAGTTTGACATAGAGTATGCCAATCAGAAGGCAATCAAGGGATAGGTCCTTGTAGATCAACTTGTTGAATCACCCCTTATAGACACAAAGCCACTCATATTCCAATTTCTTGATGATTCCATAATAACCATCATTGAAAAACCTCTTAAGGAGAAGAACTAGAAGTTGTATTTTGATAGTTTATTTATTGCACATGGATCGAGGGTATGCCTCCTATTTATTACACCATAGGGGGATCTAATCCCCAAATCAATCAAAATTAGTTTTCCTTATACAAATAACATGGATAAGTATGAAGAACCAATCACAAGACTTTGACAAGAAGTATAGTGGAACATATCTCATTTCTAAGTCTATGGTGATTCTTAGTGAATCATCAATTAGGTCACAAACCATTTCTAGACCAAAGATGAGAAGTTAATTCCTTACAAAGATATGGTCGACACCCTAAAATAGTAAATTACATATATCCAATTTGAGAATATACCAAGGGATAGTAATTAAACTGTAGATGCTATGGCCACTATCAATTTTCTGATTCAACAAATGGATAAAGCTAGAGAGTATCAGTTCCTTATCAATAATTTGTTTGCACCAACTCATGAACCTTTAACCGTTCTAATGATTTATGATATTTTTGGTCTTAATTTTATCTAGTATTCTAACTTTTAAAACTATCTTCATGACCTATTTATACCACCTAATCTATCCCTAAAACAAACCAAATTATTTATCCATCACTCCACTTGTTATACTCTACTTGGATCCACCTCTTATCATTGTATTTTTTATGTAATTCTACTTCATTGTTTAATTGTGGTAGAGTCTACACTAATGTTAAGGGAAGTTCATCAAGGGGTATGTGGAGCCCATTCTATTGGGTCCATCTAATCCAAAAATCTCATGTTCATTGGTTACTATTAGCCCATAATAGATGTAGATGAAACTACATATGTAAAGAAGTGAAACAAATGTCAATGGAAAGCTAATTAAATTCATGCTCTAGAAAAGACTCTAAAACCAATGTTGACACCATGGCCATTTGCTACATGGGGCCTTGACATCATTGGGAAAATTAATTCTACATCTTTAGATGGCCATAAGCATATCCTTACCACCACCAAATATTTCACTAAGTGGTTCAAAGCTATACCCCTCACATGACTAGAAAGTAATTTTCCAAGTTCATTTTCAACCATCTCATTTACTACTATGGCATCCCTTCTGACATTATATATGATAATTGAGGATCATTCAATAATAAATATGTTGACAAGCTATGTGCTAAATATAAAATCACCTAGCATTTTTCTATGACATATTACCTTAAAATTAATGGATAGGCCGAAGCATTAAATAAAACCATTGTCAACATTCTCAAAAAGATTGTTAATAATGTCAGTCATGATTGGCACCTTCAGATATTTCATTCCCTTTGGGCATATTGTACTAATCACCATACCCCTACAAGAGCCACTCCATACTCACTTGTTTACAACACTAAATCCATACTCCCCATTGAGGTCGAGTTACCTTCACTGTGCATATCTTTTAAGCATGTCCTAGATGATCATGACTATCGAGTAGATCACCTACAAGAGCTAAACCTGCTTGATGAAAAACACATAGTTGTGCTCAATAATCTTCATGTATATCAAAATTGACTCAAAGGGAACTATAATTGGCATGTCAAGTATAGAACATTTGAAATTGGTGATCTTATTCTTGAAGAAAACCAAAAGAATACCACCACCAAAAAGAAACGTAAAGGTAAATTCAATTAAGTAGGATAGGGCCTTTTATCATTACTATAGATTATGGATAAGGAGCATACAGGCTTGCCATACCAAATAGAGATGAAATTCCTAAGATGATGAATATTATTCACCTCAAATGATATTATGCATGAGTGACTATGGTGTATTATCTATAAGGACCATTTTAGTTGTGCCACTTTATCATTTTTCTTCTTTGTGAATATCATTCTCATCATACCTTCCCCATCAGCTGAGTCCATTTTTTTCCTCCGTACTTGGCCCTATGACCTTAGTTATATTTCATTTGGTTTCATTCCTTCTTTAATTAGGAGGATTCAACTTCAGTTTCAACAATTATTTCGAGCATTTTAGATAGAGATCATATTTTGGAGTAGTATGACATAAGTTTTGGTAGTTGCATCCTTTGTTTTTTATTTATTTCTTATCACTAGTCATGATACTAATTATAACAACCTATGGGAAAATTAGTACCATTAATCTATGTTATTGTGTCCTATTTATAACCACCTATGGGAAAACTAGGGGCCACACTTGTTTCTCATTCCTTAACATACCAACTAGCCATTTCCTATGTCGTATTATGCCTTTATACCAATCATGCCTATTTTATTTGAATTAACTACTCCACTAATCAGATTCCTTTTCTATAAGGTGGAACTACGGTGACTTGAGGTCCTAATTTATACTATGTAAGAAGCACTCAATACTTATTGAGGTCATCTTAGTCACCCTTTCCAGCCACACTCTCACCATTTTTCAAGAATCTAAAGTAGCACTCTCACCATTTTATTAGTATTCTAAGTTTGAATGCTCTTGCTATTTTATGAGCTTGAACCATTTAGTGTCTTATCATTCTCAATCAAGTTGAGATACTCCAAAAATTCTAAAAACATTTGTAAAACTATTAGAAAAAACCAAAAACATTGACCACTTCTTCGCCTTAAGGATTATGGAAACCCTTACTAAGTTACAATAAAACCACTTATCACTTAGTTTTCCCCATTCTTTTTGGACTTTTCTCTCATAGACTTGTCATTTTTCAAGACCATTCCTATTCTTATATCACATCCCTTCTATTTTTTTTCATCAATTATCATTTTTTTCCCGTTCCCTAGTATAACTACATTTGGCCTAAAGTTTTTGTTCGATATTATGTCCATGAAACTATGTAGGAAGTGTCCACTTGCCTAGTTCATATGGAGATAGCTCAACCACCCCCTTATTTTTATTTTATTCCCCCAATTTTGTTAGTTTATTACGTTCTCACCTATTTTGAGGGGCAATGTTCATATGGTTTATATTGAGTTTTTTATTTGTTTATTTCTTCTTATTTGTTTGTTTGTGTGCCTATTTGTTTACTTTCAATACTATTGCCTTGATTCAGTCTATGTGTATTCATTGGGTGATTCCTTGCCTATGCTTAAAATTGAATTCATCCATATTCATGTGTTTACATTGTCATCATGGTTTTTATCATGGATGCATTATTTTTGTTTAAGTATTAGATTTTGAGAGTCGATCCTTATGCATATTTTGGCCAAGTCCTCATGATATTATACCATGATGCCTATTGTCAAGTGATACAACAAAAATTAGGTTTATGAATTCTATTCATCAATGGCAACATCAAAATCTCTTTGGCACCAACATCCTGATTCAATCCCAATCATATCCCAAATAGAGTGATTAAAAAATAAAAGAATTTCAGCCTTTGTTAGTTCAAATGAGCATTTACCTACTAGAAGGTTGTCCCAATTCATATTTATCATTTATATTAGGTTACCATAATCATTGGAAAAATACATCATGTTTACCATAATTGAGGTCCAATGATTATAACTACTTATGGGAAAATTACTGCACACCATCCCACCATATTTCTTAATGATTATAACTGCCTTTGGGAAAATCATTGTGTTGTCACCACTTTACTTTTTTTCCCATATAGGTGCATGTTGTTATATTTTTTTTCTATCCTCATTGGGACAACTCCATCTTCTAAATGATTATAACTAACTTTGGGTAAATCATTATGTTATCATACCATGTTGCCACTATCGGGGTACAATGCTTATAACCGCTTTTGGGAAAACCATTATACACCATCACACTTACATTCTCAATGATTTTGACTAATTTTTCAAACTCATGTTTTCACCCCATCATTTTCATTTCTTTTCTCCCCTCATTTCACTTTTTATTTTTTTAGGGACTGATTGCTGACCTTTACTTGTGTAAATTGTCCCCTCGAGGGGGCATCATACATTTAGTTCATCATCATTGTAATTGTAGGTAGACAAGGCCTTTTAATTATTTGAGAAATTTTTATTATTCTTATATCTCGCAACACCTTCCAAAATAGGGGCAAACTATAGACATCTAAATATGGACATTGATAAGCCCCAATCAGGGTTTTGACAAATTTCCACCAAAATTCATAATTTGGCCTGAAACACTAAAACACATTAAATAAGTTGAAATTTATATATTCAAATTCCTATTTTGGCCAAGATATCACTAAATGGGATAATTTAATTTATGGGGTAGTTAACTTTGATCAGATCATCTCGAGTCAGAATGCCAATTTTACACCTAGGTGCTCTAGATTGTTCTTTTGTATCAAATTTATTACACAAGACACATGAATTTTTTATGTTTTGTTGAAAACATCCTAAATGGGATATCATATCCAACACATCTGACATCTAATTCTAATCCACTCAAATTTTGAGCCAATAATGGGGCATTCTAACCAATTTAATTAGTTTATGCAAGGTTTTATACCACATTGCCTAATCATGCTTAAGGCTAATTAAACCAAGTCAAGATCTTAAGTTAATGTTACATGGATATTTTTTAATACTTATTTTTATAAATTAATATTGAATATCTGCATCATCAAGTGACATCATTTCTTGGGAAGACATCGTTAGGCCATAAATGCATAAAATACCATGGTTAACCCCCCCATGGCTCATCGATGCCTTCCATGCCTCTTCATTTCCCCTATTTTATAAATATTGATGAGCATATTTATGAATTTTAATTTCATAATTTAATTAATCCTTATCCACACATCTCCATCTTGAGATGGATGGTTTAGGTTGATTCTACCCATTTGCAAAAATCTATAAATAAGAGGCCTTGCCTATTGAATTTTAAGCTCTCATAAGCCAAATTTATCATTCCCAAATTCATTTTAAATCTTTATATAATTATTTTTATAATTAAAAATTATCAATCTAAGTCAATCCAAGCTAAAGCCACACAAAGTGCCAAGGATAGATGGAGGTAGCCAAGCTTCCATTGATGCAGACTTCATGAGCACAAACCAAGCAAGCCACTACAACAAGCATTTTGGAGTATCAAAGGAAAGTTAAAGGAAGGTTTATTTTTATTTTTAGGGATGTTTTCCATTCATTTTTTTTAAGTAAGCTCCCCCTAGTAACTAGGCCTAGAGATATTATGCTAGTGTGTTTATTTCAATTTTGATTTCATTTTTAAAACTAACACTAAAATAACCATCCTCTCTTGAGTCAAATTCATATTTCAAACATATACCAATAAAATATACCCCTAATAATCTCATATTATGTCCATGATACCTTTTATCTCCAACCACCACTTGAATCACACCAATAACACTGTTTATAATTAGGCAGGCTTATGAACCTACAAAAAGTGTATCTTGAACTACTAAAGATTAAACATAAATTAACTAATCAATAATGGAGATAAAACACATATAAATAAGATATATTATCTTATAAATATCACCATATGATTTATACTACACAACTTATGGAAAAAGGATTCAAAACCTTCTCTACAATTAGCCCACTCAGAGTTACCAAAATACCTTCAAGCATAGTCATGGTGATAATGACCTTCAACACCTATGTAAATATATTAAATGAATTATAACACATGTATATGATTATATGAGATAATTATACCATTATAAAATATAAATATAATATGGTTAAATGACAATATTGGTCTTGTAGACCAATCTCATAACCTCATTGTACACAGAGCTCATAGATCCAAACAAGTCAACTTGTGAGTAACTTTTTCACTATAACCACTGATATTCAAAACTTATACCAAACATGAAAATGTCTTAAAATTATTTAAAAATCCATTCATGCAATTTCATCCCTATTCTATGATAGCACATTCCTAAACCTCTTCTCACTACTACTTGGGTTTTTCACTATTTTCACCATTAGGCCTGTTAGCAACTAGCCAACTTGGATGATTGGTTTAACATATATAAGGTCTATAAATTGTCCAAAAACCTTCATGGAAACAAACTACAAGTCTCAAAAAAAATTCTCCATCTATTTACCAACTTTGACTTGGTCAAATATGACTACTACAACAAATCTCTAAGAAACAAGACCTTTTCTTTAGGGTCCACTCACTCACCTGAAGACTCAATCACATGTGGATATGCCTCAAATAGTTTAATATAACTTTAAATCACTAAAATATCCATAATAATTCATTATGATCACTTTAGAACAACTTATTTCATATTGGGTCACTATTATGGTTCTTTGAGGGTTTAAACCATCTTTCATTATTAGAAATCATTCATAAAGCTTAGCCTCTCATTACAAAAACCAATGCTTGTAAATTTGAGCTATAACCCTTACCAATATATCATTAATATCTTATTTTCCAATGTAGGGGTTACATGTGCAACAAACACAAGAAAATCCTTCTTGGGTTGAGAACCCTTCATGTTATGCACTCGAGAGACTTCAAAAACACCTATTATGCCTTTTATTGAAAACCATGATCTAAAAATTTGTGAAAATACATGAAATAATATACCATACCTCTTAAGAAACTCACCTATCCATACTTACCTTGTAAATAGAACCTCATACCCCATTAGGCCATTATCTCTCTCTTTTTTTTACTTAGACTTTAACCTCCAAAACACATGAGGCCTTGAAAGTGACCTTCATACCTCTTTCCATGTGATCTCCACATCACTCACATAATAAACCTATCTAATGTTTATACATATCCATACATTATTCACATGCCTTCACAATAGATGATTATACCTCATTAGGCTAGGTAGGGTCTAAAAGTGGTTTAGGTATAAATTAGGTCTATAGGTCCAACCCTTGTAGGCTCACCCTGAAACTCACATGAGTGATCCAATACATCATATACATGCTCAATAAACCTCCTATAATTTTTCATGCATGTGTGCATTCATCTCCCCAATCCATTATGACCCTTCATGTACAAGACTAGGCATCCTATGCACATACCTTCTCAAGTCACTTACTAGGTTCAAGCACTTAATAACTTTGACAACAAAGAATTTCCATGCTAACCCTCTCATCACTCATGTATTCATAAAAACATATACCAGACATTTTTTACACTCTTATAATCACTAAAAAATTGATCAATTTCCTCTCTCATAGATACATTATTTAATAACCTCATGAAGACTTTTCTCAAGAACCTTTGACATCAATGATAATATCAATGCCAAACCTAACAATATGAACTGTTAGCATCAAATTTTTCACCCTAGGATCATTAATTCATCTCATAAAATTTTATACAACATGGAGTCATCTCTCAATCTTGTGGGAGCTTGTGGGAGAGATGAATCTCTAGTATTATGAGGGCTATCTCCCTAGATTTTCTTTATATTACTCTTAAACTAATTTCATACCCTGATAATGAAAAGAGTTTAAGGAAAAAAATAAAAAAATAAAGAGGTAATACACCAATGTAAATTTTTCCTCACACTTGATTTAAAATACTACTTTAAGATGGATAATGTGCTTCTTACACAAGACTCACAACCTTAGAACTTTCATTGCATCAATGTTTCACAAACTAGATTCAACAAGGTGAATGCCTCTTATGAAGTAAATGAATCACACAAAAGGAATAAATTAATTAATCAATTATAAGATTTATACACTTGAAGTAATACTATTAATTACTTGCAACAACATCTATCTACAACTTGGTAGACCATCAAGAGTGCAAAGCTAGCAAAGATAACTTTACTAAACTAGACCAACATGATTCAAGTCATGACATAATATTATAGTGTATGAGTGGAATTAACACTTGTATTATTTATTTAATATTTTTTCATGTAAAAGTTTGGCCATATTTTCCCCATCAACCAATGGAGGCTGTTAAAACAAGCTAAAATAATGCATATATATAACCTACAGAGAGAGAGAGAACAAGTAAGATGAAGTCCAAGGGTCACTTGTACATGTGTCCATCTAAAAATGGGAGTTAAATTTTCATGTGAAATAGGGGTTAGCTGATCCATGTAAATTAAATAAGTACACTTGTCAAAATATGTCTCAAAGAAGGTGAAAAGTGGCACAAATTTGCTAATTTTGCATAGAAAACTGCCTACTTGAGTAGCCTTCTAAAAATCCTCTTTTCTCTAGAAAACCTAAATTTTGATGACTATAAAAGGTATTATGTGTTACCAAAAACATCATCCATGCATTGGTATTGTCTCTGATCATTCCTATTATTGTGGGCATGCACAATCATCTCAGGTAGTTTCAAAAGAGCTCATTCCATGCACCCTTACCACTTGGCACTCCAATCCTTTCAAATGTATAAAAAAATTCATAAAAAATGGTTAATGAAACTTTTAAAGGCCTTAAAAATCATAAATTACAAAAATAAGCCTTTAAAAATCCTCCTTTACCACTTTTCACCACTTTACCCCAAAGCTCACTGTTTGACTTACTAGAGTGGCCAAAATTAAAGGCCTGTTTAGGACACTTATAAAAAAAATTATGAGTTGAAATGAATTTTTTTGGTTATATATATTTTATATATTCCTCTCAAAACTTATTTCATCTTTCAACTCCTTCTACAATTTGTACACCATCAAAAATGGTGAAAATAAGCCTTTTCTCCCTTGTTCTATATGGATCCGTACAAATAATTCACATTTATATAATTTTGGGAATGCCCTCTGAAAATTTCCTATTATACCACTGGTCAAAATTTTCCACTTGAGTGTACTTTTTTCTTTATTTCTACCATAGAGTTTGTCTAAGGGTTTTAGGAGGGTTTACGAGGTTTTTTTGGTCTTAAGGATTGTTCATAAAGTTGTGATGTTGAAAAATCCTTAGAATTGAAAATTTTTCACCTCAAGGACCTACTTAAACTATCATAAAATCCCTCAAGTCCCATTCAAAATTTTAGAGAAGATACAAGCAAAAGAAAGTGACCTTCGAATAGGATTATTGCATTCCAAACGGGTTCTAGCACATCTGAGCTTCAAATAGGCCTTTCCTAGTGTTTCCATGACAAAAAAAAGAACACAAACATATGAAATTGGTCCATAAACATATTTAATCACTTTTATGGATTACCAAGAAGCCAAATTGGAATTTGTCCATGCTTTAGGAGAAGGACCATGCCTTGCCAAGTAGCTTGTTTGCCTCTTGTGAACCAAAAGATGACATTCTTATTCTTAAATGGACTCATATAGTTTTATTTCATCCTATTTCACCCATAAACATCAATAAAAACATTATAAGTCCCTGAGAAGTGTGGAATTTGAGTTGACACCTCGCTTGGGATTGGGAAAGCATGTTTTCCCACTAGACCTTCATGCAAAGATACTTATGTGGACTAAACCATTAATGAATAAACATTTTATTTTGTTTTTTTATGTTCCCCTATGTTTCTCCTAGCTTAATAAATCCCATATTTTTTTCAAACTTAGTGCAAGCCTCCTATTATCAAGATTTCCCAAAATAGGTCTTTTTCCTACATGCATGGACTAAGGTAGGTCTAAGATAAAATAGTGAGTATCATTCCTATTATTTAATGAAAATTGAATATTTTTGGAAATATATTATTCATGATAGTCATTTTTACCAAAAAAAATTATTCGATTCCAATTCTAGGTACCAAAACTAACTCAATCTTCCCAGAAAAAGCCATAAAACCCCTATTTTTCATGTTTTTACCCAAACTGAGCCATAGCTTCTATATTCATGCATCCTCCCATGTTCTTGACTCTTTTAATGTGTTACTCATGTATAAATCAATATTTTTTATCTTTTTAAACATCTATAAAACTTGTTTGCATTTGAAAACCCCTTTTGGCCCTTTGAAACAAGGCATAAGCAAGCTAACTGTACTGACTAAGATAGTTAGTCTTGTATGAGACCTATTTGGGTCGATTTTGTATGATTTTTTGTATTTTATTATCTTAAAATAATTTAATTTTACCTTCTTGTCACATTTTAAACCATTTCCATGCTTGTTTGGGTATCAACCTTCATGGACTCCTCCATTGCTCATGCACTTACTTGACTGTGACAGTCCCCTTAAGCCATGGTTGTAGGTGTGTTTTTGTATTTTTATCATCCTCTAATAAATTCAAATACTTTACTTATATTTTAATAATCTCATTATGTCACCTTATCCATATATATGTTTTTTTTTTAATTCAGCCCACTATTGGTCCTTGACTGAGCTTGTTTCTATATAGGCTAGTTGTAGGTGTTTTTAGCATGGTTATAGGTTGTTTTAGTGAATGACAAACCCCATAATGTGTGTATAACATATTTAAACATCTCCTTACCAACATAAATCTCTCATTAAACTCACTTATATTCTTTTATGCACCCTACACATCATCTCACCTTGATTGTTGACAAGCTCCTTACCCTGACTGTTGATAATGTGTTTCCAAGCCTATAGTTTGTTTGAAAGGTATTTGAACCATGTGTGATCTTGTCAAGTCTTTTTATGATGACTTATAACTCACCTAGGTTCTCTAATTCATTTGGTTTTCTATTGATATCCCATCTATCCCATATCAAGACCTTGAAAACTCTCCATATATCTTGATCCTGATGTTGGGTTGTAGGTGTTTGTCACAGTCAGACCTATAGGTACCTTTTAGGGTGACTTAGGGTATAAGTGGAGAATTTATGTCTCTCCCTCCCTTTTTTAGTTGCCAATAATCCATAAAAACTTGATTCCATTTTGGATTCCCTTCAAACAACTATAAACCAAAAAAAATTATAATCTTTGTCCTCACTACCCTTCTCCCATGTTGTACAGATAGGGCATGACCTTCAAAAGGTCATATTATGCTACTATCACCGCTAAGGCAACCAACTACTTAGGAATGCCATTTGTACCATTTAGTAATGTTTCCCACCTTTGAACAAGGCCTAGGACCTCCACACCTATTGCAAACATCCAAACTCTCTTAGAATCTTGTAGGTATGACTGCTTGTCTTTAGTACTTTTTTTCCATTTTGGAGGAGCTCAAAACCTATCTTCCACTTGGATTCTAGCTCTCAAATTTGACATAGTTGGACTAGGTAGATAGGGATACAAGGTCAAAAAAAATTAAAAGGAGAGAGTATCATCCATCACTTAAAACATTAACTCAAAAAAGGTGGGGGACCTATATTTTCTATATTTAGGGATTGAGAACCCAAGAGTTGAAATGGTCTCTTTTGAAGTGATAACTACTTATGTGGCATCTTGGACACTTAGGATATGCAAAACATGACTCTTGGAGTTGATTTAACTTGACATGGACTCCACCATGTTCTTCACCTCTCTCTCACCTTTGTACACTTCCCATGAATAGGTACAAGCCTGACTAAAGTTGACAAGGCAGTAAACCATGCTAATGTGAGCACATTGACTTTGAAATGGTACTAGTTAAACTTTCCATTAGATGGAAACATGGAAAGACTTATTATGAATAAAAATAAAGCATATCATTACCATCAAAAATCTCTTTAAACATCTAGAACACATAACTTGCACTCAACCTTGGAATTCTCATGGAACTAGCATCCCTTTTTACCAACTCTTTCAGAGAAAAAGAGGTGAAGTGTTAGATATTGAAAACATCAGTAAGAGAGCCTTATTATAACCTAAAAACACGTTATCAATCTCACTCAGCTCCAAAAATCACTAAAAACTCAAAACAAATGCATAATTCTACCCCTTTTAGATGTAATTCTACAAAAGGCTACTTGGATTATTAGCAATTGTTCATAAAAGAGGAGGCACTAAAACACAACCTCATATTATGAAAATGAATTACATTTAGATTAAAATCCACCTATATAATCACTCCTTCCAATTCTACATGTACCTTCTGTACCAAGTGCTTGAAGTTGAACCTTTTTTGTGTGCCAAGAGGAAAAGATGGGAAAATGAGTTGAAGAAGCAAATTTTTGGATTATCCTTCAATTATAATCATGTAAATGGATGTGGGGAGATGAAAATACTCCCCACCCACGTTTTTAGCTATAGATCAAGTGGTAGTGGCCATACAAGTGCCCAAAAGGGCCTAAAATTGAGGAGAAACTACCCTTTCTGACCTTAGCTAAATCTTGGCCTACCATAAACCTGCCACTGACTCCCTCTAACCTTCTCCACATTTATCCTCTACCTAGATCTAACCTTATGCCACTTGCCATCTGTACAAGCCCTTGAATCTAGCTCAAAGTGGGCCCACAAGTTCTTGCACATTAAGAGTGAGATATGCAAATAAATTTCATAAAAAAGAGATAAAAACATGTTAGAAACCAAAATAGGACCCAAAACACATATTTACATCATTTGACCAAGTTTTACTCTATTTGACTAGAGTTGACTTTTTTTATTTGACTAGTTTTAGGCCTAAACTTTAGACCAAGGATGGACTATGGACAAGTGAATGTTTTAGAATACAAAAACCCCCCTATAGCACATGGGTGAACTTATAAAAAGTTCAAAAAAGATAGGGTTTGACCAATTTTTACCAAGGGTCAAAATTAGTCAACAAGAACAATGCTCAACAATGTCCACCTTTTTCATTGATGTAAACATACACTAAAAACTGATCATTCTTATCTCCACATTTTGGTTTTTCTCCCCCTTTGACATAAATGACAAAGTGGTGTCTAAAACTCCTTGGATCATGATTCTTTCAACCAAAATACTCAAGACAGAGAACTATGACTATGAGACATAACATAAACATGCTCCCCATATGTCCATGTATACCTTCTTGGAACAACTCACCTACTCTTTGAAATAATGAGCATGATTAGGTCCCCCTAAGTACTTACATTTATCAATGATTATTAGGGGAAGGAATTACACCTAATTCTTGTCTTAGGTGTTCAAATGTTACCTTTGGAAGTGGTTTGGTCAAAATATCTACAATCTAATCCTATGTAGATACATATTCAAGTCTGACACTTTATTCACTTACCTTCTCTCTTAGATAATGATACATAATGGGAATGTGTTTGTTCTTTGAGTTAATGATATGGTTCTTTAAGATGCTTATGTCACTTATATTTTCACAATAGATAGGGCTAGGACCATCATACTCTACCTTTTAGTCTTTTAGGGTTCGTCTCATCCATAGAACCTGAGTGCAACATGAAGCTATTGCAATGTACTCAACCTCACAAGTGGATAATGCTACTGATGTTTTTTTATTACTTATCCATGAAACTAGACACCTACCTAAGAATAAAGTTCTTCCAATGGTACTCTTCCTATTATCGAGACTTCCTTCCTAGTCTACATTTATATAGAATATCAAATTGAACTACTTGCTTCTTGGATACCGCAACCCATAGTCCCTTTGAGATACTTGAGTACCCTTTTGACTATTTACAAATGATTTTCCTTTGGATCTACTTGAAACCTCTCCATAAGACCTATTGTTTGCATAATGTCAGGTCTAGAGGCAATGGTGTATAACAAACTTCTGATCATTGACCTATATGACATCTAATTGACCTTTGAAGACTCATCTTGCTTGCTCAAATTGCACCCTGTGATCAAGCATTTACTAACTACCTTGCAATCTTTCATCTCAAAAATTTTCAATAGTTCTATTATATACTTGGATTGTGAGATGAATATACCTTTTTTAGATTGAGTGATTTAAAACCCAATAAAGAATGATAGTTATAATATCATGGACATCTCAAACTCTTTCTTCATCACCTTTGAAAATGCCTTGGTCATGTTTTCATTGTTTCTACCAAATATGATGTCATCCATATAGACAAATTCTATCAACTAATGGTTATCTTTTGTTTCGATTTATAGATTACTATTTGTAACTCCCCTTTTGAATCCTTGATCCAAAATATACTTGTCCAACCTATCATACTAAGATATAGGATATTTATTTAAACCATAGAAATCATTTTTTAATATGCAAACATAGTCTTTGTCATCTAATAGTGAGAACCCCTTAGGTTGCTCAATGTACACTTCCGCTTCCAAATTCCCATTTAAAAAGTTATAGTTGATATCCATCTAGTATATTTTGAACCCTTTGACTATTGCATATGCTAGAAAAAATATGATGGCCTTCAATCTTGCTACTAGTGCAAAGGTCTCCTCAAAGATACCCTTTAAAATTATGCATATCCCTTACATACATATCTAGCCTTGTTCCTAATGAATTCTCCATATTCATTTAACTTGTTTCTAAACATACATTTTGTGTTAATGGCATTCTTGTCTTTAGGCCTAGGAACTATTTCCCAAGTCTTATTCTTATCTATTTGGTCTAACTCCTCATTCATATAATATATCCAAAATTTGTGTTTCTTTACTTTATAATAATATTAGGTTCAATCTTGGATAATAGATAAACATTATCTTGATTTAGGTTACTTACCAATCTTCTCCTTGTTTTCATACCTGCAATCTTGTTTCCAATGATTTGAGATTCAGGGTGATCTCTTTGAATATTTCTTGAGGGTCCTTTTGATTCATGTCTCTCTTCAAATTATTCTTCTTCCTCATCAACCTATATAGTCTCCTCTTGATTATTTAAGTCCAGGTTATCGAAAGTGTCCTTTGACTATGAGTGTGATTTCCTTGTCTCATCAATCTTCACATTAGTGTTTTCCACTACCTATTATAGCTTATTTTTATAACATCTATAGTCTTAGATAATTGATGAGTATCCTAAGAATATACCTTAACCATATCTAGAATCAAACTTTCCCAAGTCTTTATTATCTCTTTTGATTAAACATTTTCTCCCAAACACTCTAGAGTGTTTCACATTGGAAGGTCTGCCCTTTCATAGTTCATAAGGAGTCATGTTTACATTAGTAATTATATTTCCTCTATTCAAAATGTAGACTACGGTGCTTACTACCTCTCTCCAATATCCATAAGATAATATAGACTCATTTAGCATAGTTATATCCATCTCTTGAACTATTTTATTCTTCCTTTCCACTACATTCTGCTAAGGTGTCCGAGTTGTTGAGAATTGTCTCCTTATTCCATGAATATCACATAATTCATCAAACTCATTGGATCAAAAATATCCTCCTCTATAAAATCTTAGACACTTGATCTTCCCATTCTTCTCATTCTCAACAAGAGCCTTGAATTCCTTGAACTTATCAATATCTTATGACTTTTCTTTCAATAATGTAACCCAAGTCATTCTTGTGTAATCATCTAAGTAATATGAAGTAGTTATCTCCTTGAATGATTTGAATTCTTGTAGGCCCATATATGTCAATGTATATTAACTCCAAGGTTCTTGTATTATATTATTCCTTGGACTTGAACCTTCTTCTAGTCTACTTACCATGTTGACAAGTCTTTCAAAGTATGTTTATAGGTTTGATGATCTTAGGCATATTCTTCACAGACTTATTAGTGTTAATCTTGACCATATTGTCAAAGTTTAGGTGACCTAACCTTTTATTACATATCCAAATTTCACCTATCTTGCTCATGAAGCATCTCTCCTTGATCTCATTCAAGACATATAGATTGTTCTCAGTCCTCTTAGCATTGGCAATTAGCCTCCCTAATTTGGCTCTCCTTATCTCAAACTCTTTATCATGATATATTAGTGTGTGTCTTTGGTTACACATTTGACTTAAACTAAGAAGTTTATGTTTCAAACCTTATACATACAACACATTTTATGTCTTGGTCTTCCCATTGTCGAAACTTAATACACCTTTGCCAACTATATTGGCAGTCATGTTATCTCCAAACCTCATTGTTCATACAACATTCTTAATCAATGGGATGAAATTATTTTTGTCTCATATTATGTGGATTGAGAAAACACAATTTATATACCATTTTATGCCTTAATATTTTATGTGAAAAGTAGTCTAAGTTAGCCTATAATCCTCTTTAGTCTTATGTTCCTCCTTAACAAATAGTCCATCTTGACTCTTGAACTCAATATGATTAGTCCTAACTTACTTTGGCTTCCATACCAATGTTTGATCCTTATCATGAATTATAGGAGATTCATATTTAGGTCCTTCTAACTCTTATAGAGTAGAATCTTAAAATGTGTCTTATATTGTGATAGATGTAGCAAATAACAATTCTATACTTACCTCTTGATTGAGTATTCCTTTTCCCATGGTCTCATGATGGCTTATCCTTTATTACATTAGGTTGCCTGATTGGTATTTTCATTTTGGTAATCTTGAATTTTTCTAAATTTTCACTCTCTCTCTCAAAATTTCTCATCTTTTCTATGAGCTTCTCATGCTCAACATTCAATAAATCTATATCTATCTTCAACCAATCATAATCAATCTCATTTGATCTAAACATTGTATTGACACTTTCTAATTGATTCTTGAGTGCCTTGATAGTCTTATTTTGATGCTTAAAATCATCAAGGTCCCTTATGATCTTAGATTAAAGGTCTACTTTAGCTCCTCCACCTTCATTGTCATAGTAAACTTCATCATACATGTTATCTTCTTCCTTTTTATTACTAGATATCTTGTGCTTCATAGGATCACCTTCAAGTTATTAGAATTGATTCAAAAGATCAAGATATGATACCAATTTTTAGAATCATAATGACTTATAGGAGGGGTTAATAAGTATTCAAAAACTTTTTACAACTATACTTTATCATTCATGAACTATCAAATCAATATAGTAAACTATCAACACATCAAGAACCATTTATATGAGCGTGAGAGAATATCCTAATACATAGAACACTTATTTGAGTAGAAAAACCTCAAAGGGAAGAAAAACCAGTGATATATACAAATAGAATATATTATTATAATAAAAACACCAAACCAACTCCACATGGAGAACTAACCCCAACTAGCTAAGCACCAACTTAGCTAAGGCTTTAACAAGCACCAAATTTCAAGGAGGTACCAACGCCCTAGATGACTCAGCACAAAATCAACCACATAATTAATTTTATCACCTTTAGGACACCTTGTTTCTCAACCAACTGATGATGACCACTTCTTCATATCTTCATATTATTCTAGCCTATCAAACTACTTTTTAGGCTCCTTCGCTCTACTAGGTCTCTTCAAGATAGATTAGGCCATTTGACCTTAATATTCATCTATGATACCCTTTTTATATATTCATGATATTATATTTTCACCCTTATTATGCTATAAAATACCTCTTTTATCTCTTCAAAATGTTATATCTTACGATTCAACTCATGCATACTCTAACTAGTTAATTATGCTTATTAGGCCTTTTTCTTATACAAGGATATTGCTCATACACCTATTAGTTAGACATACACACTTTTAAACTTATATTTTATATAAAATATGCCTTATTAAATTAAAAATACATGAATCAAACATTACATTAGGTTGTCCATAGCTCAAATTGACCACATCCTTCTTTAGGCCTTAAGGAGACCTAATTTAATTAGGCCTTCATTAGTACACATTACCCTTTAATCTTATTGGAACACTTTAAAACACCACAAATGGTAGGAACACTTAATATGACACTCAAATAGACTCATAATAATCTCATATAATGTCCATGACACATTTTTTCTCTAACCACCTCTTGAATCATACCATTAGCACTATTCACAATTAGGCCTGTCAACCTATAGAAATTCTATCTTGAACTACTGAAGATTAATAATAAATCATGGTAATAAAATATATATAAATAATATATGTTATCTCAGGAACATCACCATATTATTTATACTTGACAAATCAAGGCAAAAGGACTCAAACCCTTCTCTATAAATAAACCACTCAAAACTACCAAAATACCTTCAAGCACAGTCATGGTGATAATGGCCTTCAAAACCTATTTAGATACCTTAAATGACTTATAATTGATTTATATGATTATATGATATCATTATACCATTATATATCAAAATATAATATGGTCAAATGGGCAACATTGGTCTTACAGACCAATCTTATAATCTTATTGTACACAAACCTCACTAAGCCAGACAAGTCAACTTGTGAGAAAAAAATTCACTATAACCATTGTTATCCAAAAATTCTACCAAACATGAGAATTTATTAAAATTATTGAAAAATCTATCCATGCACTTGGATTCATCCTTATTCCATGATAACACATTCCTAAATCTCTTCTCATTGCTACATAGGTTTTTCACTATTCCACCATTAGAATTTGTTAGCGACTAGCCAACTTGGAAGACTATTTTAGAAAACCTGAGGGATGAAACTTATTCATAAAAATTCATGGACCCAAAATAAAAGTATAAAGTTTTTTCTTCTATCCATTTAACAAATTTGACTTGATCAACTCTGACTGCTACAATATATATCTAAGAAAACAAGGCCTTTCTTGTAAGGTCCACTCACTCACTCAAAGACTCAATCACACACAAATATACCTATGAGAGTTTATTAAAACCTCAAATCACTAAAATATACCTAATAATACATTATTATCACTTTATAATAACTTCTTTCATATCAGGTCACTATTAGGGTTCTTTTATGGTTTAAACCATCTTCCACTGTTAGCAATCATTCATAAAACTGAGCCCCTCAGTCCAAAAACTAATAAATATAAATTTGATATAAGAACCTTCCCAATATACCATGACTATATCAGGTTTCCACATATAGGTTACATTTTCTAACAAACATAAGAAAATCCTTCTCGATTTGAGAACCCTTCATTATGTGCACTTGAGAGACCTCAAAACCAATTCTCATGCCTTTTCTTGTAAACCATGATCTCAAAATTTGTGAAAATGGATGAAAAAACATACCATAACTATGAAAACACTCAAATTTCCATACTTTACTTGGAAATATAACCTCATATCCCATTAGGCCATACTCTTTCTCTTTGATTACTTAGACTTTAACCTGCAAACCACATTAGGCCTTGAAACTAACTTTCATGCCTACTTTCAGGTGATCTCCACCTCACTCAAATACTCAAAAAACCTCTCTCATGTTTATACATATCCATACATCCTTCACATTCCTTGAAAACATACTATCATACAGATCATTAGGCTAGGTAGGGTTTAGAAGTGGTCTAGGTGTAGACTAGGTCTATAGGTCCTACCTTTGTAGGCTCACCCTGAGACTCACATGAGTGATATAATGAATATTATACATTCTTAATCAACCTCATAAAACATTTCATGCCAATGTGCATTCATCTCACCAAGACATCATGACCCTTCATGCACAAGACTAGGCATCCTACACACATACCTTCTCAAGTCACTTACTAGGTTCAAGCAATTGAAAACTTTGACAATAAGGACCTTCCATGATGACCTTAAAATCATTCATTTACTCATAAAAACATATAACAAACATGTATTATACTCTCAAAATTACTACAACACTGATCAATATCATCTCTCATAGTTACATTCTTCAATGACCTCATGAGGACCTTTCTCAAGAACCTTTAACATCAATGTCAAACCTCAACAATAAGAAAAATTCTCAACAAATAAATCCATCCTAAATATGATGATGAATGAATTACATATGTACCTCAATGTGTTTGGTCTGCTAGTGCTCAACTGGGTTGTGGAATATGTGAATTTAACTTTGGTTATCACACCAAAGTACTATGGGTGAATCATGTGTAAAGACAAACTCTATCAATAAATGATGAAGCCAAATAACTTGATGACTCATTGTAACTTCTACCATATACTCATCCTCTATAGATGAAAGTATAATAACCTAATACTTCTTACACAACTAAGCAATATGCGAAGAACCAAGACAAAATATGTAGCCATAAGTGGAATGCTTATCATCAAGAGAACCTACCCAATTGAAATCACTATACCCAACCATATGCATAGAACCCTGGGTGTAGTATAATCTAAATTGAGTAGTGTCTTGAAGGTATAGTAAAATCCTCTTATCTGCCTACTAATAACTTTCATGAGGGTCATGTGAAAACCTAGATACAAACTCAATTATAAATGAAATGTCAAGGTGAGTATGGGTTAAATACATAAAACTCCTAACTAAATGATTATACAATGTATGATCACAAAGAGGAGTAGTAAAAGTGGTAGTGAGACTCACTCTAAATTGAAAACAAGAAATTTTCTATTAAATGTCCTAAATCTAAGAAAAAGAGTTGCTTGTGAGAAGTAAATCATCATCATAAAATACCAAGATAACAATGACCTCCCCAATATGTTGAATAGATATTATGGGATCTAAGTGGTAACAAAAAAAAAGGTAATGGAGATAAAAAATGAATCCATCTTCTCATACCAAGCCTGACGGGACTATTTAAGACCATAAAGAGACCTCCAAAGTCAAAAATAAAAGAATATTTGTAACAATCCCAATAGGTTTATTCATGTAGACTTACTCATGCAAGTCTCCATGTAATAAGGCACTCTTAATTTCCATCTAATACATTATCCAACCTTGTGATTTAGTTAGAGAAAGTACAATGTTTACATAGTCTATATTGTCAATGGGTGCAAAAGTCTCAGAGTATTCAACACCTTTGACTTGTGATAAACCCTTTGCTATAAGATGGGCCTTATATTTATCAATGGACCCATCAGTTGCATACTTAGTGCAATAAATCCACTTGCACCTAACCAAATTTCTTTCCTTAAGAAGAGATACAAAATCCCAAGTATAATTCTTCATCAAAGAATAATATGCATATGTCATCACATCATCCCACTCTTGTATCCCATGAGTTTGTGAAAAAGAATGTGGATCCTTAGATAATACCTGATACAAAATTATAGTACTTGTAGAATGTGCTTGATGATGTTGAGTGGGTGGAAGATCTTTTGTGAAAGGTGTTTCCTCAAAAAATGTAGTGCATGACCATTTAGGCATAATGGCAATATTAATGTGAATAGGATCCTCAACCTGTATAATATCTTTAGGAATCTCCTGAATTGGCTCCTAAAATAATTAACACTCAAGAGGAGGTGATAAATCATCATCAATAAGAATAATAAGGCATGGAAATAAGAGTGAAGAATCATGAGATGTGAAGTGCTCATCAAATTGTACATGTGTTAAAAAATGAACATCATGAGTATCAAGATGTAAAAGATGATAAAATGTCATGTCCTCACAATACCCTACAAAAATCAAAGGTTTGCTCTTCATTATCCAATGCTTTCATTTTTTTTCTTTTTTATAAACATCCTAAGCATGGATCCCAAAGACTCGAGAAAATTGAGACATCAAGCTTGGTTCCAGACCAAGCCTTCTCTCAGAGTCAAATGCTCAAGTGATTTTTTGTGGTGTGCAATTTTGAATGTAATTCACACAATTAACTATGCCTTTACCCAATAGATAGGAGGTAAATATCCTATGAATGCATCATGCAGTTAGTCATCTTATTCAAATAGTTTGGTTCTTCCATTCTGCTAAGTCATTTTGTTATGGAGTATGAATGCAACATAATCTTGGTGAATATTAGCATGAGCTACCAATAAAAGTAGAGAACTCTCGACTGAAGTACTCCTCCTCCATTATCTATTTCAAATATTTTTGATGCAACTAGAAGATTATTTATCAACCAAAGCCTTAAGATTCTTTGAAGTTAAACAAAGAAATCACTCTTGTACTTGAGAAAATAAACCCAAGTACACCTCAATAAATTATCAATAAAGGTAAGTGCATACTTAGCTTCTATTGAAAGGAGGAGTAGGAAAGACCATCAAATTATTATGCATAAGCTCAAGTGGTGAAGAAGCTCTCTTAGACATACCCTTAGGAAATAGGATCTTGGTGTTATTTCCCTAATGCACAACTATGGAAAACTACATCCAGACATGAAACTATAGGAAGAACCCTCTACCATAATGTGAGTGCTCAACTCCTTCGAATATTTGTAATTGAGATGTCCAAATCTCTCATGCGAAATCTTAATCATAGAATCTGCAAGAGAAACCAAACATATCTCTAGAGTAGGAGTATCATCAAAACCCTCAAAGTAATAGAGTCAAGAACTATGTTAAAAAAACACCCTGTGCAATAAGTATGTGAGGCTCTAACAAAGCTTGAAACTTCAACACCCTATGGTGTGAAAGTCATTATTTTTCCCTGACTAGAATGACAAATCTGATGAACTAAAAGCATATTTGTGGTGATGTCTAGAACATATAGTGCATCATTGATGCAACCACTATCTAGTTATATGTCACCCTATCCCTTACAAAACATAAAAGAATAATATCTAGCCTAAATGTTGAAAGTAGAACTCAAACTAAGAGATACAAAGGACTCTTTGGAAGAATTCATATGGTGAGAGGCACCAGAATCTAGAACCCAATTGTTTAAAATAGGTGATTGTGCTCTTGAAACAACATTAAGTTCTTTCCCATGCTCATGAGATGGAGAAGGAGTGGAGATAGAAATCTTGTGTTTCCTGATGGCATCCTTTAGGGCTTGCATTCTATTAAAACACCTAGACTCTTCATGACCAGTCCCCCCACAATATGAGAAAGATAAGCTAGACTCATTTTTGGAATTGGAAGATGATTTGGGTTTAGATGTGTGGGTGTTGTCTTGAGGTGCATTTTGAGATGGAGTGTTCTTCTTCTTTTTCTTTAGTTTTCCCTTGCTCTTAGGATGTGATGGTACTAATGTTTTTTGAGAGGTGTAAAAATCAAGGTGGGACAATTTGGATTCCTCCCTAATGAGTCTCTAAAAAAACAACTCTAAATCAATAATTTTTAGTGCGACACCTAAGGCATCTATGCTAGAGAAAAAATTAGAAGAAAAGATTTGGAATGGACCACTCAACTTAGAAAAAATCAAGTACATAGACTTTTCATCTTTCTTATCTCGTGCACTCCCTTTCAACTATGTCAATAAATGCTTAAACTTAGTGAGGTTGTCTACAATAGATGTAAAGTCATTCAAATTGAGTGAAGTAAATTCTACTTCAAACTACATAGCTCTCATGTGATCTACTTTTCCAAATAAACCCTTTAGCTTAGCCCACATTTTGAATGGATTATCACACCCATACAAATGAAACAATAAACTATCACTCACATAAGTCCCTATCAAACCCATACACTCATCAAACTTACATTAGTGCTGAAATTTTTCATATTCTATTATGAACTGTGGTTGAGTTTCATTTTTTAGATACCATAATCATTTGCACTTAATGATTGTTTCCATTCTAGGTCTCCATGTATGGTAATTATGTATAGTCAAAGGCTCATAATGATTAATAATGACATTAGAAGCTGTGTCATTGAATCACCAACAAATAGAAAGAATGCAAAAGGGTGCACAAATCGACATCCAAACAACCCTCAAAAATATTGTATTAAGGCCTCCCTCAAAATTTTGGCACTTTATAAAAGTAGTAATTTTTTACAAAGTCATGACACTAGTGTATAAAGAATTGAAAAACATACACTTTCGAAAAAAATGGAACTCAAATTTGAGTTACAATTCAAAATTTATAGGCTTTATGAATTCCCATAAATGAGTCAAAATATTAAAAATTATACTTGAAATGGATTTTAGTGACCATAATGAAAATGAAGGTAGGATTAAAACCACTCATTAGAACCATAATTGAAAGTGAAAAAAACACAGTTTACATAAAAACCACATTTTTAATGAAAAATGCCCATAATAGCAAATTAAAATAACCATAACTTTATTAATACTCATGAAAAAATTTAAAATCATAAAATGATCTTGAATGCTATGAGAGAGGAGCTCAAAATTTAGAAACATTTTCATAAAATTCTTTACGAGTAAAGAGTTGTTGATTAAAACATATCGCATTTTGGTAAAAAACTAAGTTTGTCCAAAAAATGGATTTGTGAGAAATCACCATGTAGCAGCTCTCCACTAGATCCTCCTCTTTCAACGTTGGTCTCCAAATAGGGATGTGACCTCTCCACTAAAGACACCTAGTTGAGTTAAAAGGAGAAAGAACACCAATTTAGATTTTTCAATGCCCCTCCAATGTCATCCTCCTTGCACAAAGGAAAGAACATAGTCTCTCTAAATGTTATAAGCTTCAAACCACAATGCAACATATGTAAAAAAAATCATGGAGCCTTCTATTTTATCCAGATTAATGCATTCATTAAAAAATATGAATGTTATTTTAGATAGAATTGAGCTTCACTTCCATATAAAAAAATAATATGATGAGGAAATCAGTGCATGGTTAGATTAGGAGCATAAATACTAGTGAATGGTATATGGATTCATTTCCTATAGTTAAAGAATATGAAACAAAAAATAACTACACAGATGGAATTAGAGGACACTTGCAAAGCATGGTATATTGATCACTTTAGAGAGATTTTATTCATTTGGTCTTCTCTTCACAAGTCATTTCATTCAATAGGCAAAATCACCCAAACATGACACCAAAGATTCAAAACCCTCAAAGTACCATGTTAACCGGGGATGGAATGTTACATCAGTTGGCTCACTCAATAGACTATTTTATGTACCCTTGTTCTACCTTTGAGGTGTTGATTATCAAGTTTCAACTTTTACTGCTCAACTCTAACCTTATTTTTCAAGTTGAGGGTTATTCCATCCATATCTCTTTGTGCACTTCACATTCCTATTATATTTCTTGATTTCACATTGTTAATGCATATGTTCCTATTCAAGCACAAGAGAAATAAGTGGAAGCATAAAAGGACATATGGGCGTGCCTTTATCTAGTCTTGTAAATATTTTTGATATGTAATTCTTTTCATGTTTTAAAGATGAAACATGT